>LJPJ01000361.1:149097-218450 GCA_001430935.1 Amauroascus verrucosus
CCCCCACCAAGAAACTCTCTCACTCTTCAACCTGACGATGGGGATTCGAAAAGTTGCAAAGAAAAGGCTCCGACTCCACGGATACAATTGAAAGTTTCGCTGACAAAGGGACAAGCCATCAAGATAATAGGTCACCATCGACGCTTTGCTGTTAGACTTTCGAACTCAAGTGATGACATCTTGACGCTTCAGATTTGGTCTGGTGGCTGGGGAGTTGAAACTTGGAACCACCGCCGTATATGCGAGGCCATTCCCATGGCTTAAGGCGAGAGATTGGGTTCCATGTATGTGCAAGAAGCCATCTTGCCAATAAAGAAATTTGACAATTTGGCCGGTTTGAGTAATCTATCATTTCAGATGGGCCTGGATTCTTGATTGACTAAACGTAACTTAACTAGTTTTTTCATCTTCGGTTGAATTCTGATGAGCGATCCATTGCAAATACTCCCTTAGTCCCCTATAGAAGCACAATCTATCGTCAAATTATAATTATATCAGAGAGCAAGGAAAATCAGGATAGATTCACATCAGAAGGATGAAAACAAAAGTAATATGATAAAACAAGATAAGCGAAAGAGATAAGAACCGGTTATGCAGTAGTCAATAAATCAAAGCACAAGAAGTCATTGAATTCGAGCTCTCTTCAAGCAAAACGCCCCCTAACCATTCAATCACCCATTATATCATCATCGTCATCAGGAGTAAGCGGTGACTCTGCGCCCTCACCCTCGCCTTCATTTCTCGCCAGATCATCCTCATCTTCAACCAGGCCTCTAGCACGTAAATCTTCTTCCTCATCTTCTTCGACATGCCGAACATCATCTTCCTCTGCTCCTGGTTCTCCTTCTCCTTCTCCTTCTTCCTCGTCAACAACTTTTTCAGCAGACTTAAAATTACCATTCCTCAGAGTTTGCACGGCGCTATTAAGTCGCTGGTTTTCAACGTTAGGTTTGGAATTACTCCGAGCTGCAGTCGAGTCCTCCTCTAGATATGCCAGAACAGCTTTGTAGTTATGACCTAGTCGTGTTTTGTTGCGGAGCAATTTTGCTTTTAATTTACCTGCGTGGGAACCGGAGGAATCAATTATGTGGCCAATAATCGCGAGGACAATCTTGCCAGTAAATTCACATAATCTTTTCTCGGCTAGTAACTGGGAGCATATGCGTCGTGCACTTGACTGTACATCGTCGCCTTTATCATCCATTTCCTCATCTTCTTCATCAGAACTCTCTAAATCCTCTTGCGAATTCAGGGGCCGTTCATCATCCACCAGAGAGTCAATTATGTGATGAGTTTTCCTGGCAAATGATTTTAAGACTGCATCGTGAATATTTGATATGAATGAAGAACCCCGCGGGGAAATCTCTTGGACTAATTCTTCAATTTGCGAGACGCTTTCGTCGTTTTCATCGCGGGAGTGATTTGGGGTCGAATGACGAAGAGTGCCAAATGCGGTTTGCAAATCTAGAAGAGTCGTAGCAGCTGCTACCCTTACGTGATCCACTCCTTTTCGCACGTCCATAATAGCCGTGAGAATAGCGACAAATGAATCCCGCCGTCTTGATAGATTCTCGAAAAATTGCCCATTAAAAGAGGCTTTTCCATTTGAAAAACCAGAGTCCAACGACCTAACCTTCCACATAAAGTAGACCAGTAGAGCCTTGAAAGTGTTGAAAATTAATTCCCGCTCCATCGAATCGACCTCTTCATCAGAATAAGCTATGCGGAGTCCTCGGTTGGCAATATTCAACAAAATATCCACAGGTGGTTCGGGGGTCGATTTTCCCCTTTTCGGAGCTTCAGGCGAAGTTTCAAATATTGATGTGCAATCAGAGATACTGGCCAAGTTTGAGATTCTCGCTACATGGTTTTTAAGGGAAGCAAGCACGCCAGGAGTAAGAGTTCCATTCTCTTGGACATTCTTGTTTGCCACAACTGTGCACAATGCATCGAGACTATCGTCCCACAGTTCTTGTACTTTACTTTCCATTGCCTCTTTAAGTTCTTCAGACGTCCGTGCGCGCAGAAAAGCGACAGTGGCTTCAGCTAATACAGTTTGATCGGAATGTATCAAGAACTGTTTATTAATATTGTTCAGAATTTCGGCGTATGAAACTGCATCCTTCTGAAGGTCCTGAATAAGGTCAAGGTTGACAAGATGCTCAAGCCTAAGAACAACGGATGCAGCTTCTGGAACAGCGCCGAACTTGTTGAGAAGTTGGGGTATTATCTGAGAAAGGGTGTGGGCTATAGCTTCTTGCTTGGCTTCCATCGTTTCTACCGACAGCTTTGTTTTTCTCCCTTTCTTGTCTGTATCAGACTTCGCAACTTCTTGGATGTGAAGCTTGACCGCGGCGCCTAGCATTTCCAGCAGAATAGCCTCCTGGCCTTCATCTAGCTTGTATAGCTGTTTAAAAGTATTGCCGGAATCATCGTCGCCTGTCGGCTCTGGAATCTGGGAATGGTCGTACAAAAGATATCCAGCCAGAGATTCCCATTGAGTAAGTTCCTGCAAGTGAGGATAGATGCTTTCCGTCGCAAGTACGAACCTGGACTCTATCTGGTTGCTAAATAAACCGGTTTTGGCTGAAGCCTCCTGGTCCTCGGTTAGTTCAGATTGTTGCTCGTCGTATGCTTGGAGTATATCCACTAAGCATTTGTATTTGATCCAAGAGCGTCTGGGAACGCTGAAATCATCTTCATCGTCATCGTCCCCAAATGACTCGCTGAGTTCTTCTTCTAAGCCTTCTGTTTGTGAATCGTAGACGTCTTGAATATTGGCTACAAAAAATTTACCGGCGGCTTTCCGCACTCGCGCCTCCGTGTCCAAAACAAGCCGCCCGATGCTGTCAATGTCATCCGGCTCCAGAAGACCTGCATCACGGATCAAATTTGACAACTCTACCGCCGCAGCTCTAACACCGCTCTCAGAATCCTTAACAGCCATTTCCACAATTCTTGGGCGGAAACGTTCTGAGAATGCTCGGAGTCCCGGTATATTATCCTTATTTTGGAACAAGCGATGAAGTTGGTGGACAACAGCCGACCGCGTATGCGAAACAGTGTCTGAGAGAACCCAGCCCAAGTATCGAAGATATTGCCCGTCGAAAAAGACTGGCCTGTAAGTTACCATCCAGGTACCAAGTGCAATCACACACTCGGCTCGAATTTTGGGATCAACATCCCTGTACCGATGAACGAAGACAGTGTCAAAAGAGTCAAAGAGAATCTCATCTATGGTTTCAAGCTTCCGCTCATGTTCTTGAATTTTCGATTGAAGAGCGTCCACCCTACCCTTGTTAACCGTCTTTTTTCTTTTTTCAGTTTCGAATTGTTTCCTTGTATTCGACAATGTGGTAGAAACCTCCTTTGCAATGTGGCATAAACCCGTAACAATTGCCAATGAAATTACAGTTGCTGTATGTCTGAACGGACGAATGGGAGCAGAAGACATCGAAATCACCCAAGCATGGATATTCTCTAGCAAGGCAGCGTCATTATATAGTACCGACGCACTGTGGATGGTTTTGATCAGTGAATCGAAAAATCCAGTCAATACGGACTGAAAGCCTCTGAATTTTTTAGATCTCGATATGAGCGGGTATTCTGTGATATTTTGCGATTGATATTCCTCTTGTAAATCGTTTAGGCGGTTGGCGATATTGTCCACGTCTTCAATATCATGTACATCAACTTTCAAGTCGGTACCTGTACATCTCAAAACAAAATTGACAAGGTCGCACATCGCTTCAATGTTATGTTCCTCGTATCTTGTAAGCCATTCGGCAGCAACTGCATCCGTAGTATGACCTCGGGCAAAGACCTCAGCTACCACAATCGGTTAGTATCGTATACCCTATGATTGCAGGATGATAGCGCGTCCTACCGTATAAGCCCTCTTCGCCAGCAAATCCACTTGGTCGGACACGCGGTTTTCTTGGTTTTTTCGACTTCTTCGTCTCACCGTTAACGAGCGGTCGTAGGGCAAGTTCGGTCTCGATACCGTTAGTGATTCTCGGCTTCTTGGTTGCACGTTTTCTCTTCGATGAACCCTTCTTGTCTCCCTCCTTTGGTTTCTTCGTCATCGTTTTCTTTACAGACCGCCGCCGCTCTCTAAGTTCTTCTTCATCGGGCTCCCCTTCAGTTTCATTATCGTCTTCCTCATTTTCAGTTTCTTCATCATGGGCGTCCGCTGAGTCCGACGCGTCATTTTCATCATCCTCGCCGTGCGAAGATGTACGTTTTCGCTTCGTAGAGCTAGAAGTGAATGTTTGCGAAGAGAAAAATTCGGGCTTTCTCCGCACTCGCCCGGATTGCCGCCTACTTGTTCCTTCAACATGACTATCGGCCGGTGGTTCAGAAAGCGGACTTGAGTCGCGCTCGTTGGAGTGCGCCGGGTCCTCCATTGAGAGTAGGATTGAAGTGACCGAGGCACGGGACTCAGTGGGCTAAATACAATTGATTGAATTGATTTTATCTCGTAGACACAAGG
Source organism: Amauroascus verrucosus (assembly GCA_001430935.1). Classification (NCBI taxonomy): domain Eukaryota; kingdom Fungi; phylum Ascomycota; class Eurotiomycetes; order Onygenales; family Onygenaceae; genus Amauroascus; species Amauroascus verrucosus. The sequence continues at coordinate 153,590 of LJPJ01000361.1, forward strand.
GCGAGCGGTTTGTTTGGATGGATCGGCAAATTTGGACGCGAGGGAAATCGGGTGGTGGAGACGCGTTATCCTGAGGGGCGGGGTTCTATATTGGTAAATAAATGTACTTCAACGGAGAGATCATGAACAAAATGGAGGAGTAGTTTGCAAGTTCACCTAACTATTGCCAGAGAATAATCGCCGTTGGGCAAGGCAGACGCCTGGCGATGGGACACTTGGTGTGATTGATAGGGTGCATGACTGCCGTTCCTCGCTGTCGCCCTAAATTGTCACGCATAGGGAGAACTAGCCTGTATTAAAACTGTCTAGTACGGAAACATACCGTTATCAAAACGTAAAACCAATGGGGTAAGCTGGAATAACGAGCGTAATACAGTCTAGCTAAACAACAAGGGAAAACATCTTAATACGAACTCACGATACTCGTTGATGCTTGCGAGGTGAGAATCATGCAGCAGGCCCAAGAACGCTGGAAAGGGAAATTCCTCCTGAGTGGACATAACATAGATCGCTTATTTTCCAGATCTCCAATTGCCTCATGGCTGGCTCCTCTTTGTCTTTGCTTTTGACCAACACCATCCCCACCTACTATGCCCTCCAACATCATCAACTCACCGTTCTCAACTTCAATTGTTCCCGGCCGCGGTGAAGTCGTACTCTCTATCCTTCCCCCCGGGGTTCCTTCTTTTAGTACCCTTTCCTACAAATATCCTCTGAAACTGCTATCACGTATACCAACTTGCAAACTTGATTCCAAGTTCCCCGCCTCCGCAACCCTACCCGTCCATCTGTACATCCTTTCTTATGGTGGTGGCTTTTTGCCAGGGGATCATATCGATATCTCAATAAAACTACGGCCGCAGAGCCGGCTGGTCGTTACTACTCCGCAAGGTAGTACGAAAATATACAAGACTGAAGCCCAGTCGAAGAGGTGCAGGACTAATAAACCAACTACAAATGATTCCAAGTCGGATAGAAGCCAACAAATAATAGACGTTGAATTATCCGCCGAATCTGCTCTATGTTATCTACCTGATCCTTCTATGCCTTTTGAGAAGAGTAGATATGAACAGGTTCAGCGGTTTACATTGCTTCAGGGCGAGAGTTCCGGCAATTCTGCCGCCCAAGTAAACGACGGGGTAGAAAATAAGAGCCATCACCACCCCAGTCTCTGTGTCCTTGACTGGGTGACAGAAGGCCGTAGTGCAAGGGGCGAGAACTGGTCCTTCGATCTATGGCAAGGCCGTAATGAAATATGGGCTGAGGACCGCAAGACAGGGAAAAGAAGGCTCCTCGTCCGCGACACTGTAATCCTACGCAATGAGAGCGATATATTGCCCGAAAATAGTACTCCTAGAGGAGATGATAGTGAATGCGGGCGGAAGATTCGCCTTTCGGCGGCTCCTATTCCGATAGCTGCTCGCACCGCCCCTCATGGTGTTCTAGGCACCTTGATTCTATACGGTCCCCTATTCGATTCTCTTTCCAACTTTTTTATGGAGCAATTTTCTTCGTTGCCTCGGATTGGTACTCACTACTCCTCGTTCTCCGAATCAACGGATAGGATTGAAAGCAATGACGTTACATGGACAGCAGCGCGGGTCCGCTCACACTTTGTGGTTGTCAAATTCGGCGCGCCAGATTTTGAATCAGCTAAACGTTGGCTTGGAGGCATGCTTCGCAAAGAAGGTAGTGTGGAGAAGGAATTTGGCGATGAAACATTGTCGTACCTCTAGGCCTCATGTTATTAAAACACGTAATGGTGAACTTCCCGGACGGTCAGAGTACATAACGCTTTCTAGCATTTGTCATGATTACCCATGATAGACTATAACCACTCCAAAAGCCGTAGACATTTTCCCAATTGTAAATAAGTAGACAATAAGGACGATCTTTGAGTTCCAAATCACCAGCTTCTCCCACCTCAAAAAAAAAAGAAAAGAAAAGAAAAGGCCAAATGCACTAAATTCACTGTTCCGTCTAAGATTTTAGCCGCCCTTTGCAATCAAATATCTCTACCAAACTCCCAAATATCAAATGGCTCATTTCAAACTCCCAAGCCAATCTTTCGTAGCTGCAGTTTTTAAATCATCAACATTCAAGATATCCACGCGTTCACGGACCAACTCTGTCCAAATCTGGTTACGCAAGCTCCGTGGCCAGGCAGGAGTATCCCAGTATCGAACTTTGAGTCCTCTAGCATGTGCGCCTTTGACTTGAGCCCTAATGAGATTCCGTTGCGCTTCAGACAACCGGAGTCTCCAAGGGAACCCAATGGATTTGAAAAAAGAAACAGATGCATAATAGCTATTCGTAAAATCGTAAGGAGTAGAGTTGTTTCTAGTACTTGCCACGGCCGGATCGGAGGCAGCTAATTCCCCTAAGGGCGCGTCGAAGAAGATATCCCGATAGCTCGAGTTGGCCATAACAAGGTCAAATGGTGCGTTGCCGGTTGCAACGACTGTAATTGGCCGTTCAATGACCATGGTCCCATTGAAATGCGTGAGATAACCTTTTTCGCGGAGAGGAGAAAGTTGCGACGTAAGGTACGGCCAAGTATCGTGTCCATTGGTTTTGAAATCCACCAGAAGCGTCAGCGTCTGGTACGGTTGGGTGTCAAATATTCCGTTTGGAGGAACGGCGCGGCTAGGTTGAAACCGGGTAACAAGGTTTTGCTTTTCAAGCAAAGTAAGAAGTGGATTTATATAAAGATTGGTCAAGGTTCGATTAATGGCGAGAGACGACTTAGTATGCCCGACGTAAAGGTCATTGTCGAACAGCCAGACATCTGCCTCCACACCAATGCAACCCGCTTTAATTGCAGAATAAAGAGGGACGCGTCGCCAGTAATCATTATGGGAATGGCAAGCAACCGGTGTAATATCCGCCGTTTTATCTGTCGGCCAGTGGGCAAGGTACACGCTGGGATAACCCGCTTTCCCCCAAAGGTCAACAGTCTCGTCTATGTAACCCGGGAAAAACGACAGAAAGACTCCGTATACAAGGGAAATTAACTGGATAGAGCCCCTGTGAACGTCAGCGTTGACCTAACAATGCGCTCAAATCCCAGGTGTCACGAAGGGTAGCTACGAACAGCATAATAAAGCCACTCAGGATCACGAGGAGCAGTAAACGCGCTCTCCTCGATCTTCGACAGAGACAAAGCGCTGTACTCAGAAGCTGGCGGCGACAGGTATTGATTTCACCCTGTTCAAGGTCCCCCTTGGTATTGCGGTTTCTTCGCAGCCAAAACCCAAATCGAGGAATCCGTCGCCGTAATAGGGCCCATTTCGAAACATGCAAGTTGTAAAAGGAGCTTTGATTTGCTTGCTCACGAAGCCATGCGGTCTCACTCCTCAAGTCTTCAGCAAGAAGCGGTTCCGATTGGAGAGGAGATGAGTCGAAGGAGGCTGTGGGGGCTAAGGGCGGTGGCATCTCGGGAATGGTCCACCTGTTCCTGGTGACAAAACTCCTCTCGCCCAACCAATGCGTACGCTTTGGTTCTTAAAGCCGTTCGAAAGGGCAATACAACATTGCTGGATCCTGGAAGATTGTTAGTATTACGCGATCGAGGGAATCCTCTTTTTTATTTTTATACTTCAGTCGGAGGTCGTCGGTTGGACCCCCTGGGTTTTTGGAGGCGGAGCTGGAGGTTTGCGTGTGCGACTTGCGAGGCAATTTGAAGGGTCGAGAATATGAACGCTGGTCTAGCTGCCACTTGGAAAAATCCAGCCTGTGACCAAGTGAAGCCTATGGGTTAAAGTAACTGTCATTATCGCGTCTGAGTTGCGACCATGGTGCCGTTTCTTCACGAAAACTGGGCTTTTTGATGATGTATATATGACTCTGGTCGTCCGCATTTCCCCTGGTTCTGAATCTGGACCTCTTGCGACTTACGAATCCTCCGGTTAACATGTTACCTGGTATTCCGCAACGATTGGCTGAAACCATATTTAATAACCTAACTAATTGAGATATTTGCGCTTTTTCGAAGTAACACTGGGCTTACAGCCAAGAGGAGTTGTGCTTTGGAACAAGACCAACTCGACTTAATTATTCGTGAATTGGACAACTAATAGCGCTACCTCCTACATGTATGTTTAACAGGATAAGGAAGCTAGTTTCACAGCATTCAATGCTCAGAACATCCGATTGCCAAAAGGTCCCCATAACTCCCTGCTCTCGGGTGGTTTATTCCATAGTATCCCAGTAGGCGCTGTTCCAATAGAGGCGCTTCCCCAGAATTGAACCTTCGCTTGGGTTTAATTTAGGCAATACATCTATGTTGCTAGCGTTGGGTTCTGCTTTTATGTTGTGGAACGAATTTCCGCTATGTGGTTGCTCAAGAATTGTAACAATCTTGGGTAATTCAGTTACTTTGCTATTCTCCCAACGCTCCGTGACTCCCACTTGAGAATTAATAGGGCTTACCCTGTTAATGCTCTTCTCGATGCCTTCCATGGTTTTTTGGGATCGCTCTATTGCTACGTAAAGACGTTCAAGTAGGGCGTCGTTCGCGTTCCTTTCACGGAGGAAGCCTTCGTTGACCATGCCACTTCCGACTGCAATTGCATTAGCACCAGTTCCTGCTGCTAAGTTAACCAACTTTCGAAAGAGTATTAATTCGACCAGAGCTTGCGTTACCCTTGGCCTCCAGTTCCCTTTTCTTAAGGTACACCCCGGCCTTGTTTTTGAAGTGATTTGTCTTTCTGACGATCTCTTCGTCGATGATTCGAAGCAAGATACCCGGCTTACAATTCTTCTTCTCTTCTGAAAGGCCAAACAATTCCTTGACTAACGGCGCGAGAGGGGCGGGTACCTGTCCTAGTGTCAGAAACTCCCGGATATAAAGACCATCTTACAGTTTCGAATGGCTTATTTTTCTGTTTGCAAGTGCTGCAACCTCCCGGTTGGGGAACACATGGATGATTGAGGTTTTTGGGGAAAATACGTTGAACACACGGTAAACAAGCAGTATTCGTTTTGGCTTGGGCATGTTATTATGTTAGTCGTAGGCTTCAATTGTACTGAAGGACTTGACTTGCGAGAGGGGGAAAGCTCGAAGAGACGAAGAGACAAAGAAGAAGTCCAGGAAGGCGCATCTAACTATGTAGAAGCTCCGAACAAAGCGATACTAGAGTCAATGACATAGGGACTTGTAAGTAGCTCTGTACTTATCTGGTCCACTCGAAACAGAACGGATAACCGTAGCTGACAATAACTACGGGAGAAAGATAGCTTTGAAATTCGAAAGCTATGCCTGGACAATAAGGGCCCCAAAGGACTCCAACACTGTCTCTCCCTTTGCAATGGAATATCTCTCAGCAGCTGTTCTTTACCCCATCCGGGCTTAAGTCAAACAGATTGTTGATCGGTCCTTATAACATTTCATATTGCCAACGTCATATGTTCCCTCCCAGGCATAACTGTTAACAAGCTTCTTGAAACATGGAGACGCAATTGCAGACACCTTATATTGTCAACTTGTATTATTTTGCGCTTTGGAAGGAACTGGTTCTACGAGAACGGAGTACTTAAGGTTGGCTATCCAACCTTATTGGCGCCTCAGATTACATAACCAATCTACTTAGACGCGCTAAGCCACTGTGGCTCAGGCGCTTGGAAATTTCTCATATGAAATACAAGACGCAGTTAATGCTTGATGTCGAGGAGACAAGCAAGCCGCGTAACTTGGCATTGAAGGGCTATATATGGGAAGCCTTGAAAGCTCAATCCAATTGAGTCTGTCACAATGCCTCACAAACACAAGAGACAGCGAAAAGACAGCGAGTAAGCTCCTTCGTCAAGGACAGAATTGCCCGGCCAATGTTGAAGCTAACGCTTGCATTTAGCGATCACTATGACCTACCACCAAACAAGATCGCAAAGCCCCTTCCGACGAGGCTGGATAGCAAAGGCAAAAACGGTGCACAGGGTAAAATTGCGAAGCAAAAGAAAAAGCCATCGCACGCTGACGATTTCGGTGACGATACGCCGAAGCAATTTGCAAGGATGATGAGGAGGTTTCAACAATCCATACCGGGTAGAAGGGATGGGAACAACACGAACTCGGATAACGATAACGGCCACGAGAATGCAAGGAAGCGAAAGAGGGGAAGTGAGTCTACAGAGTCGGCAAGGCGGCAAGACAAGACGAAGCTACCAAAAGATGACCTTGCTACTAAGTCAGAAAGCACCTCCAACATTCCTAAAATCCTTCCTGGAGAGAAATTGTCAGACTATGCTATTCGCGTAGACCAAGCTCTCCCTCTCGCCGGTGTGGCGCGCAAAGCGGGGAATAGCAGTGCCGCTACGGCGGACGCATCCATCCGTAATTTGCGCGAACATCGTCAGACTAAACATGAAAAGAGGCTTTTGCGGTTACAAAAGCAATGGCGCTTGGAAGAAGCAAGGATACGAGAGAAAGAAGAACAGGATAGGGAAGAGAAAGAAGCACAGGATGAAGAGGTGAACGAAACGTGGGCGCAATGGGAAGCTGAGGCCGGTCAAGGAAAGAAAAGGAAGAAGAAAGGAAGTAAAAAGAGAAGAAAGAAAGGCGCTTCATCTGCAGATGATTTTGGAGATTCTGATGGAGATGATGGAGATGATGATCCGTGGGGAAAGTTGAATAAAAAGAAACGCTCTGCGCAGCCAGTCAATCCGTTTGATATGGTCCAGGCGCCGCCAGAGAAATTGACAAAAGTTAAAGAAATATTCAAGGTTCGTTGAATGGGTGGTGCGAAGGTGGATGTTGCTAATGTTCCAGCTGCCGCTGGTAGTTTGAGACGAAGAGAAGAATTGGCGAGTCATAGGCAGAACATTGTCGACCAATACAGGAGGATCATGGCAGAAAAAAGACGTCAATAACTTTTGCGAATTGTTTTATATCTAAGAGAATATCCCTAGAAGCGCTGTACAAATACAAATGTAGTAAATCCAAACGCCCTTTATTTGATGCCTTTTTACTCGGAAAATATCAATATCCGAACGGAGACATAGTACGGAGTAGTTAGCAGTCATTTCAGGTCCCAATTATGCCGAGCTTAAGCCTGACAGGCTTTCTTCCCTCGTCCTACAGGATTAGGCCTCTCCCTTCAACGTTTTGACATAGTCGGCAGCTCGCGCCTTAACCTCATCCACCATCTTATCATGTCCATTGGACACCTTCTCTTCAAAAGCAAGCCATTTCTTAAAGAAAAATTTAGCTTGTTTATCCTTAAGTTTCTTCATGCTGGACTTGCTTCCATCAACAGCAACACCGCGGCCAATTCCAAGGACTCGTTCAAATAATCGTCTCACTTGGTCGGTATCACCGACTTTGATTTCCAGATCCAGCAAGATGTTCCATAGGTCAATACGCTTAGGGAATGACGAAAGGAGCCCTTCAAACACAGTTCTGCCACGTTCAACATCTCCGTTCGATGAGCGGAATTCTAGTTGCCCGAATTTTGACGTCAGGTCGACGTGGGTGTGAGCCGGTAAAGACTGCATGGCGCGAGGTAACAAAGCACGCCCTCGGTCTGGCGCAGCCATGGTGTCAAAGAGGAAGTTTGCGTAATTCAAGAATAGACTGGGAGATTGTGTAAACTTCTTTTTGAGCGCAGCTTGGAAGATCTCATCCGCTTTCTAAATAAGCTTGTTAGTATTATCAATGGGTCGAGAACAAGATTGGTACTTGCTTCTTGTTTGCCAGATTGGATGAATATGCTTGCCATCCTCTCATGAATTTCCTGCGCATCATTATGCTGACAAGCACGCTTGAATACCTCATCAAGGGAATCATCAGTGCCAAAGGTATTTTCCAAATTAAGCATCGCCACCCAGACGTTGAATTTTTCGGCATCCTGGCCAATGCTAATTGACCGAAGAGCCCGCTCGGCAATCTCGCGGGCTTTATCAACGTCGCCTAATTCAAGGTGGAAAGCCACGTATTTCAACCAAAGCAAACTTGAATCAGGTTCTCCAAGCAGCAGTCGCTCATAGTCTACCAACGTTTGTGGCCCGTTGACATCAAGATCGCCGGTTTTGTCCACTTGGATTTCAGGCTTACGGCGCTTCTTCTTCTTAGGCATAATCTGGTCGTCTGAGTCGGACGTATCCTCTTTACCTTGGTCTGCGCCACCGGTCCAGTCAAATCCGCCTGTCACCAAGCCACCTTCTTTGGCGTCGTCCGCATCAGTCATCGATACATCATCGCCATCTGTTTCAACTGTTTGCGCAAGGACGTTAGAAAGACCTATGCCGCCCATTGTGATGTCCTCGCTATCAGCGGAGAGGTTGTTATCAGAGTCAACTTCAAGGGTTACTCCCCCTAAGTCATCATCGTTACTTTCGTCGATACTGGTAAGTTCGTTTATGTCTGAATCCTCTTCGCTATCGTCTTCGCCAAGATATGATGCTTTTAATCCCAATGATATCTGATCTTTCTCCATGTCTATTTTAAGAATTTTAGCTTTCACGATGTCCCCCTGTTCGTAAAGCTTTCTCGCATCGGCAACCTTTTGCTGCGCCATTTCGCTTCTATGGCAAAGGCCGCTAAGATTGTTAGTCCCATCGATCGTGATGAACGCCCCGAACTCTTCAACCCTTCGAACCTTTCCGGTGACTATCTGGCCCGGTTTCAAGTCCTTTATATTTAATGGAGCCTTGAAGTTCGGATCCAGGGCCGATTGCTTCAACGTCATTTGGACTTTCTTCGTCTCGGGATCCACCAAAGTTATCCTTCCTTGAACGATTTGATCGACGTGGAATTCATCTTGCCACTCTTTAAGATAAGAATCGGATATGTCGGAGACACGAACGTATGCAGTCACGTTATGGCCGAGTGTCACAAATAGACCAATATCAGCTACTCTTCGAACAAAACCACGGATAACATCATTCACTTTGAGCTGGTCAACGGATGTGATTTCAGGATCTTCGACTGGAAGGGATGAACTCAGCACTTTCGACGGCCGTATTGAGAGTGCGACCTTCTTGTTTGGCACGTTAACACCAACAACACAAACACGAAGGACATCATTCTTCTGGAAATTGGCAGTATTTATTTTTGAGTAGTCGTCAGCCATGTCAATTAGTCCGATGGCTCCCACTAGTGAATCGTTCAGTTGCACGAGGACCTGATGCTCGGTCGCTTTAGTAAGCCTGCCAAGAAGAATCATGCCTTTGGAAAGATCGGATATGGTAAGTTTCTTAGAAGAAGCTCCATGCTTCGCGGTCAAGTCAAGATGGTTCTTGTCGACTTCGACAGCCGCAACCGTAACTTTGAGGGCGGACCCGATGGGGAAGGTCTTCTTAATATCGCCAGCAAGTGCCAGATCGTCGGAGATGTCCATAATTCGGAGTTTGCCTCGCACATTCGGCGAAATATTGAGCCATAGACAATCGTTCCCAACGTTGTTAACGAATCCAAGGAATGAACTTCCAACCTTGACCTTTTCCAAAGTTACTGGTTCTAATTCCGCAGATTTCAAGGTGCTTGGTTTGGCCGAAAGCTCGAAAACAGGTATCTTACCACTGCGATGACTGATCGGCAGAAATTTATGAGTTCGTGCGTCATGAATTCCTAAAATTCTGACTAGAATGACCTGCTTTGGCTTAAAAAGCCTAAGCGGCTGTTTTCGATCCCTTATGTCTTCCCAGTTATCAAACACTTCGGATACGTCTATGCGGCCTTGTATATTGTCTGCAAGTGACACATTGAGTTGAGTATCCTTGACTGAAGTGATTTTTGCTTTTGTAACTTTCCCAACTTCGAAATCATTAAGAGAATTGATCTTGTCATCCACAGGGTTGTTGATTGAAGACTCAATGCTGTCATCAGCTTTGCGTCGGCGATCATGCTTGCCTTGGTCTTCAGCTTCCACTGGCCGCATGCTCAGAATGAATCTTTGGGTATCTTGCTCAATGGAAGACACTGAGCAGGAAACAGACTGGGTGCGCATAAATCCAAAATCTGCCTTTGTTGAGTGTTCATCGTCAATCAGTCGCTTTGGAAGAAAACCTAAAAGCCCGCCCAAGAATTCGACAAATATACCATCAGGGGTAATGTTTTTAACAAGTCCTGTTATGGTTGAATTCAAATGGAGGTCCTCAAATTTGGCTGGGAGTTGGCCTTTCTCAAGGCTGCTTTTCAAGCTCGGCTTATTGCTGACCTGAATAAGTCGGTGAGACTTTTGTATCCTGAGTACCAAAATATCATGAAGTTTCTGTCCGACCCTGATGCGTGCAAGGCTAGAAGCGGTTTTGGAGGGTAACGCATCAGATAGTTGTTCCGCGCCTAGTCTGGCAATCAGGCCACTATCCTCAAGTCTAAGAAGTATATCGTCGCTCGATTTTTCAAAGACAGTTCCCGAAACAAGCAATCCTGGATGAACGCTTTTAAATGCTATCTTATAAGCATCCGTAATTTTTGAGGGATCTTTGCACGAAACCACCAATCTTCCTTTCTCTGCATCAACGCTCAAGACATTGACATTCACTACTTGGCCGATAGTAAAATGTTGAGATGGATCCTTAATGTATGCTTCACTCATTTCAGAAACTGGCAAGAAACCACGGACTGTTCCATAGAATTGAACGATGGCACCGTTTTGTTGGATAGCCACAATCGTTCCTGGGGACTGGTTTCCGGGAGAAATACCTTTGTAGTCCTTCCAGATCGTGGACTCGCTGTGCAGTAATGACTTCTTTAAAGTCAATCGCAGTTGTCGTTTCTTAAAATTCACGGACAATACCCTGGCCGTCAGTTCTAACCCCTCGCGAAACTTTTTCTCTGGGTGTTGAAGCTTTGCGTCAGCCATGTGCATTCCAGGAACAAGTCCACTTATACCGTCAGCGAGAGACACTATAAGGCCGTTAACGCCTTCGGGGCCAATAAGGAGTCTTTCGACTTTCCCCTTCACGATGGCACCAACCGTAACGTCTTCGAGGCGAAGAAACGGTTGATCAATAATTTTCTTTTCCAACGACAACAGGAAAAGATTATCCAGGGCATTGAATCCAATAATGCGGCCTTCATGATGCGATCCGACTTTGAAAGCTCCCTCAGCTGGCGACAATGAGGAAACTTTTCCGTCTTTTACTCTGGAGATATGAACGAAGCCATGGTATTTAGTGTTCCCTAATTGCACGTACAAACCAAGGCTAGTATCGACCTTAACCACCTTGACTTCTGGTATTATCGCAGAAATGGCCGGTTTGTCATTCGAGCCCTGCGGAGCATCCACTGCAGTCGGAGTGAATTTGAGTATATGGTCAAGGATTGAAAACCCTAGTTTAAAGTTTTCGTCGGACGGGTAGGTGCAAATGAGTCTACCTTTGGCTTTCACCCCTGGACGATACTTTTTGGTCAAGTCTTTTGTATCATCGGTCGAACCGGAATGTACGGCATCGACGACTGCATCTAACATTCCCATAATTTTCCCTGCCATCCCGTTCGGGGTAACTTCGGTAAGGAGAACTTCAACGGCGGTTCCCGGGAGAAATGCATTAATGGTCGGCGCAGAATTAAGAAAATGGAGCTTCTTCGCGGCCTTTTGTAGATTGGCTGAGAGTTTGATCACATTACCAGCAGCATTTTGGCCAGTGACAAGACACAGGAATACCGCGCCCTCTTTCACTTGGGATAGGTCTAGGCCCGGAGGCAGCTCTTTAGAGGACATAAATCCTCTAGTTCCACCATCTTCCAAACCTATATCCATAATTAGGCCATAGTCTTCGATGCTTAGCACAGAAGCTTGTACTGTGCAGCCTACAACCATGTCTGATTTTGAAAGGCCTGAGTTGGCTTCGTGGGGATCGATAGAAAGCTCGATACGTTTCTTGCCTTTGCCAATGCCATTTCTGTTATCACTAGTCGTTGAGGAAACATATGCTCGGAGGTATTGGCCGAGTTGAACGTAGGACTTGAGATCGAAATCCTCATCTTCGGAGTCTTCGTTTTTCTCCTCGTCATCATCTGCACTTTTTAGAAGCTTCTCGACTTTTCCCTTTAATAATTTCGAAATAGCAGTCCATGACACATATCCGGTCAAATTATTCGGAAGCGCAATCGAGATATCGTGAACACCAATACTTGAAACTTGACCAAGAATTTTAGAACCCGGCACAATTCGCTGATAAGTGTTAGTTATACCGCTGGTTTCGTTATAGTGCAAATTCGTACCTTGAAATTCAGGCTTTCAATCTTAGGTCCCTGAGGATTGGCAGTTCCTTCAGCTACCTTCTTGTTCGTTTTGCTTTTCCGCTTCTTTTTCAAGGATTTAACATCTTCCCTCGTCTTAATTTCTTCCTTCTCAATCTCAGAATCGCTATTTGACAATTCTCCGTTTGTAACACCGCTTTGCTCAAATAGAACATCTCGAGTGGCTTGGATCTGAATTTGCTTTCGCTCTAAAGGAGTCAAGGTATTGCTGCCCCCTCGAGGAAAGGCAGGGGCTTCATCGCGCAAAACGGAAATAGTAGCGGGCTTCGAAACGGAATCTGGTTGTTGAACCTTCGTCTTCTTGATGTGAACCTTGTTTCCTGCTCCATTGGCCGTCGGGTCATTTTTAACACGGTTCACATTCTTTTCAATATCCTGACCGGAGACCTTAACTCGCTTTTTAGAGTGTCGAGAGTTTGAATCTTCGGGCGCGTTTCCCTTTCGCTTAACAGAAGCCATCCTGAATTGATCGCTTACTCCAACATAGCCTCTGTTCAACGAGTCTGTTGTTCTATTGAAATTGCGCAGCTCTTTGCTCAAGAAAAGATTTCCCCTTTAGGCCAGGCGTGAATCGCAGAGAATTTCTGCCGCCTGTTACCGCCTAGAGCGTTTCCAAAGCGATTGCTTAGTAAGGAGCTAGACTTATGCACGAACCACCACCCGCGTCACGTCGCCACCAGCCACGGGAGCGACACGCTCAAATTGAAAGTGGCTTGCCCTCAGGTACGATGCGTCCATCGCGACGTGAACCATGAACCACTATAACCCAATTCACTTTTCTTCGCAGCATCCTTTTGTTACTGTGTATTTAGATTATGGCAATATTTGAATTACTTCTTCGAGAGTTTGTTAATAAGTCTTAAGTCTTCATTCGAATATTGCTAACATGTCTAATGCTCTCCGTGAAAAGCAGCCTAGCAAGCTGAATGAGTACCCAGATACCATACCTTCCTCACCGCCTGCCCTGGGTGCGTCGTTGAATGTTCTGCCTTCATCTCCTCCATCTCTAAAACCGAAAAAACGACCACCGATAACTCCACGGTCTTTCAAGCGTTTCTTCACCCCAAGATCATCCCTCAATGACTCCGGTACACGCTCAAGTGCCAGAACGAACTGCAATAACTTGAAAGGCATATTAACACCTCCGTCGTCATTAAATCGCAATGGTCCGGCATTCCTTCACCTCCCAGATGACGACAAACCCACCCCTAGACGACTGCAAGATCAACCCTGCACTCCAAGCAGAAAGAGAAAGCTTTCATTTTGTATCTCAAGCCCACCGTTGCCATCCTCCCCTTTGAGACGCGTCCGAGTGGCTCCACCGATATATACGGATCCCACAGACAGGCGAGAGACTAGAGAGGAAGCTATATCTATATCAGACACCATCCTAGAGGACCCAAATGAGGAGCCAACACCCGAGCCTATACAGTTGCGTCGATCACAAGCCCTTCAGGCCGCGAGTCCAGTTTTTCTACGCAGTCTAGGCACGAGCAGGTCATCAAGAGTTACTATCAGCTCGCCTTCCTATGGTACGAGTCTGCTCTAGGAGACGACATATCAGTATCGTTAACAATCCGCTAATTGTTTCTCCCACAGTCTGGCAAGACGAAACGGCCAATTTCTATAGCCGCTCAGAGGATCTTCATCGATGTTGGCAAGATGATCACCCTACGTTGCCATTTTGCACAGCAGCTTGTCACAGTAAGGATTATAGTTAGGCTTTTTTTGATACCACATTTTCGCTAACCGCACTATAGCGAATTCCCTAGTTGCTGTAGGAGATGAGGAAGGAGGGGTCCGTATTTTAGATACAGAAAAAGGGGATAAACTTGGATTTTCACAATCATATTTAAATTTCCAGCCACATATGAACTCAATCATGGATTTGGAATTCTCATCCGACGACAAGCTCTTGGCAACCGCCTCAGGGGACCAAAGCTCACACATCATTGACATGCCTACCCAGACCGCGGTTTACTGCCTGTCAAAACATTCTTCGTCTGTTAAGCGTGTGCAGTTTCAGCCCGGATCCAATGGCAATGTGGTAGCCACTTGCAGTCGAGATGGAAGCGTCAATATTTGGGATCTTAGGTATAAAGCATTTGGAAAACCGTCATTGCAATTGCGCTGTTCCCTAGCATCCGATGGGGATGAAACAACGCGAATATCGACCGCGAAAATGAAGTATCCCCAGGTATCTAACAGTATCTGGGGGGCACACTCCGACCGAGTTCGTTCTAAAGGGCATTCTGAATCCCAAATTCATCGAGAAGACGTATCCGTCACTTCTGTCTCCTTTCTCCACCCCGGCCGTGAGCATCTGTTTGTCACAAGCTGCGAGTCAAACGCCTGTGTCCGACTCTGGGATATGCGGACTAGTTATTCCCTTCGTCGAAAAATGTCGACACCTCTTGCTATTACAAAACAACCAGAAAGCCATTCCCGATACCGGCAATTTGGTCTGACTTCCATGGTGTTTAACACCGACGGGAATCGTTTATACACGCTATGTCGAGATGGCACGATTTACGCCTATTCCACTCCACATTTGATTCTAGGAACCTCTAGTGAACTGTCACTGTCAAAGCCACCACACCGCCGCTTCCCTGCCGAGGAAGCCAAAACTGGCCTTGGGCCACTCTATGGCTTCCGACATCCACGTCTTCTAGTCGCTACTTTCTTCGTTAAAATCGCCCTCCGCCAAGCACAAAACAATAATACAGAACTTCTTGCAGTCGGTAGCAGTGATAATTGCGCCATCGTCTTTCCTACAAACGAGCGCTATTTCAGCTCCAGACAAACTCGGGAGACACCCTCTTCGGAAGACACTTTACCCAGCTCAAGATGCTTTCCCGGCCGACGCATAGGCCTACACAGAACAAAGTCAGGAACAAGCCTCTCGGCACGTTTGGAACATGATGTACCTATATACCAACATGGCACATCATTGATAGAAGGCCATCAAAAGGAAGTTTCTGCGGTCTCTTGGACAAATAACGGTGAATTAGTCACCGTAAGTGATGATTTTCGTGCTAGATGCTGGCGCGAAGGTCCTGATGCAAGAGATCTACGGCTTGGAGGTGAGACAGAAGGGAGGCGATGGAATTGTGGATGGGCAGAAGTGAACGACCCAGACTATGATGACGAATGTTAAATCTTTCTTGATCTGCATTTGGCAATTGTTTGCTGCAATAGAAAAGGGCTTCTTGGGAGTTTAAGCGATGTTAAGGGAGCATAGCGGCGTGGTGTTCGGGCTTATTGAATATTAATGATATATTATGGTCTAGCTTTTGCCACATCTTAGGTGCTGTTTTAAAAACGTACGAATTCTGCGTGGGACTATTGGTTTTCAAATAAAACCAAACAAGCTGGGACATGAAGAATCCCCATTTTGGTGCATTCTCATCGCTTCAGGTTAAATACTCTAAGTGAGTGCCACGTAGATTTTCTAAAGAGAACCTTGAACAAGAGACCTAATGACCGTGTCCATCATCTTCCGCTTTTTGCTCCGGATCTAACTTAATCAGTGTATCAATCCGCATAATAGCAATGCATGCTTCCACCGCACTCTTTAATTGTTTGATCTTACTCATGCTTGGCTCCAAAACACCGGCTTTAACGGAGTCTGCAACTTTTCCCTTGGTCAAATCAAGGCCGTAATGTTGATACGCTTTGCGCTTCGCAAGAGCTTTGTCCTCTTCGCTCGCTCTACCCTCGTCGCGCGACTGGGAGATAGCGTGCCTGCGGCGAAGCTGGGAAATTAGCTCGATGGCATCCTTGGCCGCGTTAACGCACAAGGTTTTGGGGATGATAAGAAGGGCCTGAGCGAATTCGCCGATAGCTTGTTGCTCTCGAGAGTTCTCCAGCGATTATTAGCGGGTTTTACAAGCAAATGCTGTGTTTCAGAACTTACCACGGTGAGAGCAAAATACTCAAGGTAAATGTGAAGAGCAGTCTCTACAGCACCACCCCCGGGGACAATGCTTCCACTCTCTAGGGCTCTCTTGACAGCGCAAAGAGAGTCGTGTACCGATCGTTCCATTTCGTCGAGCTGGTAGTCGTTTGATCCACGAAGGATAATTGACGCAGAGGTGTGCGCCTTCGTGCCTTTTATGAGGATACATTCGTCGTCAGAGATGCGCTCTTGGACAACTTCGTCGGCACGCCCTAAGCTTGACGCTTCAAACTTCTCGTCCCCATTAAGATCCGACAGAGTACTGAGCAGGGTCGCACCCGTGGCTTTGGCAATACGCCGCAAATCCTCCTTCTTACATCGTCTAACTGCCATCGCTCCTTTTTCAACAAACATTTTAAGGCACAGATCGTCGATACCCTTGGTTGTTAAGATTACATTCGCGCCAGCTTTTAGTATCATTTCCACACGTTCAAGAACGATGCCAGACTCGCGTTCTCGAATCTTCTCAAGTTGTGTAGGATCGTCAACTGTGATATGGACACCAAGCTTCATTCTCTCCTTTTGCAAGTTCATATCGAGACATGCAATCTTTGCATCAGTAATGCGGGTGGGCATGGCCTGTGAAGCAATTGTGCAGTTCAGGGCGTAGCCATTGACCAATATAGATTCCGTTGCACTTTTCCCATGTGCCTTCAGCACATTCACAGCTTTGACAGGGTACTTTATCTCGTTTCTCGGCGATGTCGTCTTGACCGACGATATAGCATCAACAACCATGTTAGCAAAAAAGTCGGCGTCTGCCCCAATGATTTTGCTTGACATAGATGTTTTCGCGATGTTTATCAAACTATCTCTCCCAAGATTCTCAACATTTGTGCTAATATTTTCATTCATATATTTCACAGCCTCACGTAGGGCTAGCCTGTACCCTGTGATGATTGTTGTAGGGTGTATTCGGTTCTTCATCAGTTCATTTGCCCGGCGCAGAAGCTCTGCAGCAATGAGAACGACAGATGTAGTTCCATCTCCAACCTATTATCGTTAGAAAATGCGTACCAGCTGACGGGATTAATGTACCTCTTTATCCTGCTGTTGAGCTAGGTCGACGAGAATCTTTCCTGCTGGGTGCTCGACATCCAGCAAACTTAAGATTGTAGCTCCATCGTTGGTCACGGTAACGTCCTAACTTTATGAGTTCTTATTTCCCAAGTGACTCTAAGGAGAACGTACGCCTATGTCATCCACCATCATCTTATCGAGGCCGGAGGGGCCAAAGGAGCTTTTGACAACATTGGCAATGGCCTGAGTCGCAAGAACTGCAAGAGGCAATATTTCAGCAAAGCTGGTGGGTATGTAGGAGAGGGTGGTACGAACCATTCTGGTCGCGAATATCTTGTCCGCTGAGTTTCTGCCCTCCAAGAACTGTAGCCAAGTTAGGAGATTTCTCATAGGGAGCAGTTTTCAAGCGAAACAACGTACATAGGGTCCCGGAGTTCCGAGACTGTTCAAAGATGGCCGCCATGTTGGTTGAATTGGAAGGACGAACCGGTGACTGTTAACGATGAAGCTCTCTTGTTGACGGTGGTGGTGATATGGCTCTGGAACTTTTTTTGGGGTGGTTAGGCGTGCCAAGCAATTTCTGCCAGCCAGGCGGTAAAGGGCTTTTCGATGGCCCCTCGAACGACTGATCTTGGGAGTCCCTGAGCTCCAATCTCTGACTTCCCATCCTTCATTTCTTTTTCCTTTCCGTTTCGCCGACCCTCTTTGGCTTTGATTTCTTGAATTATTCCTGCATTGTGGCTATTATGTCGAATCAGCAGTCCCCAGATGGTGTTGACACTTCTCAGAACTCTGCCCCTCTTCCTATTCGCACCATGGACCCCGCTGCTCGGGGAGACGCGCCCCCTGCAACGGGAGAACTCTCCAAAAACGCTGCCAAAAAAGCTGCGAAACAGAAGAAACTAGCTGCTGACAAGGCAGGAAAGGCTGCTAATAAAGGCATTGGGAAAGCTGAGGCGAAAGCTTCGACCGCCAAAGCTTCGAAGAAAAAGCCCGACGGGCCAGCTCTTATTGGAATAGATGTCGCGAAGGAAGATGATTTCGCTGCATGGTACCAACAAGTGCTATTGAAAGGAGATATGTTAGATTACTATGACGTGTCTGGTTGTTTTGTTTTAAAAGTGAGTCCTATCCTTCCATTCAACCGTAGAGAAATTTTACTAATGCTTTCGCGAACATAGCCCCATTCATACTTTATCTGGGAAGAGATACAAGGTTGGTTCAATGATAAAATTAAAAAGATGGGCGTCAAAAATTGTTCATTCCCGTTATTCGTCTCCGAAGATGTTTTGAAGAAAGAGAAAGATCATATAGAAGGATTCGCCGCCGAGGTAGCCTGGGTTACACACGCGTATGTATATCTCCATTAGTATATTGGATAATCTTCATTATGCTGACCCTACACAGTGGAAGTAGTCAATTAGATAGAAAGATTGCCATTCGCCCAACTTCCGAAACAGTTATGTACCCATACTACGCAAAATGGATTCGAAGCCACCGTGATCTTCCCCTTAAGTTAAATCAATGGAATTCTGTTGTAAGATGGGAGTTTAAGAATCCCCAGCCCTTCTTGCGTACCCGTGAATTCCTTTGGCAGGAAGGCCACACTGCGCATTTAACTGAGGCAGCTGCACGTGAGGAAGTTCTTCAGATTCTTCAACACTACGCTCATGTCTACGAGCAGCTGCTGGCCATTCCCGTCATTCGAGGGCAAAAGACTGATAAAGAGAAGTTCGCTGGTGGTCTCTATACTACCACTGTTGAAGGTTATATCCCCGCTACGGGTCGTGGTATTCAGGGGGGTACATCTCACGGTTTGGGACAAAATTTTAGCAAAATGTTCGGTATAACGGTCGAGGATCCTACATCAAAGCCTGAGGATAAGAAACCGGCACTTCATGTCTGGCAAAACTCATGGGGTTTATCCACTCGTACTATCGGCATCATGGTTATGGTTCATAGCGATAATCGTGGGCTAGTGCTCCCTCCGCGAGTTGCAGATGTCCAAACTGTTATTGTCCCTGTCGGACTTACAGCCAAAACTCCAGATGACGTGCGTGCATCGATAACCGGTGAAATAGAACACATAGCCTCTGTCCTTGCAGCTTCCGGAGTGCGCGTGGAAGTTGACAAGCGTGAAAGTTACTCCCCAGGTTGGAAGTTCAACGACTGGGAACTTAAAGGCGTTCCTCTTCGCCTCGAATTCGGCCCGGGGGAATCTTCCGGCGGTTTCGTCACCACGTCACGTCGCGACGTACCTGGAACCGCAGGAAAATCTACCATCCCTATTACCGAACTAGCTACAGCAGTTCCAGCCCTACTTGAAACGATCCAGGCGGACCTTTACGCCCGTGCAGATGCCGAGTTCCGCTCTCATGTTAAGCATATAACTAAGTGGGAGGACTTTTGCCCTGCCCTTAATGATAAGAACCTTTGCATGATCCCGCATTGCCTGACAGAACAATGCGAAGATGAGATCAAGGAAATGAGCGCCCGAAAAGCCGAAGAAGAAACCGGTGAGGCCGTCGATGCGAGAATGCCAAGCATGGGCGCGAAGAGTTTGTGTATCCCATTCGATCAGCCAGCAGGTCTCGAGAAGGGGGTCACAAGGTGTACGAATCCAAAATGCACACGATTAGCGGAACAATGGTGCTTATTTGGACGTAAGTTTCCACTTTATACTTAATTGCCCAGGGCTTGAATCACTTACCAACCTTTTTTTTCGCTTCTAGGTTCATATTAAATCATTCTACGACCGTTAACGTTTCTACGTAAATCAGTATATACCTCGAGAGTAAGGAACAGAACAGATCTTTGTTCTAGATACCAAAGATCAAAATCGAGGTAATATCCCACATAGATACTTCTTATGTCTACTGCAGTTCCATCTTGAATAAGAACATTTCAGTGATACTCGAGTTTCTCGCTTATTTATATAATTTTATTCGAGCAGTGAAGTGCATAACATTTAAAATGTCCAACATTGAAGCGACGGAGCCATCGCTATCGTAAACGCAGAAAACGCAAAATCCAAATTTACCAAGGCTTGCATTAAGTTTTTTGATGTAGAAACTTCTTTGAAGATGAATCACATTTCTTAAGAATGAAAATCTGACAATCTTTCTCCCAACACTATTCGCAGGGCTATTTTGCCACATTGGTCTGGTTCAAAATCACGAAGCAGAGGACATCTTCTGAGTGCGCAGCTCGCAAAGGGAAAAAAAGGAATGTTTCCGAACAGAATATAAATAGTCAAAAACAGGTTAGCATGGGGGCAGAGTGATGATATGTATGCTGATGCGATGCAAATGGTCAAAAGGGAAACCCCGTGGTGTTTTATCAATTCCAAAGTAAATAAATTGGAGATATATGGTGTTATGAAAGATTCATATATACACCCGTGCTCAGGCACCTAGCAGAGACAATATAAAACATAGTGGAGTACTTATTCACAAAAGACTGCGCCTTGGATAAAAAGCATCCAGCTTGCCATGTGGGCTCAACTAGGAGGGCAAATAGAATAGGTATTTGAAGGAAACTCCATTCTGTTTTCTATCAAGAGTAAGTATGAAAGAAGGTAGAAATGGACCACGAAAAGAAATATATATATAGGCTTGACTGATTGGCCAAACTGTGCTCTGTGCAATGATAACACGGGAG
This sequence comes from Amauroascus verrucosus, assembly GCA_001430935.1. Taxonomy (NCBI): domain Eukaryota; kingdom Fungi; phylum Ascomycota; class Eurotiomycetes; order Onygenales; family Onygenaceae; genus Amauroascus; species Amauroascus verrucosus. The sequence continues at coordinate 174,433 of LJPJ01000361.1, forward strand.
AAGGAATGCCGGCAGTAGGGTAAAGGAAGGCCCAAGCCTGTCTCGAGAAAACAAATACGGCGTCAATATTTTATTATGAGGTAACAGGGAGGGCGATTTTTCTAGCAGCATTCTCCACCGAACTCGACGATGAGTAAGAAGAGCCTTTCGATTTGAAAGTTACAGTGGACAAAACGGACTCATCAGAATGAGCGGAATGGCGTTTATCCATCTCAACGTTGCTTGATTGAATTTGGGATGCAGTGGTATAGTCGATCCCATCGATTCTCAATGACTTATCTTTCATTTCAGCCTTGGAATTCGGTGATTTTCGGGAAAGGCTCCATTTTGAGTGGTCAGAACCATCCAATATGGCAAACACCGCACGTGAAAGCCGGCTATGCGAACTGTGCGGCCGGCTTTCGCCCGAAGATTTGCTGCTTGAATTGTCCAGGCGGTGTAGCTGGGAAGGAGATTTGGGTGTTGCCTGCCTGCCGAGTTTGCCTTCATGACTGAGAGGTATATTTGACGGTGGTTGGGCATATGTATGCCTCCGTTGACGTGTCCTTAGCTCACAACTGTACGAGGTATCAGTCTCTAGTCCCTTCAAGGCGGGGATTGACAACTCCCGTCGTGGAATACCTAAACCGCCGCCGGTTTCCTTGGACGATGCTTTTCGAAGAGCCCGCACTTGGTACTTCCCCTTCCTTGAAAAGTTTGTACTCGGAGCCTTGCGTAGCCCATACTCAGACATTGGTCCTTGCGAATAGTCTGTAATTGAGACTGGGGATAATAGCTCGGGTGACATAGGCGGCGAACTGTCAGAGTGAACTCGACGAAAGGCATCATGAGAATTGATTTCCCGAATAATGGCATCTTGTAATGTCTCGAATGCTGGACGGGGATTTGTTGAAGTTTGCGATGAAGTATACGCTTTCCTAAACAAGCTCATTATCTCCTCCACTTTATCGCTTGCTGATCTTGGTAGCGTTGGCGCCAGGCTTGCCACTGATGTAGGGCTATTCACAATTTCAGCAATGCTAGGGTTTTGTTGAGTTCCTGGAGAGGCACTCTCGATAGAGCGAGTGCTGACTTTAACAAACATCTTGCGGGGAGCGGCCAATTCCATATCAATTGAAAGGTCTCTGACGTTTTTTCTGGATGAAAATGTGCAGGGCTTTGGGAAAAGTAAAAGGTTCCCCTGTGATCTGGGAGTTCTATTACTCGCTATGCTCCGTCCCGACTTTAGCTGACAACTAGCCGCTTGGTCCATCTCGCTGTTGGTCTCCAAAATCGGCACGTCACTTAAAGTATCGGTCGTATTTCTCCCATGTTGTGAATTGGCTTTTCCGAAATAATTGAATATATTTCCCACACTCGTGGTTGACGGAATCGTTAAGTTGTCGCAGGTAGGATCATATGTCGTCTCACTTTTTGTAACACCGCCATCGATACTCGCGCAAAGGTGCTGTCGTAGGTTATGCGCCGAGGTACTAGTTCTCAAATGGCCCGTCTCAGCTTCCGAAAAAGGCTTGCGATCCATCGAGGGTGACTGTGAACGCGGCTTTGTACGGTCTTCCTTGCCTAAATACACATGTGGCCTCAGTTTCCGAAGTCGTTGGTTATACTTTGAAGTATAGTACGGGAGGCTGCCTCCATTCTGTATAATATTGCGATCTGCGACATCCTCCTGGTATATCGCCGAGATGACTCGAGCATATGGATCCTGCACGCAGATCGGCGGAGTGCGGAGGTTTCGCTCGGCAATATCTTCATTATAGAGAGTCAGAGGGGAAACCGGAACAGGCGAACGTGCTGGCTGAGATGGGAAAATAGCTTCTACAACATCGACATGTCGCTTCGTTCGAAGAGGACAGGGTTTGGGATCAATATACTGGTATCGCTTCTCAGGACAGGAACGAAAATGGTCGTGCAGTTCCTCGAACTGCTTTTCAATGACCAAGAATGGTTGGCTATCCATACCGCGCGGCGGGAAGCGCCCCTTGTTCTGACTATCCGAATCGAATCTGAGGGAATGCTCACTGCTAGGTAATATTCAATGACTGTGGTCCGCCGAATCGGGACTATACAGTCGAAGTCACAATTTCTCTTCCGTGTTTAGAAGTCTCCTCAATCCTAATAAAGGAGTTTAGGCTCTAAGGTCTGGGAGATGTACGGTAAGCGCAGAATTTCGACAACAGTAGGCAAAAGAAACATCAAACAAACCGCTGATAGGAAAATGAACGTCTCTTGCGACGAAATGTCAAGCGAGAGGGTGGTGGAATACTGATGAGGAGAGTTTGGCGATCATTGGGAGGAAAACCCGGAAAAGTTGACCTATCCTTTCCTGAGTTCAATGCACATAAGAAATCCGGAAAACCTACAATTGAGATTTTGAAAGCCATGAGTGGAGGCTTGTAAAAGTAATTAAACAGAAAGCGGGCATTTGCCCTGTGTCCCGAGAGCCAGTTAAGCTAGTTGACCATGTAGTGATAGTGCACGACGGTGGTATCCACCCGCCGTATTTTCACCCTTTTTCTTAACCTCCAAAGGACTTTACTTGCTGAGATTTTGTTGCTTGAAGGATGATTAAAAGAGAATTTCGAATGATCATGCCATACTTCGTGGTGCTCTTAGGTGAGCGATGGTAGGCATTTCAGGAAGCTTTGGTCAAGGAGTGGTTTGTAGGGAGACAAGTCAATTGTCATGGGTATCCTTGACCGGGATCGATCCATCGGGGAATTTAGCTTCAGCTGGGGCGTTTTCAACGGTTTATCCAAACCTCACCGTTGGTTCTGGAGCTCAAAGCCGCGTTTTTCACCCTTGGTGTGGAGACTTGCTAGAACCCTTCAGGATAAAGGCCACTAAATTCAATGTCAAGCGAACAGGGGCTCCCTTGCCGGGAACATGATTGGACCTGGTAGGTGACCAGCCCAGGTTCGCATGATTTTAGGGCCGCGAACAACCCGAGCTGAGAGAAACACAAGCTCATCCCATCTGAACATGTGATGTGAGTGTGGTTTTTACCACATCTTCTCCGCGTAAGCTCCATCTCGGACTAGCTCTTAAAATGAAAGTAATAACACTCTCCCGTCTCTGATAATTTAACATTCGGCACAGAATTCCGCCCCGGACAGCTAGGTACGGAGTAGTTCTGTTGTCGAACCAACCTCATTTCTCAGCTCCAAGTCGACACGTGGAAATATCGATGTCACTTACCTTCTCTGGTCACTCAGCAACGATCCTAGACGTATCTGTCAGTTAAACGGAATAATAATTCGATGATTGTTTCATAGATGTTCAATTGTACAATAATCAAGTCCACCCGCGAGTAGCTAGTTGCTCAAGCAGACCAGAGTCGTCGCAGAAAGAGAACCGATGGAATCGAGAAAGTCCGCGACTCACCTGACTTTCCGCTTCCGGCAGTACCATTCTTTGTTTGAGGGTATCGAAAGCAAGCTATGGATTGACAAATATGTGACTTCACGCGACTCGAGGGCCTTGATATGAGGAAGCGCTGCTTAACGCAAAGGTGTAACAGAAATTCTGTTGCGAAGGCTGATAAACTCCCCGACAATCTACCAATTTTTAGTACCTTATGCAATAGTTGTCCATAAAACTAATTCACACTTTCATGCACGAAAGCAACGAACGCATACATGTACCACAAAATATAAAAGAATCGATGGCCAACTTCAACCCAAAAAATATCAAATGCCGTAGGTATCTTAGACAACTATTAGACAACTACACTAAACGGCGCTAGGAAAACGATTGGGACAGGTATTGACCTCAAACCAAAAAAGGCTTTATACAGATTATCTTTGGCTTTGGGTTGGTGGGTTTTCCTTGACGGGAGTACGTGGAACTTCTAGGTATTGTCTTGTTTCGTTCCCCTTATCGCCATCTTCTTGTTGCGCACAGGTTTGGGGCGGTCTCCGTCCAAACGCAGTAGAGCCGGGCCCGAACAATGCATCATTAACAGCCCTCTCTGCCTTCCCAATAGCCACGGGGCTGCGAGGATTCAACCAATTACGCGGTGAATTCGGATCCATGTCAGTGACAACGATAGAAGGTAGCCGATGTTGTCTCCAGGCCGGATTATAGTCAGCCCTGTCTTGACGGCCTGCATAGCGAATACAAAGAGTATCGGCTTGATGCAGGACTGCGATTTGCGAAACGGTTGTTTTCGCTACAGGTGATGCTATGAATCGATTAGATGCCAGGGAGATTGTGTCGGCACAAGAGCCCGTTGTCTGAGGACTACTAGCAATGCTGGCAAAGTCCGCTTGCAACGAAGCAGCTGTTTTGACTGGATCCTTGCCTGGGAGAGCCCTTGAAGCTTGAATTTGATAGTTGTCAGACTGAGAATTCGTAGTGCGCGACTGAGAATGATTTGGCAGCCGAACGCCATTCTGCCATGCCAGAAGCGGCAGAGTCATCCTTAGCTGGGCCTGCATAGGTCTGTCAATAGTGCGAGCGTGGCGGTGGAATCCAGTTTGTTTTTGTTCAAAGACATGGTAGGGAACTATCCAATCGGTCTCATGAAAAAGGCCCATTTGTTCAGCTTGTGGAATTCCCCCTTCATAGCCAGCTTTGCCGTTTAAAGCAGCCTGCACTCGCGATGCACGAAGCCCCGTGGAAACATTTGGGGCCGTGCTTTGGTCCCCCAAGCCAATCTTCCTACGCTTGATGCCTTGAATCGTAACATCCATTCCGGCAGGAGGCTTCTTAGCCTGGGCAGCTCTTCTCCTTAATATAAGGGGCATATCCTCCTCCTCGTCTTCCTTTCCAGAAATGTCCTCTATTTTGCTTTGGTCTTCCATATTGTATGACGCCCCATGGCGGTCAATTTCCATTTTAGTCACAGGGATATTTGACCTCGGGTGGGTATATCCTAGTTTGGGACTAGGAATATTGCCTTTCGCCTTATTATTCGACGTCTTTCTGCCAGGCGCTTTCGCTTGTTTTACAATATTCGCCTGAGCTTTCAGCTTACCATGGGAGAATGTCATGCCGGTGCTTTCCGCCGTCCTCCCTGGAATTGCTTCTGAAAAATTGTTCAACGCTCCGCTTTCGATCGCCGTTCTCAAGCGCGCAAAGTGCATTCGAGCCGCAGGTGCTTTTATATTCGCCGCCTGTCCCACAGCAGTGAAATCGATCTAAGAGTCCCACGCGTTAATTACCAGCGTCTTGCTAATAGAGTAGATGCAAGGACACAGGGTGTATCCGGAACAATCACTGGATGTGCTGCTATATGGATGGAGCAGACTCACAGTTCTGTAGTCGGATTTCTCCAAGCAGATATACAGGAACCATAGGTCCACGCCAAGCTGAAATTTTGAAGGCATACCTCAAGCTCGGTTTCTTCCAGTTAAGCAATGCCTAAACAGAAGCCAATTTGATCCGGTTATTCCAACGTTGGAAATGGTGGGAATGATAACATTTCATAGAAGAAATTGGTAGAAGATATGAGAATGTTTCAATGTCTCGTCGGAGTAGGATGACAAAGACTGGAGAATGAATAACATCTAAGACAAGTAAAACAGTTCCTATATCAAAGAAGTGGGAGAAAAAGGAAACAAATGCAAATCACAGAATATTCTGTGCAATACCAGCGTTAAGATTGGCATGTCTTACTCATGGGCATAGAAACAAAGGAACAAAGCTTGATAATTAGAAACAAATTCAAAGAAGCTCTGATTCAAGCTTCTTATTCGGTAGTAGAACCAGAAAGCTGCGAGCTGCAGCAACGACAAGAGGAAGACCAGTCCCCATATTGGACTATCACGGTTGACGAACATTAGAAAGCTACTTTATAATTGCATATCGTGGTCCTCATTATCAGCTGGAACCTTCACTGTGGGTAATGTAGCGAATCTCTTTGCTGACTCTGTTGCGGCTTCGAGAAGAATGGTGTGAGCAGCGCGAGCGGCTTCAACAGCACCGTCCATAAGCGAATCATGACCAACACCGGCCACATCTCCTTTGAGCCAAACCTCAGTAATCTCATCTCGCAATGGCATATACCCTACTATGCAAAGGGAGGTAATATCCTTATGCTCGGACGGGTCAGGATCCAGCACCAAAAATCTCCCTCCTTGCTTCGAAGTGCTATCCTGATTAGTGCTACCTTTCTCTTCAATGATAGCAGCCACACCTCCCGCAAGTAGATCTAAACAATCAATCCTAGCATCAACAATTGCCGCCGAAGCAACTGTTATACAGTGTGCAAGAGTGTTCATTAAACCCCAACCATCGACTGCGCCTAGTGGTCCTGATGAAAGTGAATCGCCCCACCATCGATCATCTTCTCCTTCCAGAACATTTATTGTCACATCTAAGCCACTCTTAGGCCATCGATCTCCGATGATCATTCCTCCAAGAGCTGTTTCCAAGTGGACCCCTAAGTCTCTCTCATACATGTCCCGTATGTAAGCCCTCCGCTTTCTGCCGGAAAATGGTGCAAACTTGACATGGGTTGATAAAAGAAGATTCGGAGAGAATGGCGCAGAACGAGGGAGTGGCCGCGGGCCATGGACGGTACATATGAGCTTTAAGGACGAGGACGGCGGGATTAGGGTTTTTGATTTAGATGAGAGGATATTGGAGGGTTGCAATTCAAGGTATGCGGATCCCGATGCTGAAGGAATAATACCCGTTTTCAAAACTACCAGAAGAAATTAGATCAGCGAGCGTATCAACTTTTTCTATCACTTACAACGTACATATCTTTCTCAGCTCATTTGCTTTTCGTGTGCGGATCGGCCTCTCCAGCGGTACTGGCTTCTGAGTATCTGCTGATAATAACGAAGAGGCAAAAATTGAAGGCCGAGTACCTCCAGGAGGGCCATTTATTCTCCTTTTATCTGTCATTTTGTCTGCGATATAAGAACTAGAAACCTCAGGAATTTGCGAAAGACGAATTGTGATGTCGATGATAACAAGCTCCATGTTTGTACCGTTTGTCAACAACAATATATCTGCGCTAAGCGACGGAGCATTGTTCCTCCGTCCCTCAGAAAATTTTATCACGAACTTGAAGAGAATTTGAACCTTCCCTCAACAAAGAAATATTCATGCCTTCAGCACGTTTGCACACCCAAAATATCAGTACGTATAGTATTTTCTTTTAGTCTTCCGCAAGTCTTTTCTACCATGAGGAAATCTCACCAAAAGTTCTTCTTTGGAGATACACCATGATCCATTTGAACATGCACTACCATCTGATCTTTCTATCCATGCACTCTTTGCACCTACTTCTTGCGAAATCAAAATCCAAGCTAATCTGAAGCTAATAGGTCTCGGATGCTCATCTCTATCTTATGGCAATACCAGACATTGTAATTATAGAGTCTTGAAGGTGTGTACTTTCACCCTTTTCCAGTGATACCTCTTCCAACCACTCATGATGAGAATCTATTTTTCAGTTCTGCTTCTGCAACACCATTGAAGAAGACAAAATACCAAGTAACGATCCTGACATACAACATATTCTGATTGTGCTAGATATTATTTGCAATGTTTTTGCTTTGAACCTGTTAAGCTGACCTTGAAAACAAGTATAGGTACTCGGTAGGTCCACTCTGACAAATGAAAGTTCTGTGCGTACGCATATATATATATATATATATATATATATACCGTTATAGACATCCAGAAGACGCGGGTCTTCGTTTGTCAATGATTTGGCTACAACATCAACGTATCTTTGGGTTAAAAGCGCAAAATAGCTGGTCAATGTTCATATCTCCTCTTGCTCTCTCGCTACTTCTCTAATGTTGGGACTGGTGTGCCGTGACATGTGCCCTGTATAGAATCTAAAGACCTCGGAAATAGACAATTTGAATGAAAACTAATTATCATGGATATCAACTTGCGTTCGCCAACCACGGCGCAAACATTCAACCGACCGTGAATGATAGCATAGCCATTTTTTAATCCAGTCATGCATCTAAAAGTTGTAATCAGAAAAAAAATATGTGCTTCAGAAATCAGAATTTTTCTTTTTCATTCATGACGTAGAAATCCGCCCAGAGGGAGTCGCGACTGGAAACTATTTACCAAAGCCCAATACATTCCTTTGCACCTAGAAAGGGCGGCGGAGTGACATGAGGTTTCCAGCAATACGGGTTTGACCTCATAAGGGTCGCCACATGGTAGGCCGTGACAACCGTTTGTTGATGAGTGTCAAAATCTCGAACCGTCGAATAAACGTGCGTATCAAATATAGGGATATTAATGACCATTAATCTTCCTGAACAGGCGTGGTGGTGCCACTTGAGCGGGACATGCTATACGGTGCCTATAGAATTTGTGAGAAGAATATCCGCCGAGGAGCAGGTCACAGTTAGGTGACTCGGAGCCATAGGGATACATACAAGAACTTTCTTTGCGTTGCATATACGCCAGGCCAGATTTCGAACGTTACCATCAGCCCATACAACTTCAGGGGCAAACTCTATACCAAACCTATAAGTCATTTACGACTGTTAGTCATATCTAGCTCTCTGAGTATTATTTGGGGCGAGGTAAAAAGGTTGCAAAAATGAGGACACTGACATGTGCTGAACAGCGAAAACAACTCTCTTTGCGTATTTGCCATCCCTATCGATCTGAGAGCCGAAAGCTTCCTCAGGGCTTTGCGGTGCTATATCCGGATCCCGATCGAGACAATTCTGGACAATCGGCAGTAGCGCTCCTTCAATAGCTGGTCTAACGACGGCGTAGTTGTCCAATGACGCCTCATTTTCATCAAATTTCGCGATGCGGATTTCGAATGGACGTGATATCGCCATCACATTATGTTTTCCGTTATGGTGATATCTGAATTCAAATACGCCTTGATTCCACCACAACTTATCTCCAGAGAAGGCCATTTCTCCCGAGGCGATTTCTCGAATCTTATCATTCTTATCTTCTGCCTGCCTGACGACGTCGCTACTCAGGAGTCCTACTTCACTGGTTGAAGAGTCGAATGCACCTTCGTTCGTCGCGACCCACCGTCCTTGTGATGAAACCTTTGTAATTTCGCGAGAGGAGTTATGTGTTACCATGTACAAGCCAACCCAGTCCTTTTTACTATGGTTCAATGGAGCGGTCCATTTGACTTTGATTGGAGCCCCATATTCAAGGACTAGATCTTCGCTGTGACGGGAGGCCCGAGACTTATCCTTTGGTGCATTACCGAACTTATCAAACGGAGATGACGGTATGCCTTCAACAGTAAGGGAATAGTCCTTCAATTCGTAGCCGGCTAGGTCTGGCTCTAGGCGTGTAATCGTAATCCTAGCTGGGTATTTATGTAAAAGCGCGGTCGTATCTTTCACAAACGTGTTAACACCAGCGGCAAGCTTGGGTCGAGCGGTATCAATAACTTCTTCCACGAATTCGATAGATTCATCAAGAATCTTGTCAACGCTTCCTTGGAATTGCTTCAAAGAATTTGGTAAAGAACGCTTAATGCTTTTTACCAATCCAGCATCCCGTCGCAAGCTTCGTCCATAGAGTTTTTGCATATGCGGGCGCTCGACCAATTGAATGAATGCGATGCTTAGCGTATGGCTCAATAATGCAAGGAATATCATCGCACGGCTGTTCGTTATCAAAACAGCACCCCACACACCCGCGAGGCCAAGAACGCGCTCAGGGTTATTCAAGAATCGGTAAATACCGCTGTATGTCAACTTAGGTGATTCGTCATAAAAGAAGTCTCCGAAAAACCAACCAAATTCTCCTAGAGACTCATATATACTCATGGACGTCCATATTTGCAGGGCAATCAGGCTAGCACCCAAGACATGCCTCAGAATCGCTAGCCCATAACCCCAATCTTGTGGCAATGTATACATTTTCCACGCCGCAGCAATAAAGCTGGCGTAGCACATGGTCATGCTTAGGTGATATATGCCTTTCCACTGCCTCCATGCTTCATCTTGGGCTTCTCCAAACTTAACGAAGTGTCTTGTCCAAGATTTATGGGCCGACTGACGGTCCAATATGTACCCAATTCCGGCTGAGTACCATACTCGCCACACAACAGCATTCAAGACAAAAAGAACTTGATATGCTGCAGTAGACGGAGTGATGATCGTCAAGGCGAAAAAGAGTAGGTGGATCAAGATAGCCGACACGTCTATAACCCGATGGAAATCCATGCTTCCAACAAGGGCATGGGTTGAGCGTGGCTGAGTTGTGAAAGGGAGAGGAACCGGAGGAGTGGTATCACTGTTAAAAGAGTTGGACCTGGAGCCGCTGTCTTCATGTACGGCCGTGTCCGGATCCACCGCCCGCTTTCGGGGAGGAGGAGCATTGTACGTCTTTTCAATATGCGGATTTTCAACCAGAACAAGAAATGCGAATTGCGCCGCATGTGCAAGAATCGAGATAAAAAGGACTTTGTAGCTCGCAGCCATAAGTGAGATTCCGTAGTACCCAGCATAACCGACTGAATACATTGGGTGCGGTGCCATCTCGAAAACGCCATCAAAAGTTAAATCCTGGTCGATAAGGTAGAAGAAATCACCCCAATACCAGGCAAAATCCTTAACCACGCGGTGCGCGTCTAGTTTCACCCAGAGATTAAACAAGACTAGACTCATCCCTGTGATCCATCGAAGCAGCATCATGAAGAAGCTTTCTCCTATGGGACGACTTCCACATGCGACGGCAAATAGGCAGTAGGAAGTAAAGTCACACATTAGAATCAAATCTACCACTCGTCTAAAAACCAACCACGTATTGTACTCAATGGGAGCTTTTTCGAAAGAATAGTCTTCGGGTATTTTGGTTTCAAGTTCTCGCTTGATAAAGCGATAGAGATGAGGATGGGGGTTTTTGCCAGTTGACGGGTTGATGAACAATTGCAACTTCCGCGCCCATAGTACGAGAGTCCGATGGTTTGATTGCATATGTAGCAGCCATCCTATTCCAATATTATACGCTGCACGCCAGGACAAAAAGATGAATGCGAATATGGGTACGCGGAATGATCCCGGGAGGGAACGAAGAAGCAAGATATGAAGAGCCAAAACTGCGAGAACCAAAATGTCTGATATATTCTTCGGCTCGGATGGGGAAAGCAACTGCGAGACCATATCACGAGTATGAGGAACAGTAAACACTAAGGGTGTCATGTCAGTGCTCAGCTTCTAGATTCCTCCCACCAAAATCTGGAGCACAATGGCTGTAGAGCCTTCCAGACGTGGGAGCCGCGGGGAGCCCTGCTCCACCTATCTAGAGTGATGGAAACGGGAACGCTTACCAGTGCCATCTGGTGTCCTACCGAACGTCTTCTTCTCCGGTTCCGTCCTACTTGACTCATCCGTCCGCATTTTACTCATCAAAGAATCCACCGGACATGAGGGATCCGTTCCCTTGGGAGCTTGTGTTTTTCTCTCCCGGAGACCCTCATGGCCCATGGATGCAGCTATAGGTTCAGTCATGCCAATATCCGTATTGTCACGACGCAAATGCGGGTTAAGCCGCAGAAGGAAGCGAAGAGGTCGAGGGGACTGTCAAGTTGAATTGACTTGGAAAGGCAATTCTGTGCGGACATTTGTGAGGACGGAGGCTAGCAACATTATGTACGTATGTACTGTACGTACCTTTCACTCGAACCGTTATTCAGGAACACTCAATTTATTAGGATTGCAACTGATGTATCTATGTGAAACTAATTGGTTGGTCGGTTTCCCAAAGTGTCAGTTCAAAAACTGCTTGACCAAGCGAATCGAGAAATTGATGTTGGCGCTTGGCGAAAACATGTGCTTACAAGTGAACCCCCGCAAAATTCGTCACTTCGTCCAAGATAACTAATCGTCAAAGGATGGAGAAGTCTCCCCAACCAATAATAGAGAACAACCAATAGCGATAGGAGCTACAGGATGCATGAGTTCGGGTGACGTGAATTCAACCCTCATATGAAGAATTACCAACTGATGGGTCTCTCGTCCTCTTCGGGTAGAGCGTTACACAAACCAAACACCGGCCATCCTCTCTATCCTACAGGAACAGAATAATTTGAGCCCGATGTATCAGATGCTTTACCGGTTGCAAATTTTACTCAGTGTAGCAACCGCTTTCAGGATTTGTTGTTAATGTCTCAGGATTGGGAGAATGGGGGATCGACATTGCTACGGCCCGCTGAACTTGACATATGGCAAAACAGACCAGCCAAATTGCAGAGAGGTCCGGTTTGTATTCTTGCATGCCTAATATCTTCCCGATGCGGGGCTGTATTCAAATTGGGTGATAACCTAGTAACTGTATTTATGAGCTTCAAATCCTCTCTTAGATGTCGAGCTTGAAGTACAGTACAAGGTTTGCAAATTATTCTAGGACTGAAATCAGCATCCCAGAGATCCGGGCAGCCTAGATTGCTCGAACAGAACTCTCTTAACTACTTATCATAGCCGGGACCTTGGTACCTTAGGTACTGTCTCCGCGAATTTACCTGTCATTATATTTTTGGGCCGGGTCGACATGGGAATATGACCAAACATCTAAATCAGCAAGTCAATCAATCTGGGGGTATGGAGGAATTGGTCATGGAGAAGGCTGTGACACAACCTAGGTAGGTATGCAACTTGGCATCAATACTCACTCAGCTGATTGACGAAACTGTGGCACATCCTTCGCACAGACAGCCTATAGCGCTACCGGTATTCTGCTTCATAGTCAAAGGAAAATGACGTCTGTAAAATAGTGTACAGGGTGCTAAAGCCAAAGCAAATATTATCCCTATTCAGGACGCCATGCATTCGTATTGGGTGGCTCGTAATCCTGAGCGGAAGCTGATGCTTTGTCCACTGATCCCCCAGCCCTTCAAGGATAAGCTTAATAGGCTAAAAAGCTTGTCAGCGTTTGCGGCGAGGCGTGTTGTGCATGACAAATCCAACATCCCGTAGTCGCCACTCTCAAGATGCTCAGTCGTCCTTGGGTCTTGCGGCATATTAAAATTCCACAAATACTCACGAAATCTAGGGTTGCGACGTAGCATTGCTCTAGTTTTGATTCTATTGTCTTTTTAATACTCTCATTGAGGCAATGGCCCCTTCATTTGAAGAGCCACTCGTTGCTCTAACCGCGGCTGCTAAAGCCGCCCCAAAACTAGTTGCCCCTGAACCTGGTTTGTATTCGAGATCCACTCGCCCAAAAAAACATTTATTGGAGGCTTGCTAATTGGAAGCCTTTTAGAGCACTGCCCTGGTCCCGAATCAGAACAGGCCGGCAAAGGCGACGCATGCGCGGGCTGTCCTAACCAAGCTATCTGCGCGTCCGCTCCAAAAGGTCCGGACCCGGATATTCCCATAATAACGGCTCGCCTCTCCTCCATACGACACAAGATCCTTGTACTTTCTGGCAAAGGCGGGGTGGGAAAATCTACGTTCACATCTCTTCTCGCAAATGCTTTTGCATCCAACCCAGATTCCACAGTCGGTATTATGGATACAGATATCTGTGGGCCTTCAATACCGAAGATGATGGATGTGGAAACAGAAACCATCCATGTGAGCAATTCAGGCTGGAACCCTGTGTGGGTATCTGATAACCTTGCGGTGATGAGTGTTCAATTCATGTTGCCAAATCGGGATGACGCTGTGATCTGGCGGGGACCAAAGAAAAATGGGTTGATTAAGCAGTTTTTAAAAGATGTTGAATGGGGAGAGCTGGATTTTTTAATCGTTGATACGCCTCCGGGTACTTCGGATGAACACCTCTCGGTCAACTCATTCCTCAAGGAGTCCGGTGTTGATGGTGCTGTCCTGGTTACCACCCCCCAAGAAGTTTCCCTTCTAGATGTTCGGAAAGAAATCGATTTCTGCCGGAAAGCTGGTATCCGGATATTAGGGTTAGTAGAAAATATGTCCGGCTTCGTCTGTCCGAAGTGTACGCATGAATCGCAAATATTCAAACCCACAACCGGTGGCGGTAGGAGGCTCGCAAGTGACATGGGGATTCCTTTCTTGGGCTCTGTTCCTTTGGATCCTCGGGTTGGTATGGCTTGCGATTATGGAGAAAATTTTATGGACCGGTATCCCGAAAGCCCAGCGTCAAGGGCGTTAAGAAAGGTTGTGCGAACAGTGGGCGAGCTAGTGGGCGAGAACCCTGATCATGTGCTACCTGAGACGGATTGTGCTTAAGCATAATACTTCTAGTTGATGATTTTACGATATCGGCGTCCTTGACGCCGCATTCTTTTTGTTTTGGACTATCATTTGATGTCCTTCTAGCATTTACTGGGATTTGAATGGCCGGGGTTCTCTAGCATTAGGCAATCGGCGTATTGTGAAATGCATTCTCATCGATACTTACAAAGTTATGTAGTTTTTAATTGAAAGCTTGGAGTTGCCAATTGCTATGTTGACGGCAACATTTTTAAAATCCAATTCTTGAACATGTACATACCGTAGATGACCCCAGCGACAAGTTTTCTTTATTTCAGTATGTACCGTAATGTTCCCGATTTAATTCAAGTGATAAGTTGGCTACTAGTTAGTAGTTGTATGGAGAAAGCGCTGCACATCGTTATTTCTGCAACGTCGAATGATGTACTCAAACAAGGATCTGGGAAGCTGATTCTGATACCACGCTTGGTTTGTGACTTAAATCCCTAAACCAATGAGAGCAACACAAATGAACCTCATAGGCGCCGACATTGACCGCATCAAATGGGCATGACTTCATTGAGATTTGATTCGCTGCTGAAACACAGGCCCTGCCTCTCGGATCTCAGGCGTGAGACGGTTGCCAAGAGCGCCACTTCAAGATCTTGTCGCAACTGACACGGACTCTCGTCCCTTTTTGAGCTTCGATTGGGTTTGCAGATTTTGGGCTCTCTTAGAAAAAGCAGTTTCAAAACCCCCAAGCCAAGAGTTCTAACTTCTTGTCCTTAGAGCGCCAGAAAAGGCCCTAAAACGTTGCCAAGTTGGCTCGGCATCTTCAAGAATGGCATGCCATTCAGTTCGCCTTCGCCACGAGGCGGATGCGGCAGCTTTGGCGCTGAAGGAAACGCACCCTTGCATTTCCCATTGAATGACCAATCCTGTCTGAATGTTGGCACCTCACAAGCTGAAGAGATGGAGCTTGTAAAGCCCCGGGTTTCAACAGTAACTGTTTCCGCTAAAATGCCCCTGGAGGCTCAAAAGGCAATGCAATCCATTTATGAGATCGCTCGACAGTGGTTACTTTCTTCTTGATTTCATTCTCCTCCCATTTTCCCCATATGGGCTGCTGAATGCACAGAGTGCATTTTTATTTATCGCTTAGTCGTTCTTTCAAAGCTGATTGTTGACAATCAGCGTTCTCTACTATTGTTTCCATTCACTAGGCTTAAGCCAAAAGCAGTCTTTCACTCTTCGTTCAAACCACTTACAGTTCTTTCACCCCTTTCTCTAGTATTATCTCCACCTTCTATGATTGAGCCCTCTTTTTCTCTTCATAGATTCTTCCTTCCCTTCAAGTTCAAATTTCAAGGATGCAGTTTGTGTCGTTGCTCCTGGGGCTGGCCCTCCTCGCCATAGAAACTCATGCGATCCCGACACCAAAAAAAGCAACTCACTCTTTCAAAATTGAACGGGTGCGTCGGTCTAACTACGTCCCAGACGGGCCTCGTGCTCTTAAGAACGCATATGCCAAGTTTGGCATCATCCCATCCGGTATCAATTTCGATACCTTTAAGGACTTCACTCCATTCTCTTCCAGCCTTGACCGAGACTCCATATCAAAAGCGAAACAACCAGACGAGGCTGGAGCTGTAACAAACACCCCTACCCTCAATGATGTGGAATATCTCTCCCCCGTTACGATTGGTGGACAACAATTTGTCATGAACCTCGACACTGGTTCATCAGATCTGTAGGTTTTGCTCCGTCTAGAATAGATGATCTGTCTAATAATATTTTCATAGCTGGGTGTTCAATACTCAGCTGTCACAGAATGCCATGACAGGCCATTCAATCTTTGACCCGGCGAAATCCAAAACATTTTCTGAATTAGACGATTCGACTTTCAACATCACCTATGGCGATTCTTCGTTTGCATTTGGGAGTGTTGGAATCGATACCGTCGACATCGGTGGAATTACTGTTGAAAAGCAATCCATTGGCCTGCCATCCAAGGTCTCGATGTCATTCATACAGGATCAAGCATCTGATGGTTTGGTAGGATTGGCCTTCGACAAGCTTAACACCGTAAGGCCACAACAACAAAAATCATTCTTCACAAACCTCGCCGCTGTGTTAGACGAGCCTGTCCTTGCTGCACAACTAAAGAAAGGGGCACCTGGCACCTATGAGTTCGGTTCCATTGATAAAACGAAGTTCAAAGGAGATCTTGTGAAGATCCCGGTAAATAACACCAGGGGATTTTGGGAATTCACATCTACAATGTTTAGGGTCGGCAACGACACGCAACTCCGAACGGTTACAAAAGGGGTTCCTAGTGCCATTGCTGATACCGGCACGACATTGATGCTAGTCAACGACGAGATAGTTGACGCGTACTATGCCCAGGTCAGAAACGCCAAACTGGCGGCTGGAACTGGCGGATTCGTTTTCCCTTGCAATACGACTCTCCCGGACCTATTCATTTCCATGGCAGATACCCATCTAGCGAGGATACCAGGAGACTTGATGAATTTTGGAGCGGTGGGACGCAATCCTCAGACCGGAGAGAACAGTAAGATACTTCTCGCCGATTTCACGGAAGGGAATTTAGATTCCATTCCTGTTCTGTCTTGAATGAGGCTAACTATTAAACTCCCTAGTGTGCTTTGGCAGTGTCCAATCTAACCATGGAAGTGGGCTTCAGATCTTTGGTGATATCTTCTTTAAAGCAATTTTTGTTGTTTTCGATCTACGAGGCCCTTCGTTGCATGTTGCTGGGCATGCCTAAATGTTTTGTTTATATTTCATCTAATTGTAGTTCGTTTTCGAGTTGTCGATAGCTTTCCTTTCACGTTTCCTGTATTTAGCTCTTGTGGTTTCCCATTGAAGGGAAGTTGCTGCCAGTCACGTATTCCATGCACTCGGGTATATGTTGTAATTAGGTCCTCCCAGATTTTGGGTCAATGCGAAAGGAGCTTGGCTGACTCATCTCGACCCGCCAAGAGTTTGTCAGTGAAGGCTGCCCTCTAAACGTTG
The DNA here is from genome assembly GCA_001430935.1 of Amauroascus verrucosus. NCBI lineage: Eukaryota > Fungi > Ascomycota > Eurotiomycetes > Onygenales > Onygenaceae > Amauroascus > Amauroascus verrucosus. The sequence goes on from LJPJ01000361.1 coordinate 191,556, forward strand.
TTTCACCTTCAAACTTTTATGACTGGAGGCAAATGTTAACAAGAGCCTGGTAGATCAGCTCTCGCATCACAAATTTTATATCCGAGTCGGGTGCTCAGTTCCCACTGAGCCAAACAATTGCACTTTTTCAAGCTGAAGCCCACAAAATCCATCTTTTCCGTATTGCGGACTTTCTCAACCCCGCAACGACTTATCTGGCGGGGTCTTTCACCACGATCACTACAACTATCGGTGTCCTGTTCGATTTCACCTTTTCCTAATATTCAGGGGCGGCCTAGACAATTCTTCAATCAAGCCGCAAAAATGGCAACCGCTTCAGCGCCCGCAACATCTTTACTTTCCCTGCTTTATCGTTCTTACCCAAGAGTTGTTCCGTCCAATTCTACTGAGCCCGATCTCGAGACTTTGTCGCCGAAGATATTCCCAACAGCCGCTTATACGGATACAGAGAAGGAGGAAATAAATGTGTGGTTATCTCGGTCGTCAGAATTGGCCCAGGCCTTGAAGAAGGGAGAGACTGAGAGCGTTGCCGCTTTGTTAAATACTGTGAATACGTTTCTCGCTGCCCGCACTACTATTCTTGGTGCAAAACCGTCGATTGCAGATATAGCATTATATGCTCTGTTAGGCCCGGTTGTGGAAAAATGGAGTCCTGAAGAGAGAACTGGGGAGAGCGGGTACCACCATATTGTGCGACATGTCGACCTCGTACAGAATGCACCACTTTTCAATATGCAAATTCCGGAAGAAGAGAAAATCAAGATTGATGTGAACGATGTGAGAGCTCCACCAAAAGTTATCGTGCCCCCAAAGGACGAAAATAACAAGAAGAAGAAAGACAAGAAAGGGAGTGGTCAAGGTGGAGAGAAGGAGCTAGCTGTTGGTCGTGGAAAGAACGCTGATAAAGATGCTAAGAACATATTAGTGGTGGACGTGCCCAAGGATGAAGTTCAGGAAATCGTAGAGTCCGTCACAGGTGCTATTACTGGAACTGTGCCAAAAAAAGAGAGAAAAGAGAAGAAGCCAAAGCAACCAAAAGCACCTGCTGCCCCAGCTGCACCTCCTTCGCCTTCACTCATAGACCTTCGAGTCGGACATATCCTTCGTGCCATCAACCATCCAAATGCAGATTCCCTTTACGTGTCAACTATCGCTTGCGGTGATGCACCAGGCTCCGAAAACACAACCCAAGATGAAGCCACCGGGCTCATAGTGCGAACTGTCTGTTCCGGCTTAAATGGACTTGTGCCGTTGGAGGAAATGCAAGGACGTAAAGTCGTTACTGTTTGCAACCTTAAACCCGTTACCATGCGTGGCATCAAATCGGCTGCTATGGTTCTCGCAGCGTCTCCAAAGAATGATGACTCCCATGCTGGACCGGTTGAACTTGTCACTCCTCCTGAGGGTGCCGAAGCTGGGGAGCGCGTCTTCTTCGAACTCTGGGGTGACGGCCAACCGGAGAAAGTATTGAACCCGAAAAAGAAGATATGGGAGACATTCCAGCCTGGTTTCACTACGACAGATTCGTTACAGGTTGTATTCGATAGTAGTGCCATACCCCAGTTAAACCAAGGTGAAGGCAGTGCTGCTCCATCGGCCTCCCGGATTGGGAAGCTAGTGACAAAATCAGGAGGCGTTTGCACTGTGAAGAGCTTGAAGGGAGCGACCGTCAGGTAAACGGGAGCCTGGTTTGTTAAAAGTGTTGTACAGAAAAGAACGTATGGTATGTCTTGTTGCAACACAATACCACTAGATCCTGAATAGAATAGAGCCTCGTAAAAAGGGCTCTTATCTCGCCTACTTGACCTTCTCCCTTTACAGCAACAACGTCTTATACAGGAGGCGAAGGAACATTTTTATTAGCATACTCTAGACTCGTGCTCAAGTTCGTATAGTCTGAAGGTATATATACCCGGCATATTGCTTTCCAAACGAATGCTGAAGATGGAGCCCCGGTATTCGTCTACTTTTCAAAATGATTTATCATACTTATATCTCACCAATTATGTGTAATAAAAATATAGTTATCCTATCTTATACCATACAGTTGGTGAGATATAAGTATGGTAAATCATTTTTGTACGGGAAAAGTGGATGAGAAGGGGGCTCCATCTTAGTTGCTAGATACGTTTTTAGCAACACTAACAGCATCAACCAGCCATGACATTTTAGGCCCCATTGCAAAACATAGTCTCTATCAGAAGTTGGCTCCACTTGCGGGCAGCTAACTACTGGATAGGATTCTGTGATTACCTGTCCTACTTTGTCAATAAAGCTATGTAGCAAGCGACAATCGGGTGTTCAACCAAGCGTGTTACTTTTGGGGTTGCAAGCAAAGCCGATTGCTTAGGATGTAGTAATGTATGCATAGTATTAATTTAACCACCAGCATCCAATCGTGGGGGGCAGATTTGAAGCGGAGGTCTTTGGTTTCAATGTTGTCCTGTACAACTTCAATCCATCCCTTGCGAGGAAAGCAATATCGTTTGAGATATTAATAAAAACTTCCAAGGGTGTGTCGAGTCAATGACCTTTCGAAGGGGCTAAGGAAACGATGACACTGTTCCAAGTAGGTTGGTGAGGTCATATCGAGATAATGAAGTCGATTGTGATCAATCATGAAGCTGTGAACAGCGAAGAGTAAACTAAGTGTTGATAAAAGCGGATATTTAAAATGGGAAGTCTCTTGCGTTCTTCACCGACCAACAGCAGTTTCAGAGGGTGATAGTGTGCCGTTTCACTGTGATCGACTGGCAGATCCGCACAGGATTACGACGTGATTGACGCTGAGAGAGGCCAAGCATTTCCTCAAAAGGAATAGTGCAGTCATGTTTGGGTGGCCAACTGACTCTTCTCTGGCGGTCATCGGAAAATCAATAATCCTATGACTGCAGGTTGAGACTGACGGACACACTTGAGACACGCCAAAAGTATGCTCGCTTGTCCTCTTTTCCTCCAATTCAGCTGAGAATTGTACCCTCGAATTTCTCTTCCAGCATCCATCCTACCTTTTATTTTTCTTTCCCCGTACTTATTTCTTTTCAAATAGGGCTACAACACATATATTTGGCCTTGAAGGCCTTTCGTGGCTTCAACTGCAAGGGTTACTTCTGCAGACCTCCTCATTGGGAGCTGCGTCAGGGGTTTATTGACCTCTGGACGCTCCGTCTCCAAGAACGAGGCGAAGCAGTTCTCTTTCCGCTGCCTCTCACACATGTTAGCTACATTGGAGTTATGAATAGGCACTACGCCTTCACCAATGGCTATACAGCCTACCCTCACGGGGAAAGCGGTACCTTTTCCATCTCTCCTCACAGGTATGTACCTTTCAACAGATGAACTCACCTATAAAGTCTACCTCCATATCTTTTTGCGGGTTCTCTATAGACGAAGGGCTAATACCTTCTCTGCCGATATAGATTTCAACCAAGGTCACAACCTGCACTTAGGCGAAGAAGACAGTTAATACAACGTTTGTTGATCATCGGCGGGCTCTCGATATGTATTTTGACTCTGCTGTTTCCCTCCTGGCGAGCTGCGATTTTCGGAACTTTAACACTTGGCCTCCTTTCCTCGAGTGATGATTTTCAACTCGAAACTGTACGATACTACGACCTTTCCAATGCCCAAGGTACAGCGCGGGGCTGGGATCGCGAGGAGCGCATTCTCCTCTGCACGCCGCTGCGCGATGCCGCTACTCACTTGCCCATGTTCTTCTCGCACCTTCGCAACTTCACCTACCCTCATCACCTGATAGATCTTGCCTTTTTGGTCTCAGACTCGAAAGATGATACATCTTCACTTCTTACCAACATGCTCAAAGAGCTTCAAGACGACCCTGACCCCAAAGTTCCGTACGGAGAAGTTTCGGTCATAGAGAAAGATTTTGGCCAGAAGGTGAATCAGGATGTGGAGAGTCGACACGGCTTTGCTGCACAAGCTTCAAGAAGAAAATTGATGGCCCAAGCGAGGAATTGGCTGTTGAGCGCTACCTTGCGACCAACCCACAGCTGGGTATACTGGCGAGATGCCGATGTTGAAACTGCTCCTTTTACTATCTTGGAGGATCTCATGAGACATAATAAGGATGTCATAGTTCCAAGTAGGTGCACCTTACCGACAAGTATTTGATAGACTGTGTTCCAAACTAATAATCGACCTCAGATGTTTGGCGCCCTCTTCCTGATTGGCTTGGTGGGGAACAGCCGTATGATTTGAACTCATGGCAAGAGTCCGAAACAGCGCTTGCTCTGGCGGAGACACTTGATGAAGACGCAGTCATTGTGGAAGGTTATGCGGAGTACGCGACTTGGAGACCTCATTTGGCCTACTTGAGAGATCCGTACGGCGACCCAGATATGGAAATGGAAATCGACGGCGTCGGAGGAGTCAGTATTTTGGCGAAAGCCAGAGTGTTCCGTTCTGGGGTACATTTCCCTGCATTTAGTTTCGAGAAACACGCAGAGACTGAAGCATTTGGCAAGGTAAGAATCCCCGCAGTCTTACCTTTCTAATCCTCTTTCCCCACGGTCTAACGGCCTCCTTAGATGGCCAAAAGAATGAAGTTCTCCGTTGTTGGGTTACCCCACTACACCATTTGGCATCTCTACGAGCCTAGCCTTGACGATATACGGCATATGGAGGAGATGGAGAAAGAACGTCTGCAACGAGAGGCTGAGGAAAAAGAAAAGGCCGAACGGGCAAAGCGAATTAAAGAGGAATTTAAAGACACCAAGCCCCAATGGGAAAAGGATGGAGCAGCCATTCAAGATATGATGCAGAAGGATCAGAAGCAAAAGCAACAGCAGCAACAAAGTAAACCGGAGCAAAACAATGGAGCCTCGGCCGGCGCGTCCCCCGATTCCAAAAGAGCGAACAATAAGGCAACTTGATGAATATTAGGCTATTTTAATATTAGATTTGTGAGTCCGTTAACACTCTTCTCAGCCCTTATCAGGCACTAATTATCTTCGCTCGCCTTTTTAGTCTCAAAATTTCTTATCCAACTTTCCGATTTCACATTCAGACTCAAAAGTGATGATGCGGTAGGAAAGGTTTTCTTGTGCCGCGATACTTGATTTTATGGCAGGTTTAATCGGAAACCTGGGGATTCGTTTTAGCTGGAGTTCGACTTCTAGATATCTTTCTGTGACAAAAGGACAAGTTGAAAGCGAGGCGAAAATTATGGACGTACAGTGCCTTTCTGTCCGCCCTGTTGCTTCGAGCTGGTTTATCTGCTTTCCCAACCGTTTCTGCCGGTCATCTCCTAGTTCTTGTTATTGAGTCGTTTTAACGAGGCCTTTTCCCCATTAGCTATTTACATTTTTCTACATTTTCACCTCATTCATCTCCCGGACATATCTGGTTTGAGAAAAGAGACCCACGCTTTTCCTTTACGTTTCCTGGACTATTTCATATTTTCGCCGCTTTAAATCCAGCTACTACTTGCGTATCATATTACCTGCTGTTCTGAGTTTCTGGCTTGCATTCTTCTTCGTGATGCGTCTTTCAACCGTTCATTTAACGCTGGCATATGCGTTACCTGTAAGTTGCGGCAGGCTGGGCACTGTTTCGCGGCTCATTTACTGTCTGATTCCTGTATGTAATTATTAAAGACCCTTTTTGATACGTTCCCCAATTTAACGTTGAGAGAAATATTCCTGGACCTATCGATTTCTGACAGTATGCTCTTTACAAAACGCACAACTTCCTGAGTCTTCAATCACGTCGATGTTGAGAGACAGGCTGGGTCCTCCCCTTTCCCGGAGCGATTTTTCTCTCGCTTTGGCTCTCACCCGGTTTAGCCTTAATAGTTATGATTTCGATGCCGCAGAATATTTGAAACGTACACATGGGTGGGGACGTAGATAAAAGCACACTTGTATGCATTCATGGCATATTCCCCGGAAAGGATACAATTGTTTATACTCCGTACAGAGGATCGTTTTGCCAAACACTTTAGGCCCTGTGCTGAAGTATATTGCTGCAGACTTCTTATTGGACGCTTGGACGCGACGCGATTTTAGAGTTTGGCGCGAACTGAATCACTTTGGTGAAAGCCATTTCTCGCTCCGTTGGGCAAAAGTTCCTTCGCAAAGTCAAGGCAACTCGGTGAGAATACAAACTGCCTAACTCCTAAATCTCATAAACCAAATGGAGAAGCAAATATCCTTGAGCATACCATTCACGCATTCCACACCCCAAGAGGCATTTAGACTCCTCGAACTCCCAGAGGAATTGCTCGCATTACTTACCTCCGAAAATGCTCCTACGTATGGCTTACCTCCTTCCTTTCTCATTGCATGTTTTACTTGCAGTTAAGATAAATCTTTTTTGCTAGTCTTGGTTTTATCTTTTTCGCCAGTTTTAAGCCTAGATCGGTTGAGTCTTGTTGGCCTGAAGCTTCTGACGGGGAATTAGGCTCTACGTGAAATCGCCTCGTCCGCCTTCATCCGCGATTTCAGCAGGTTCCGGCTCATCGTCGAACCATGGACCAAAAGATGTCTTCGTTAATCTATGTACCGATACAAAAACGTACTCGCTCCGACATGTCCACTCGTCAAATTCCATATTTATTCTGCAATCGTCGCTGCCCCTCCAAACCAATCCCGAGAAAGATGGAGAGGTAGAAAGGAACGTTCATGGTGCGGTTACAGCCATCGCATTGTGTAAATCTACACTGGAACTGCAGAAGCTTGAGGCAGGAAATTCCGCGCTGTCATTCTTGCTGAGAAGCTTGCAAGTATATGACGCGGCAGATGAGGATGCCATTGGTGTTGATACTGCCCTCCACACCACAGAGGGCGCAGCAAGGAGGCGCCAAGCTCTTGCAGCACTGTTTGCCGACATCCCCTTCTCTAACACCGAATGTTACGAAGCGTGGGTAGATATTTGTGGTTTTATTGATGAGGATAGATATAACGGCAATCTAGCAGCTTGGCGGCCCTCAGCAGCAGCGAAGCTAACTGTGTGGAGAAAGATGCTTGAAGGGTCGGTGTTGCAAGGAATCGACTTAGCGAAGCAGTTTTTGGTTCGCGATTTGTGGAATTCTACAATTGATGACTCCGAGTTATCAACTGAAAGGACACCATTTCCCAGATCTCTATTTGACGCAATTATCCGTAATTTAATGGATGACTCTCCGCCTAGGATCAAGTTGCAAGTTTCCTCGGAACTCAAGTGTAATGGCTTCATTGGGATTCTTTTTGTTTGCTCCAAGTTTTTACTGACTTTTAATACTATCTGGTAGGGGCGAACCTTGATAAAACGGCTACGATAAACTGGGTTGGCAACGTATATCTAGAAGCCATGGCTCCTAATGGCCAATTCGCCATATCACGCGACGACTTTCTGGAGGCATGGAGAGACTTGAATCCTGAGCAATGGAGAGCAGAAATAACCATAGACAAGTTAAAAGTAAGTGTCCAAGATAAGGTAATCTAGCTAGCGGCCCCGAGTGTACGCTAACAGGCAATCTGAAAATAGGATATCTCCTGGCAGCAAATCACATCATCAAGCATCTGCTTTAACCCGAATACGGAGCAGCAGAAAGGAAAACCCACCAGGGGGAAACCAAGTCGCTAAGAGGCATCAAAGAAGTAAAAGACGATCAGCCCAAAAGTGAGCCTAATCCAGCGAACCTCCCTACATCTATATCTAGGGTGGGTTGAAAAAATGTTCAAACAGCCTCCTGTTCCTCATAACAAATTAGCACCAGGCATATTTTTCGTTCAATACCCAGTCTACCTCGTCACCGAGCCCTAACTCCTTGCCGTTCCACTTCAAACTTGTGATGCTGCTGGTTTCTCTATGAACCAACTCCGCGTTAGCATCGAGCTTCTTAACCGCCTCTTCAATCACAGGCGAGGGATTCCAAATTTCGACTTTACCCATTTCCCAGTCGTATGCCTCATATTGGGCGCGCCGGAGGACAGCAGCAACAGCATCGACTATTGCTTGTCTTTCTGTGGCGGACGAGGGTTCTTCGTACAAAGCTCGAAGGATAAAAAGGGTCCGCTGCTCAGCGGATACACCGAAGTTCCGGTTCCAAGAAAAGAAAACATTTCGACTTGGAACGCAAGCACCTTTCACTTTTGTTTCACCTTTCTCAGGATCAAGTATTGGGGAGTAGAATTCTTCTCGAGCCCAATGCCAAGTCATGTTATCGAAATCGGGTTTGAATGCCACCTTGGCTTTTTTGTCTTTTGCAGAAATTTCTTTCAGGATTGTGCGATATCGGCCGAGAACGGCATCGGAGCACATGTATCTCTTCACATCGTCTCTCGTCATATCCTTGACTAGCGTCATGTCCAAGCCTTCGATAACCTTCTCATTCTGTGGCCTCTGAAGCGGTGGAAGGGAGAAGTGAGATGATTGGAAGGGCTTCCATCCAAGTGAAGCATAAAAGGTTTTGCCTATATCGGAGTAGAGCACGGAGAAGACGGACTTTTTCCTGACTGTTTTCCCCATCTGCCATGTCTCAAGGACTTTGGCTAGCTCTTGGATCATCCGTCGTGCGTAACCTCGTCCGCGATATTCCGGGCGCGAAAACACACTGCCAATACCGTGTGAGAGAACATCCTCGGCCTTACCGTTATAGGCGAGGAAAGCAGGCTTCGCGAAAGTCTCGCAGCTGCTAAGAATTGGGCGGCAGTCGGGAGGGAGGTTCCGGTCTGTTAGAATCCAGCAGGTCAAGGCTCCATCTTTTGTCATGTCCTGGCTCATCAGGTGGTTCTCCCGGGTAATGTACTGTTCGGTCGTCAGTGGACCTTTCCATGACAGGCCATTTATTCTCAAGCACTCGAGTCGTTCGTCGGGAGTAGGCACGACGAGCACTAGTTCGGGGGAAGTGGCTAGCGGCAAGGAGTAGTCGGCAGACCCCATGTTGAATACTTGACCCGAGAGAGAGGGCAGGTGGTGGTTTCTGTATAATTATTGTAAGTTTGCGAACACTCAGGGATTGCAAAGGTAATGGAAGTGGTTGGTTGCCTTATAGTCACTGGATTGGGAGCCTCTCGGACCGTAGATCCTTGAATTTATAGATCCCGAGAAATCCAAGGATTTTAGGATGCCGGAACTGAGAACGCGGAGAGGGTGGTAGGATTTCGGCGAAATGCTTCGAGAAAGCACCCCTGTTCAGTTGTGCGCAAGATGGGGCAGTGACCAATCCCCGGCGCCAACAGGGGATCGGGAAATTCTTGTATTCGCTGGTGACTCCGGCTCCCTCAGAAATTTGTCCGGAACGGATCCGATGGGAAGCGAGGAAACCCGCCGAGAAATGTGGGGAAGAGGATTAGTTTTTGGAAGAGACAGCAGAGAGTTTCATAAGCCAGTGCTTTTTGCTTGCATTCGATGATGACGTTGTTTGTGGTTTGGTTTGGTTTGGTTTGGCAGGGTGGTTGGTGGAGAGGAGTGCACGGAGTTAGTTAATACCCCAGATTAGAGTGTGGCTATTATTTGTTCGGCGAGATCCTGGCCTGACCCCATGACGTCTGTTTAGCTGCAATTTTGTTGATATAAACACCTCAATTTGATTACTGGGTCTATAGATGTTGTTGTGAGCGCGCATATACAACTGATAGGGCCAGATGGGACCTTTGTGGTGTTGGGAGCTGCAGTCTCAAGTGGAGTGAGCCACCAACCGTTGCCAAAACTGCCGGTCCAGACTGGCGATCTAACTAATTTCATATCCACAACTTTGGTAGAGGCTTTTCTAGCATAATAAAGATATCAACATCATCTGGTGAGATACGGTTGCTGCGTAAGTTACAGATATCAGAGTATTTCCTGGCATCTGGCGCCTGACAGCTGCCATCCTGTCTTCCCATCTCATGTTCATCAACCTTTACGATGTTGGGTGTTCGCCTTACAAGGCAAATCAACGCGCAATTAGCGCTATACTGAATTCGTATTAGCGCATTAACGTAAACGGCCAAGCTGCTCTCTCTTTCTCTCCCTCTCCCCTCTCGTTTGGTTTCAACCTCTCGAAGATCTGTCCAAGCGATGCATGTTGTGTAGTGATATTATGAGCAGAAACCGAGAAATAAACACAATTGTATGCAGCCAGAATCAAGTGATTTCTCATTTAGTTGTGTTGCCTTTCATCCACCAAAACGTGCCCTCGCCCCTCCACGAACCATCAGTCATTTCCATCAGCGAACAAGGAGGGGAAAGGCCTTCAGACTTTCTTCGATATCATCATTCCTCGAAATTCACCCTTGGTTGAGGCCAACTAACTAAACCCAAGAACTTACCGAGCATCCACTGAAGCTTTAATCGCGTCGTTGAGATCATTTCGAGCTTCAAGTAACTTGTCGCTGCCAAATTGCCTTCGCTAGCTCTCCAGGTACCTCTACTTGAAGCTCGAGTCACTCCTGGGAAACTCGAACCAAAGCCAAAACTCCTGGGTTGCCGGACAAGTAAGTACCAGTTGGGGATTTACTGGAGTCCAGACCGGTAACTTTCTCTTCCTTTTCTCTCTCCCCTCGCTCTTCACCTTCGAATTCAGTTGCATTTTCGTTTCTTCTAGGGCCATTCACTGTGCTTTGATTGCCATCTTCGCTCTAATATGACGGGCTGCAACTAATGTTTTTCCTTATTGTCTCATTCATACTGAGAAGACTACCTTGTGTGGGCTGGATATACAGCCTTATACTTTCCTCAATCATGGAGTTTAAGCATCCTCTAACTCGATTAAAGGAAAAACGGGCTCGTAAATTCAACATGAAACGAAGACATGACGCCTTCAAGGAAGCCCTTGCTACAGCCACTGCTGTAGCTGCAGCTGAGGCTGCCAATAATCCACCCAATACAATTGCTCTTAGAAATGTGACTGTCGGCAACTTCACGGATACCGCGGGACTCAGGACACTTGCTGATTCCGATGCTAATAACCGTAAAGTTCACCCACTTTGGGCCCTAGTTACTTCTGTCTTCCCAGATATCTGCCCAGACTACGTCTCCAAAATCTACCAACAGGAGCGAAAGCGCTTAAAATCCTATCCTGACGACGGAGCTTTAATCAATGCTATCGTTGAAGCTGGAACGTACCCGACTCTGCAAGACCGTAAGCGCAGAAAAGTTGAAGAAGGAAAGAAAGAAGAAAAGAAGGAAGTTAAGTGGTCCATCGATGATGGGATTAAAAGGGATAGGTCATATTATCACTCTGCGTGAGTCCCTACAAGTCTCTACCGCTTGTTACTTCTCTGCCATTTCACTCTTCTGTAACCATTATGATGCACATATCGTGAAATTGCCCTGGGTTTGCGTACTTTCAAGCTGTTTCGACTTGCGAATCTGTATGATACCGGAACTAATATGTTGCAGACTGGTCCTACTATGTGTTGACCTTCCACATATCCCCGCCCAGTTTATAAATTCGACTCTTGAGAACCACAAAACCCTCTATGCTGCCTATCTTCATCTTTCGAAAATTGATTCCAATTATCCAAACCTCAAATCCCCCCCATACAAACGGCGGAAAACCCCGAATAAGGGAGGTGAAAGGATGCCACCTATCGAAAAGGTTCGCCTTGCCAGAGCACACCGAGATATTTTGATTCGTGAACTCAAGGATGCGAGAACCGCGCGTATACGCATAGAAGGTATTACGCAAGATAACACCGTCAAACCCAGGGTTATATTCTTGCTAATCAAGGATCGTTTTAGAAAATGAGCGTAAAAAAGCAGCCCTAGCGAAACAAGAAGCAGAAAACGAGGCGTTCCATGCAGCCACCGGAGGTTTGATGGAATGTCAATGCTGCTATACCGACGTTCCCTTGAACCGCATGGCTTTTTGTGTTAGTGACGAAGCTCATGGTTTTTGCCGCCAGTGCGTCAAGGCGAATGCCGAAACCCAAGTCGGATACATGCGATACGAAATCAATTGCATGGATACAAGTGGATGCAAAGCTGCCTTCTCTCCAGTTGCGCTCGAAGAAATCTTAGGCCCAGACCTGATGAAGAAAATCTGCCAGTTACGTCAACGTGATGAAATTGACAAGGCTGGAATTGAAGGACTTGAGGAGTGTCCGTTTTGTGACTTCAAGGCAATCTACCCCCCAGTCGAAGAAAATCGCGAGTTTCGTTGCATGAATTCTAAGTGTGGGAAAGTAAGCTGCCGCTCCTGCAAAGGAGAAAGTCATATTCCGATATCCTGCGATGAGGCTCGGAAAGAAAAGCATACACCTGTACGCCATAAGATCGAGGAGGCGATGAGTCAAGCAATCATCCGCATTTGCCCGAATCCAAAATGCAAAATGTCCATTATCAAGGAGGACGGTTGCAACAAATTATATTGTACAAAATGTCGGTTCGTGATGTGTTATGTGTGCAAAAAGAATATTACCGCGGAAGGATACCGCCATTTTACAGAAAACTACAGCTCATGCCCCCTGCATGACTATGCTGCGGCTGATCGTCGTCATTATCAGGAAGCAGTCATGGCTCAAAAGACGGCTACTGAGGCGGCGCTGAGGTCAAACCCGGAACTGAAGGCAAACGACCTTGAAGTAGAGCCGCCAAAGGGGGATTTTGCCGATGCTCCACCACCAAATGTACTTGCTAACCGACAGGTTCCAGTCCCAGCATTTCCACCAATTAACGATGCAGCTTTGCCAAGAGTTGTGCCTAACCAATATCTCCGTGGACATGATCACCGCCTGCTTGGTTTTCCCGAGCATCAACTAGTCCCTCCTGATAATCAGCTGGTAGTGCTTCCCGGGCTGGCAGGCTTACAGCCACTCCAACATTTCCCGGGTTGGGAAGCTGCTCCTCGACAAGCTCCAGCCATACAGGCCCAAATTCACCCCGCAGCTCATAACACTGGCAATCCGCCGCCCGCAGCAGGAGGACAGCTTCGCCAACGACTTTTTGAAGAACAGCGCTTCCAACGTAACCCTGCCAATGGCGCTATTCCTGCCGTACGCCCAGAAAACGATGCCACCGTTCGGAGTAGCGGCGCTGTCGACAACGACCATCCGTTCAAAGCCCCTCCAGTGGGGGCAATTCATTATGAAAATAGACAAAGTCTTGTCATTCCTAGGAGAAGAAGGCCCATTGTTCGATGGCCAGAGGATTTTTTCCTTCTATAAATTAAATACATATTATACGCCACTGATGGCAAGCATGGGAAGCAGACTTTTCTTTGCTTTTAGGCGCCCTTTTGCCTAACACTTGCTATAGCGAAGCTCCGTATTTCCCATGTATTTCAAGTTACGGAGTACATTTACTCCCATGTTATCCTGGTGTGTTGTTCTTATCGATCTCTACTCGTATATGCGTCTTGAAATTTTGCTTTTTTTTTCTTTTTCTTTTTTTTGTGGGGGTTGGCATGGGAATAAGTTCTACAAAAGGGTTTTCATGTTTCAGGGCTTCAAGGGGGGCGTTTTACTAATAGAGAAGAGTTTTCCTTATTCTCGCTGCATGCCCTTCTTGGCCCTATTGCAATTATTTTTCATTGATGGCCTCAAGCCTTCCCTTCTCCTTCTTCGCTAGGCTGGCCTAGTCTAATTATGGCATTTTTAATCTGACGAAAGTATGTTAGTTCCGTTTTTTGTTTCTGGTACACATATGCTTCCCACTACACATTAAATGAAATGAGAGAGAAAGGCAAAAGAGAGATACGTTTTGAGGACCTAGAGAGATATGTTACTTGAATAGTACTTCTCCAATCGCTATATGGCATTTCCTGGCCTAGACATTATAACTTTGTCTGGTGCGCACATTGGAAGTTACAAAGGGCAAGGGGACCGCCAAGGAATAGCTATTCATGAGAGACGATAGGCGTCACTCAGTAATTTTTTTCAGGCCTGGGGTTAGTTTGATTGCTGACTTCAGTGCAAGGAAAGTTTCGTCGACAAGCTAAGAGAAAAGCGTATCTGTTGCGAAACAGTGATTAATTAATCCATATTTTCGTTGGAGTACTACATGGAATTCAACTAGGGATGATAAGACGTCGTCAACGAGGAGAAATAATCTCTGTTAACTAGGTGCTCCGACTCACCCCACGTTATCCAGATATGTATATTAGCAGTTTCTATGAGTTTGGTGCTTACAAATCCTGTGTTATCGGGACCCTTTTTGTCTCTATATCTATGGGTTATATGATAAGAAAGACCTTAGTCTTAGTGCAATAAAAAGGAATGCAGTTATAAGTCGAAGTTCAAAGGGAAGACACGTCCAGTGGCTCGACTGCTCCCAAGGGTGTAAGTGAGGGAAATGGCAAGGCGTAAGTGGAACGAAAGGTGTCTCTCAAATATTTATACGTGAGCAAATCTTGAAATCTAACCCTAACAGCCCGTACTATGCATAAGGAATATAATGGGGTAAATAGAAGGGACAAGAAGTGAAGAAAATGCCCAAGGATGATAAGCATTGAGATTAGAAATGAAAATGGGTCATGAAATGAAGAGAAGAAAAAAGAAGGTTGGAAGGAGATTGGGCATCAAAATATCATCATGGCTAAGGGAATTGTCATGCCGAAAGGGAAATGATCAGAGAAGAAAATCAAGAAAAGCCATAAATAAGTGAGCCATAAGGGACCCGAGAAAAAATTGCCCCAAAGAAAAAAGAAAAAGAAAAACGATCTAAGGCGGGTATTCGGCCTGTAGGCGGTCCAATATGTCAAATTTTCCAAAAGCTTCCTCAACCCATACTTCCAGTTTCATCTCACCTGCATCAACACGCCGAACCGGTACAGTTTGCGCTCGTGACCGTCTTTGGTCGTTAACGATATTTTTATCAATGGACTTCGGGCCAACAATAAAGGACTCTTTGCAGTTCTCAGTTGGGGTTTTGGCAATGTCATTACCAAAGGACTTCCTTTCGGGGAAATCACCACTGACATGTTCTATAGGAACAGCGGCGAGACTGTCGGGTTCAGCTGGGATCCACATTTGTTCTTCTTTGGTTACACCAGCAGGGGCATCGACGTTGGGGCGCACAGTGATAAAAAGAGAAAGACGGTATTCTTCGTGTTGTGGCAGTGGTGTAAGTCTTGCACAAGCTGATGCCAATCGCGCAAGGACAGCTCGGAATTGGGCTTCCATGTCCACAGCCGATGTTGATGGAGATATCAAAGGAATAGAATGCGCTGCATTTGAAGGTTGTTTTAATGCTTCGTTAATTTTATTGTTGCTATTAGAAACTGTAGTACGCGCGAATGGGGTATGGATATCCGTGGGGGAGACTCGCGGTATTTGGGAAATATCGAAAGTATACCGTTCTAAAGGTCGATTGGTCCTTGCAGAGACTATTACAAATGAGACGGCTGAGAGCGAGCACTTAAGCAACTCAAGTTCGACAGACGTGCAGGCGTCGGTAATCCAGGAGCAAACGCGTGGATGGCGCGATTGCTTAACCGGGTGGTTATATTGACGAACAGGGAGAAAGGTAACTGGCGGGTAAACCGAGCGCAAATACAGTATCTGGTGCATGCTCACGGCAAGAAAAGAAGAAAAAGAGGATACTAATCGTGCATATGTATCGGGTACGTGGTTTGGGGTGGCGGTCGGACTGCTTGGCGGGGCAATAGCAATTGCCGGCGGGACAGAAACAGGGGTGGCTGCAGGAGCTACAGCTTTCGGGAGATTGACTGCATCAGCGGCTGACTGAGCGGTGTCTGACGGAACCGGGTGAGCAGCCTGGTGAGCCATCATCTTGGGGCAAAAGGCGCGACAAGATGATGACTAGGAGCAGATAGGTGTACGGAATCCCTAGACAGATATAGCGCGTATTTTGCAGAATAGAGGTCTGCAGAAGACAGGTTTTCCAACTTTGCACAGATGAATCCAAGGAGAAGTATGTTCCTGATGGAGCAAGATATGTGGATAACGCCTTTATTCAAGCAAACATCAGGGACTCGGACTTTGATACGGAAAGAACGGACAAATGGCAGTAAGCGGAAGTGAAAGAGTGAGGCCGCACGCTAGGCACTATTTGCATCAACAAAAAACACACTTGAAATGACAGTTGATTAGAAGAAAGATAGAAAGCAGAGGGTTATTGTGTGATCTGAAAAAGTGTTGAGCGGGAGAACTGAGGTTGGATGGCGATCTTCTCTGTTGGAGATGAGCAATATCGTAATCCATCACGTGCCCGGTGGGTGGATGAGATCACCAACTGTGATGATCGCCAATATTGAACCAGAAAGCTGATGGAGGAGATTATTGTAGGTGATTTATGGAGACTTTCTCTCTGAAGGCGCGTCGCTGTTCCCTCCAACAAGGGCTCTTTTTTGTGTCTCCCTGGTTGTGTGCGACTCTCTCGTATGACTACGCTATGGCCCTACGGCGTCTTTTAAGTTGCTTTGATCTGCGCTCTAACCCCAGCTGAATCCACGTTTCACCTCTGACGGATGCATCGAAGGTCCATCACCCCTGCTCTGCACGGCGCTAGCCAAATCTTCATTTTCTTCGGGTATCCTTCCAAGTTCCGAATCGTTCTATGGGGCCACACCTTGTGACGGAGAGTATGCGGCGTCATCGGCTACGATATCCAGTCAAGGCAGATAACGTGTGTTTTGTGTGAAGTGGCGCTTCTATCCTTGGTCATGAATCGAGCATGGGAGAAGGCTGCTGTGAGGAAGTCGCCGCTGGTCGCATTTTGCCGATACAGAGAAGGTTAGACTGCATCAAGGCCAAAAGAAGTCGGGTCATCGCAGCAGGTCTTTGTTCACCCGCCTCGTCCCAAAAATGTTAGCCTTTGCAAGGCGGCATGCTCAGTCAGAATGGCTTTATCAGTTTCAGTGTGTTATTATGGTAAATTATAGCTTCGTTTCCTCTCTTGCTTCCAATTTTCGCGGATGGAAACACAAAAGTATAGAGCCAGTTAGCTAATGGACATCATGGAGCTTTAAGTTCATCAATGTCTCGGAGATAGCATCCAAGGACGCCTGGCGGCCTTTTCTTGGCGACGATCGCCTAGGTCCATCTTCAATCTTAGCGTCGCCAAGGGAGCAGCATTGAGCTTTGCTCAAAGCATTCATAGCGCAAGGGAGCTCTGGAGAGAAGAGGCAGATAAGTAGCTCGGTCGTTCTCCATTGAGCTGCTCTGCGGACGAGTCACCGCCTTAACCGTGAGGAATTCGAGCGCTTCTAGATATTTGGTACGGCCTCTACAGGAAAAGATTCCCTAAAATCGATGGATTCCAATAAAATTTCGTTTCCATATGATGGTTTTTATCGCAGTTTTGTACGGAGTACGGACGCTGGTTTTGCAAATAACTATGTGTGCACAGCACAGCATGCGTAGGACCTAATTACAGCCTCCTTAGCACTTCTGGTTATTATAATTGATAAAGAATCCATAAATTCTTTTTACAGTTATGCATCTTGGGCTCTTGATCTCCAGTCTCTTGCTCCTAAAGTCTGGACGACGCCGAGTGTGTATGCATGGACATACATACAGGCTACGTACGTAGTCGTTCAGCCCCCGGGGGAGTTTGATAAATTCATTATAGACAGTATTCGTGATGCAACCCAGTTCAGATCGAGTCGAATCAAGTGTTGATACCTAGCATTCTGGCCCGTAAACTCGTAACTAACTAGTAACTACTGGAGATGTTAGACTGAAATCTGGCTTCCCCTCTCACATGTCATCACCAACACCAAACAACCAGCACTCTTTTTGTCAACAACAAATTTTGGGATTCAGTTCATTCGCTAGCCTTCATTCCTTTTTTTTTTTCGCCAACATATTTCGTAGAGCATTATGGAGCAGCAGCTCCTTCAGCTCCTCTCCGACACTCAGTCGCCCGCTCCCACGACGCGCAAGAACGCGGAGGGGCAGCTTCTCAATCTCTACACCAGCGAGCACTTCCCCTTCTCCCTCGCATCAATCGCCTCCCATACCTCCATACCTGTTCCGTTAAGGCAGTCGGCCCTCCTAATTCTACGTACATTTATCGTGTCAGCATGGTCGTCACAACTAGAAGAATTCAAAGGCCAGGTTCTCGTCAGCGACGCGAACAAAGCACACCTCAGACGCGTTTTGCTCGAGTTAGCCCTTTCCCAGGAGGATGACAGAAAGGTCAAGGCATCGGCGAGCTATGTCGTCAGTAAAATTGCGAGTGCTGACTTCCCCGATGAGTGGCCTGATTTGTTGCCGACGCTGCTTCAAGTGATTCCAACTAGCAACGACGTTCAGTTACATGGTGCGCTCAGAGTACTTTCGGACCTTGTTGAAACGGGCTTCACGGAGGAACAGTTTTTCAAAGTTGCTAGGGAGCTGGTGTCAACTGTCTTTAATGTTGCAACCAATGGTTCTCGGAAACCGACTTTGCGAGCTCTCGCCGTATCTGTTTTTCGCGCGTGTTTCGATACTTTGGAGATGGTACTAGAACAGCATAAGGCGGAGGTTAAGCAATTCATGGACGAGGCATTAAGTGGATGGTCGCCCTTCTTTATCGCTATTCTAAAAGAGCCACTTCCTCCAACGCCAAGCGAAGAGGAAGAAAACTCGAACTCTCAGGGACCGGAACAATGGCGAGGCCTAATCGCTTTGAAACTGCAGGTTGTCAAGGTAAGTTCTGGTCATCAACATGTGGCTGACCATATTTAAGCTAACGGGTTTGTGTTCAGACCTTGATGAAAATCCGTAATGTCTTCCCAACTCTCCTTACCCCGCATAGTACCTCGCTCTTCACCACAGTGTGGACCGAACTGTCTACCCTACAATCCGTATACTATGATTTGTATATTCAAGATGAGAGACAGGGGAGGCTGGAAGATGCCGATGGCCTGCCATACACACTTGACTTTCTCGTTCTGGAAGAATTGGACTTCATGCAAAATTTATTACGCGCCCCTCCGGTTCGAACGGAGCTTCAGAACCAGTTACAGGCCGCAGGGAACGGAGCAACAACAACAAGCTGGTTACCTGATGTCCTCAAGCTTGCCATCTCATATGCCCAAATTTCCACCGAAGAAGAGGGATTGTGGGATATCGATGTCAATCTGTACATCTCCGAAGAAAGCTCTATAACTTCCAACTACACCCCTAGAACTTGCAGCGGCGATGTAGTCATCAAATTGGGCGAATGGCTTAAGGTAACCGTTATTGAAGCGCTACTCGCATACATCAATGTCATCTTCTCTGACTCGACTTCGAGGTATATGCTCTATATGTTTATTTCAGTAGAGATTACTGACAGTTGATGATTAGTTGGAAATTACGCGAGGCTGCACTTTACGTCGTCAACCAGTTACTTCGAGATTTCCACGAAGTTTCCGAAACAATCCCGTTGGATATTGCTAATGGCTTTAACGATTTTATCCGATTTTGTATGCAACAAGATGATATCTTCCTGCGTGCTCGTGGGTATCTCTTGGCGGGTAAAGTGGCAATTGCGGTTGGTGAAGGATTTCATCAAATTGCATTGTCATATCTAGAAGAAGTTGTCAAGGCCATTTCAAACGACTCCTCTGAAGTTGTCCAAGTAGCTTGCATTTGCGTATTGCAAGACTTTTTGCCAAATCTTTCGCCGACATTGACAAAGCCAGTCCAGCTTCAAACTATTGCTACCTTGTCGGATTATATTGCCTCCCATGATCTTCGTGATATGACTGAGGGAGACGATCTCAAGTTCACCCTAGCTAATACCATCCGAGATACCATCATGATTGACCCTGGAGTTGTCCTGTCTTCTGTGGCCCTTGATCTCTTGTTCAATCTCGCAAGCAATGGAGCAAGCAATTTCCAACTAGGGATGATAGTTACTGAGACATTTGAAGACATTGTGGAGCACATCGCTGAGCAGGGAGGCGACGCATATATCCATCTCTGCGAGAAAGTCTTGCCGTCTCTGAATGGAGCCATTGATATTGGCTCCATGACCCAAGAAAACGCCTTGACCAACCTAGCAGTTGAGCTTTTGCGAGCCCTTACGGAAAATGGACTTGAACCACTCCCTCAAGGCTTAGTCGCTACGGTGATGCCGAAACTGAATCGCCTATTACTTGCATCTACTGAGGCCGATTTACTCCCCCCTGCGACTCTATGTGTCAAAAACATGCTTCAACACGATCCTAGCCAGTTTCTTTCCTGGCGCGATCCCCAGACAGGCAAGGATGCAGTTGAAAGTGTGTTGGTTATTATTGATCGTCTTCTGGGATCTGTGGAAGATAGCGCTGCAGCTGAGATTGGTGGATTAGCTGCCGAGCTGGTTGAAAAGGCTGGATCTGAAAAGCTTGGGCCTTTCCTCCCTCAGTTGCTTGGTGCAGTCGCCCAGCGTCTCGCTACAGCACACCAAGCACAATTTATTCAGAGTTTGATTTTGGTGTTTGCGCGTCTCTCGCTTGTTAGCGCGCCAGAGGTCGTCGATTTCCTTGCGCAGCTGGACATCAACGGACACTCTGGGCTAAATGTCGTGCTCAGCAAGTGGCTGGAGAATTCTGTCAATTTCGTTGGATTTGACGAGATTAGGCAGAATATAATTGCGCTGTCAAAACTTTACGCGCTCGGAGACCCACGGATTTCTCAAGTCCAAGCCAAAGGTGACCTTATTATTCAAGATACCGGCCGAATCAAGACTCGCTCCCAGTCTCGACTCAATCCAGACCAGTATACTATCATTCCGGCTCCGCTAAAGATCGTCAAAATCCTTGTCGAAGAGCTATCTTCCGCTTCTGGAGCAAAGGGAATTCAAGCTGGTGGATCTGTGGCAGGTGTAGATGACCTTGAGAGTGATGATGAGAACGATGATTGGGAAGATGTTCCTTCTAATGTTCTCGACCTGGGACTCGGTATTACGAAACAGGACTTGATGGGCCTGGCAGAGGGAGAGGTTTTGCGACAGCGTGATGACGAGACACAGTCATACTTGCTGCAATTCTTCCGCGAGGAAGCCAACAAGGCCGGATTCCAGGAGATTTTCGCCGCGCTGAAACCGGAAGAACAGGATCGATTGCGGAGTTTGGGACAGTGAATTGAATACTAATGGGGAGACAGATGGGAGCATGAATGGGGAGAAGATTAAATACAATCTTCCTGAAAATTGAGTTGATCATGCCTTGATAAATGATGAGAAATGATTTGCGTTTAACTAGACAGGAAATGGTGAAGGGAGAAAGGGTCTGGGCCCTTGATACTCCTCTTCGGTACTTTCAAGTTGATAACCACATTTTAGAAGAGATACGTAACTAAATGCTGGCGGCGTACGAGTCATACCAAATGTGTTCTTGTAAATTGTGGCTATAACTAGCCCTGAGTCCGTCATTAGTGAATTGCTTGATGTCAGCCTCAGTTCTTGGCTTTCGTGGGTGGAGATTCCTCAGCTGCACTTTTCCGCCAGTGCGCAAAAAAGAACAAAAAATAAATAAAATCATTCCCACGTTTTCAACATCTTTCGGAATAGACTAGGATTTTATTTTATCACGATATATTACAGGTCAACGAATTTGCAAAGGAAGTATCAGCGAACTAAGTTCTCAGTACTCTTGTGGTGTTCTCACATTCGGCAGATCAAGGCGGGGAAACGTCCCGCAGATGACAAAAAATCTCGGTCTCAATGGGTTCATACATGGCAGGCATCAAGCCTGCATTTTTCATTTTGGCTATTTTGCTCGTGTTTCTTCCTTCGCATGTTAATGCCTTTGGTGCTGGGAGTAAGTTTGTTCAGCCACTTTGCATGTCATAACTCCGGCCTGTTACTACTACTGGGCCTGAGCACCCGCAATTACTTATCCTTGCTGTTAGATATCGCATCGATCTCGAAAATTGAAGGGAAGAACTGGCGCCATGGCGATATTGAAGATACACTTAAGATTCTGGCCTTTATCAAAGGTCATAAGTGGACATCGAATATGATTAAGAGGGTATATTTTGGGAATTGGTTGAGAGACTAGTGGGTTCTTATCCTTTGTCTTTTTTCCTTCCCCGTTTGCCCTTTTTTTTTTTTGTTCTCGAGTTCATAGATGAGTTTTTACAAATGCTTTGGAATTCTGTTCTGGATATCTATATGTTGATTTGGAGGTATACACACCTATGCTAACCGCGCTACCTTGGCTATTAGCTCGCAGGCCATGGATGTAGGAACTTTGCAGAAATTGCCATCAGAGACTATTCGAATTCTAGTGTGGATTCTCTCTTTTATGGCATTTGGTTATGCCACGGGCGAATTTGAAGTTACAGCCGAGAGACTGGGCGTGTATCGGCCTGAAGAACACATTGAGTATGTTGGATACAGAGTATCTTTTATTGAGCTTTTGCTGAAGTTTCTTTAAGCAATCCGAAAGATTATGCAGACAATAAAGATGCAAGACAATATGATGCGCGTTTACGCGGCCCAGTGAGGCAAGCCGAGCTGGGTATAGACCCGGAAACTGGGATGAAGAATTATATTGCCAACGAACGTGGAGATTGGGCAACCAGTGCAGGCTTTGTAAGATACAGCTTTGCGCGAAGCATCCATTTCGGAAGACTTTATACCAATGGTGGCCATCAAAAGGGTCGTGAAGAGGATCTATACGAAGCTCTACGGTGTCTTGGTCAGGGGCTCCATACGTTGGAAGATTTTGGCGCTCATACGAATTATTGTGAGCTTGTACTGCGCGAAATGGGGATGCACAATGTTTTCCCGCATACAGGCACTAGGACGATGATGAACATTCGGGGGAAACACATCTTTCCACTAGTCACAGGTACCTTTGGGATGGTGGATTTTTTCCATTCTGTCCTGGGTGAGGCGACAGACCATTTTGCTCAGTCCGAGATTGACGAGGCAGATAGCGCGCTTGGAAGTGCTCAGGCTAGTGGATCATCAGGGCCATTGAACGGGTTGACTAACCTCCTTGGAAAGGTCCCTGGAATGGGGGATCTCGTTACCGAAGCACAACAATTGCAGAACCAATCTCAGGCGCAAGCTCAAGCTAACCAACAATACCAGTCACATCATGGGGGTTACAGCGCATCACGGGGATTATATGATGACGGCTATGGACAATCAGCAGGTTATCCCGATTCTACTCGGGCCCCGAGCCAATCTAGCGCCAATGTTCCGGGAATGCCGAATTTTGACCCGCAAAAGACAATTGCCCAGATTTACCCTATACTTGTTTTCAGAGACAAAGTCGTCCGAAGAGTCAGCAGCGTGCTGGAAAGGATCCCTGGACTTGAATCATTAATGGAGAAGATCTCCGAAACACTGACGGTGTTTGTCTATTCCCTTTTAGCGCCCTTTGTTCGACCTCTTATTAGTTTTGCATCGAAGAAATTGCATTTAGGGTCCTCTGAGGTTATCAATTCTTCGGCTCAGCACCAATTCGAACCCTGGACTGATCCTAACTGTACTGACCCCACGCACTCTCTCCTTTCCAAGGACCACTTTTCCAATATTCTCAACGAGCCAGCCGGTAGCGTCGCTGCAACGATTTTGAAGTTCGTTGTCCCTCGGGTTCTGTATGCCTGGCAGAATGTTGATTTCCCGGTCGACCACGTTTTGAACGATTGCATCAGCGTCTTCCATCATCCTGCATTGCGGAACATGAACAACGAAGCCCATCGAACCATGTTTGAAGTTGTGCAGGAGTGGGCGTACTCAAAACATGATCGAGGCGCGAGTTTGGACCATATCTTAAATGCAGAGAGTGTGAAGGCGGGGAAAAACCATAACGTTGCAGGGAACCACGGGCACGGGCACGGGCATGGGCATGGGCATGCTCACAGTCAGCCTCATCCCGCTGCAACACCGTATGGCCATGCTCCCGCCCAGGGTGGTCATAGCCAGGGACAGTCTAACAGCTCCTTCCCTAATATCCCAGGTTTGTCTACTTTTGCCGGACTTACTGGAGGCTCACAAAGTCACCAGTCTCACTCCGGATCCTCAGGCTCATCTGGGATGCCGTGGGATAAACTGTCGAGTCTACCTATTCCCGGAATGTCCAACCTAAACAAACTCTCCAGCTTCATTCCCGGAGGAATCCCCGGTGGTTATGGGAAACGCGAGATACCGGACGAAGCTAATGCTGGCAATGGTAAGCAGTCGTCATACCCAGCAGGTCCGCATACACCGTACGGGGAACAACCGCAGCATCAATATGCCCCGGGAACGGGACAAGAGCCGGGTTTCTCCATTCCACCACCAGCAGGCTATGAACAGCATCAGCAGTATCCAGGAAGCGGAGGTGGGCATACAGTGTATCAGCCCCCAACACATGGCGCACATACTTATGATTATTATGGCGGTTACAACAGAAGTTAGGAGATTTCTAGTGCCTTTTAAGGGACCTTACATAGTATAATACTTGTTATATCAGCCGGCCCTGCGCTTCAAATTGTGGTTTCATTACGGAGTAATATATTTGAACAAAAATTCCGCAGGGCTCCCTTGATAATATCTAGAAACCGGCAGCTGATGGCAGAAGTTCCCCTTAAAAGGAGAATGCGGATCTCAAATTTCTGAGACCGACTCCTGGGAAACTCTTGGCGCTGTTTCTTGGAGTTTTCTTTGAAATTTGTAAGGCATTTGTGTTAAGAGCTGATAACTATGG
Source organism: Amauroascus verrucosus (assembly GCA_001430935.1). Classification (NCBI taxonomy): domain Eukaryota; kingdom Fungi; phylum Ascomycota; class Eurotiomycetes; order Onygenales; family Onygenaceae; genus Amauroascus; species Amauroascus verrucosus. The sequence continues at coordinate 216,040 of LJPJ01000361.1, forward strand.
GTTATATGTTTCCCAATGCATAGATTTCTGATCCTGGAACGGAATCTGGACATAAAGGCCGCCCTCATTGGAGTTTAGCGTCATGAGTCGAACTCAAGCAGAACAAGACATCAGACATAAGCTTGTTTGAAGATTGCTGCAGAAAAACGAACCTGCTGAATAAGAATTTTCTGGTCCATGTGAAATTTCAGCCGCATCTTATGTAAGGAAAGCGTTAGAGACACTTAATTGGTTGTATTGCTTCTATCTTGGGTTCGGTCTAACTATATGGATCGGAGAGTCACGTGATAGGGGTGAGCTGTATTTGTTAGTACCGACGGTTCATTGGTCATGTTCTGTTAGTACCGACGGTTCTATTGTGTGTGGGCTAAGCGAGGAAGATTATATACACCGGGGCACGTGATATAGGGGGAAGCCGTATCATCCAACATGTTCCTTGTGTGGGAAGTCTCGGGGTCGTATTGATTGATTGATTGATTGATTGATTGGTTCCATTCCCTTTTCAGCCTAGTGGCTATGCAGGGCTAAGTTCTGCTGACTAACTACAAAAACCGGTTGGCCTCATGGCTCATATATAGATTTACAAAATTCACCACTTGATCCTTCATCTTTTGGTCCTAGGCTTGTGTGCTTAAGGTTCATATATAGGGGTTAGTTAGGGGCCTTTCCCTGGTAGTTTGGCTAGACCAGCAGGGTCTCAGGAGTGACTTTCATGAGGGCTGAGCTTCTTCATTGTCTGCTGCAGCTGGTGCTGGTCTGGTCATCAGGTTATTGGGGGAAGGGTTTACTCCTGTTACTAGGGGGTACTGGCTGAGAGTCTGTTTGTATCTTTGACAAATTGGATCACAGCCTTGATCATCTTCAAATCAGGTTTCCATGCAGCAGGTTCATTTGGCTTTGGGCAGTTGCTCATCAGGTGGTTAAGATTGTTCATTGAAGGATTGGCAGATTGAATTAATTCCCTTCTCTGCTGGGCCCATAGTGGGCAATTCAATAGAAAGTGTTGTGTTGTTTCCTTATCCCATCTACAGTCACATTGTCTGGAGGGAGCTGCTCTGATCTTATACAGAAAGCTGTTTAGTCTGCTATGCCTTATCTGAAGTTGAGATAGGATAGCTGCATCTTTGCTAAGAAGTCTGTTGTATAGCTCTTTAGCCTGAGATGCTATAGATAACTTGGTCTGTTGGCTAGCTTCTGCTGTAGGTAGCATAGCTGTCTGTCTAAAATTAATATGTTCATTGGCTCTATTATTTTGAGGTATTGGTAGCTGGATCTCTTAGCACTCAGTGACCACCAGCTTAAGGATGGTTGGCCACACTCTTATTGCTGGTAGCATAGCTGTCTGTCTAAAATTAATATGTTCATTGGCTCTATTATTTTGAGGTATTGGTAGCTGGATCTCTTAGCACTCAGTGACCACCAGCTTAAGGATGGTTGGCCACACTCTTATTGCTGCTTTCTGGGGTACTGATGCATCTTCTTGGGTGAGTGATTTCACCCTCTTGTCTGCCTGCTCATTCAGCTTGATCTCTGAGTGTGATAGCACCCAGTGCAGAGCTATTCTGATCCCCTCCTGGTATAGAGTGTCCACATCCTCATAGATCTCACCTATGAGTTGCTGGCTGCTTTGGTGCCTTGGGTTGGCCAGTGCTTTCAGTGCTGCTTGGCTGTCTGTGAAGATACTGATGGGAATCTGTGCCAGCCTCTCCTAGATGGGTATGATTAGTTGCAGGGCAAGCTTAATTGCAGTTAGTTCTCCCCAAAAGACATTAATATATTCTATGGTGCCCACACTGACTACCTTCTCCTCTACTCTTGTGGCTATTGCAGCTGCTATGCAGTTATTTCTGGCAGAGGCATCTGTGAAGAACACTAGACTTCCCTTGTCTTGACCTTCTCTCTCTGTGTATTCCCTTGCCTGATTCTTCTCCTGAATGTGGGTCACCAACCTCTGTTTCCATGGTGGGATGCAGTGGCACTTTATTTGTTCCAACCCCTTGGTGGTGAACATGCCATAAAGTAGGACAAACTTCTGCCAGGGTGAGATGAGCCTTCTATTGTTGATATTTAGCTGGTTCCTGATTTTCCAAAAGGGGTGTTTCTCTTCCAGTGTATGCAGTTTGATCCAGAAACCTAGGGCCTGGTTATGGAACCAGGACCTGGTCAGCCTTACTGCTGCTTCAGCCTCCACCACTTTCAGGGCTGTTGTATGGAATGCTCTGATGATGGCCTGTGCCCCAGCCTGTTGGACCCTCTTTAGTAGCTGTGTGGAGGCTAGTGAGATTCACACACTTCACATAGGGGAGGCATAGTTCATCACTGATGTCACCATTGCTATATATAGTCTTCTTGCACTGGCAGCCCTCAAGCTCTTGAGATGAGCTAGACCTAGTACTGCTTGAGAGCCTTTG
>LJPJ01000374.1:0-116792 GCA_001430935.1 Amauroascus verrucosus
TCGCTTGGGAATTACGTTATATAGTTTAGTTAATCGATTCTGCTAGAGACACTTAATTGGTTGTATTGCTTCTATCTTGGGTTCAGTCTAACTATATGGATTGGAGAATCACGTGATAGGGGTGAGCTGTATTACCTAACAGATTCCGAGGTCATTCCTGAGGGCGTGGCGTTAACGAGGGAGTTAGTTGGTTAATTTGGGAGGCGTCTCGGTGCAAAGCCTTGTTCCCCAGCTCCAAGGGTTTCTCCAAGTCCATGTGCAAGGCAATGAGGAGCTTATTCACTACCCGGGCCAGGCGAGCAAAGATACTCTACCCATGCCGCCCCGGATACAGCTGCTATTCCACGACAGCATTTTCACCACTCATCAAGATCACTAATGCCACATTCTACCGCGACTACCCAACTCCAGAACGCCCTCAGACAGACAATCCACCCATCTATCCAAATATCTGCTTCATTCTCCCCTCTGCAACTGTTTCGCCCAAGGATCTCCAGCACTGGGCCGTAATCGGCTCTTCGGGCAAGGCTAAATTTCTCAACCTGCTCAGTGGCCAGTACATATGCATCCCACCCACCGCGAGATCCTATCCCTACCTAGCCACTGAAGAGGCTGAGAAAAAGGACCCTCGTCTCAAGTTTCCGGGTTTTGCAATCAAATATGTCGGGTTTAGCGCCGACGCAAAACAGGCTTCTGGCGGAATACGAGGGGCCTATCTAAGTGCAAGATATGAGAGCCGGAGGGAGGATGCCGATTTCACGGTCCTGCAGTATCTAAAGGGCCAGACGGAGTTGAATCCACTGGATGAAAACGGACATGTAAATCAGGCTGTGCTAGATAGGGTGATTCAAGACCTGAACCTGGGAGCATTGCTCCATATGCCCGTCGCGAATTTGAGTAATGGACAGACGAGACGAGCGAAAATTGCAAAGGCGCTGCTGGGTGGACCGGAGGTTTTGCTTCTGGATGAGCCGTTTAGTAAGTTTATGTTCTGTAATACTGGTAGTCTACTCAAATTGAACATTTCAGCTAAGGCTTTTGGTGATAGTGGGATTGGATCCGCCTACAGTGCAGAGCCTCTCGCTATTATTGTATAATCTGGCGATAAAGAGCGACCCGAGACTTATCATGACTTTTAGGCCCCAGGACCCGCTTCCTGATTGGGTAACTCATTTGGTTATCCTGGGCGAAGACAATACAATCGCCCTCCAAGGCGAGAGATCGGAGGTTCTTCGAAATTTAGACATTTGGAAAGCTGTTGCTAGTAGAGATGTCATCTCTTTATCAGAACACTTGCCGACTAAACAGAGGAAATTCGTATTATCGCCACGTAATGCGCATGAAACCGAGTTTTACAACAGCCTCCATTCTAAAGAACAAGCGATATATGACCGGGCGAAGAATCTACGTACCGAAGGCCGCTTTGAAAAAAATATTGGTATTCTCAATGATTTTGGATTGGTTCCCAGAAACACCAAGGAATGGAGGACTATCCAGAAACCAACGCCTTATGGCGAGCCTATCGTTGAAATGGACGGTGTCAGAGTAAGCTACGACGGCAAAGTGGTCCTCGGTGACTGGCAGCAAACCGTTGACGGCCAACGAAAATCCGGGCTACATTGGAAAGTCCGCCGTGGACAGAGATGGGGTGTTTTCGGCCTCAATGGATGCGGGAAGACTACGCTCATTTCAATAGTCACATCAGATCATCCCCAAGCGTACGCTCTGCCCATCAAGCTCTTCGGTCGGTCAAGATTACCCGAGCCAGGCAAACCGGGAATATCAATCTTCGACTTGCAAAAAAGAATCGGACATTCGTCTCCTGAAATTCACGCTTTCTTCCCGCGGCATTTATCGGTTCGTTCTGCGATTGAAAGCGCGTGGGCAGACACCTTCCTGGCGAAACCCAAGCTGGATGACCAGCGAAGACTAGACGTTGATTCGGCTCTCAAATTCTTCGAGGCGGACTTGAACCCAAATTTTATTGCATGGTCAGAACGGTCATCCACGAACAACAACAATATGGACTGCATGACGTCTACCCTATTTTCCCATCTCACTGTAGCCCAGCAGCGCCTCATCCTTTTCCTTCGCGCCGTGATCCACAAACCTGATTTAATCGTCCTTGATGAACCATTCGCAGGCATGTCCCCCTCTCTAAGAGATAAATGCTTGCATTTTCTCGAGGTCGGGGAACAGACGGAGATGCTGAGTAGCGGATTAAGGAGAGTGAGTGGTCCCGATGTCTGGCACTTGCCCCCTGACGATGGGCCTGCTAGAAGACATATGGGTCTGAGTGCGCAGCAGAGCTTGATTGTTATTAGCCATGTGAAAGAGGAAGTTCCGGATGTCGTTTCTCATTGGATGGTCCTCCCCGGATCATCGCAGAGGGCTGAAGGTGGTGAGTTGAAGCTGAGGATCGGGACGCTAGGAGACCAGGAAAGTGTTGCGTCGAGAGATATATGGGACAAGATTTGGTCTACGTCTTGATTGCTTTACAGAGTCGGCAATATTCAGCCACCCGAGCCATAGGACATAATATCATATCACATTATCTCCGTCTGCTTTGGAGGGAAGGAGTCAATCAGTTTCATACAGCCGGAGAAATATATATTTATATTTTGAATTCCAGCAGCCATAGCTAGCGATTGGCTCCGGCTGGTCCTCGTTTGCTTCCCTTTCAATTCTTGAGATGATCGTCTAAAGACGATTAGTCAGCAAAGGGGCGATGGCGTAGTTGGGAGCGCGCTGCATTGAAGATGCAGAGGTCGTCGGTTCAATCCCGGCTCACCCCAATTTTTTTTCTTTTTTCTTGAAAAAAAAGTCAATGCATAACGCTGTAGGAAAACTGACGCCTTTTCTGCAGACTGATGCGCGTTATCGTCTCTGATGGCGAAATTCTTCCGATCTTGAGGTGTTTCTTGTGTGGAAACGCCATTGACGATAAGCAGAAGTTCGATGGTGCGACCTTATGTATCTATTGTAGGTACATACGTACACTGCGTACATTCCGCGAAGGGGACGTTCAAGGGATGGGTATACAGCAACCGGGGAGTATTAGCTATGTGAATTTATGGGCAAGAAGTAGTTGGTGAATATCCTAAAGACCGAGATATAGAGGATGAAGGTGTGGCTTGGTTGAGGGCACGGGCTGATAGCTTGATTCCTAATTCGTGTAGCGCCCGCATAGAGTGACAATTGTAGTAGGTAACTATGCTTGTTGGAGGAGTGTCAGCTTTTTTTTTGAAATAGAGATCCTGACGCGAATTTTTCTGTACTGGCCAAGGTATTGATTAACCCTACATAGTGGTTGAATGATTGCTGCCAGTCTTTCTTATTACATACCGCCGAGAAGCAGGTTGGCCTCGGAATACATCTATTAAGTAGCACTGTTGGAAGAAGAATAAAAACAATGCTGGAGTCCTATACCGAGAGACATTTTGGCAACTAAAAATACAGCGCAAATCCAACAATGACTGGCCGGGGTGCAAAGAAAACCACGAATGGCCCTTCCTAAGAACACAGAGAACACAAATGAGGAACCTAATGAATCCCGGCTCCGAGGCAATGCCTGTTTAACCATGGAAGAAATAATTTTAAGCATCAAAGATGATAAAGATGTACAGTAGTGGAGATTGGAGGGATATCGTAAAAAGGGCCATTGAACAGCATGTTCCAGGGTTCAAGTCATTCAAAACCCCTCCTTCGTGGTATGCCATCGAGAGAGCGTGCCAGATTCACAAGCCGGGCATCGGGAATTGGAACAAAGAGTTCATTTATTCAACGTTTTGGCTATCCATCCCCGGGTCGCTGGTGAAAGAACCCAGTTTCAACGAGGAATCCAACGCGATCATCTCTGCTAGGACCTCGATGACATCCTTAGGTACTGTCCTGTCATAGATAGCAATCAGGTCCTTTGGCTGGGGATAAACCTTTAGTGCCTTGTAGAATGCGAGGGCGGCTTCAACGTTACTCGAGCCTACAATTGTATCGTAGTCAGTACTAAAGCGCCGAATCTTTAAAAAATATGGCCATAGCCCGAGATAAAGAGAAAGACCTACCGTCGGCGCACAAGGCTTCCCCCTTTGCAACCTGGCCCATAAAGAATCCCTCCCGCTCCTCAATATCGGTCGGGAAGCCCTCCTCCTTGGCCTCCTGAACAGCCCGTTTAATGGCTTCCTTCTGTTTTGCGCCCTCAGCTTCCGATTCCTGCTGGACGGCTCTGGCTAGTCTTCGGTTATCCCGCTTCAAAGCACGCCGGAATTCTGGGTCGGACTGTCGCCTGTAGTCAAAGTAGATGGCATAAGCTAGACGAAATGTTAGAATAAAGACGTAAAGCGATTTTCTCGGTAAGAGTGACTTGGGCAAGGCTTGCGTACCAAGGAGACCAGTCAAGAGAGTGCCTGCAGAGGCGGCTACAATGGTACTCGTTCTCATTATGGCTGGCAGAAAAAGAAATACAACTTCGGAATAGCAAGAGAGTGGACGAAAAGCAAGAATTCTCGATCTCTTGAGCGAATGCCAACTAGACTGAACTGAATTTTTCAGAAGACGAGGTGACACGAAAACACAGCGGATGCAAGGAAGTTGTCAGAAAGGCGGAGAACAAGGAGCAATTATAGTCTTCTCCAGCCGAAAGAGCAGAACAACGGGTTTTGGCTGTACAAAGGGCGAGTTGCTGGTTTGGGTTGTCTTCGCACCTCGAAATTTTCTTTTTGGCCGGGACTCGAGTTGGTTTCGGGTGGTGGAGCTCAACGCAGCTCTCCATCTTGAAACTCTAACTAACTATTGTCTACAACCATCACCACCGCAACCACTATCCTCTTCTCTCCCACTACATCTACATCTCCTAACACAACACCTACATCCGCCCAGCCACTCCATTTCTATGCAATGGATGTCCGAGGCCTGACTCTCCGCAGCAAGTCCCGCCGTCCCCAAATTAGCGCCCCGAAACCCATTGTTGACCCCAACTCGGGCTCCAGTAAAGCACCAGGGCTTCCCTCTTCAACCCCACGGCCGCAGCGCGATGGCGGTGCGACCTCAGACCTGGTGAAGAGGCGATATTCGGCGAAGTTTAATCAGCTGCCCAACTTTGCCGTGGGAGAAGCTCCTCCCGTCCCAACTCTACCAGCCGATGTTCGTTCCGATTTGGCTCCAAAAGGCAGCCAAGAGCAGATTCCCGACCGCCCATCGACTGCTTCTTCACAACCGCTACGAGTCGATGCAAAGGCACTCAAAGATCCGAGCTTACAAGTGGATAATTGTACCATACGCCATCTGCGACTCCCACTCTGCTAATGTTTTGCTAACACAAAACCATAGATATCGCCAATTTACTCGCAAATGCGTCTGAGCAAGACATCCGGGAATATCAAAACAGCCTCCGCAAACTTAAAAACAGAACATCAGCCGATCTTCAACAGAATGTCTACCAGAACCGCACCCAGTTTATCAAAATAAGCAAGGAGGCTGAGAAACTCAAGGAGGAGATGAGCACTCTGCGTGGACTTATGTCGGAACTTACCACTGCACTTGGCCAGGCAAGCGCCAGCAATGGCCTGGACAGCTCTCCCGCCCTTGATGACTCGTTTGCCGCAAGAAGACATGCTAACCGCAGCTCTGTCGCCAACCTGGAAAGCATGTGGAACATTCAATTACAGACTCTCTGGAAAACTGTTGAAAGGTCGCAAAAATTCCTGCCTGCGATTCCAGGACGGCATATTGTCCTTGAATCTGGTCAATGGATAGAATTGGATTCGGCAACGTGGAAACCCAGGCGCCCCGTCCATATCGTGCTGCTCAACGACCATCTCCTCGTCGCAGCAAAGAAACGGAAACGGGTGGACCCCAATGCCCAGAACAACAACAAAGCACCTGCACCCACCAAATTAGTTGCGGAAGAATGTTGGCCTCTCCAGGACATCGATTTAATCGACCTTGGTGCGAACATGGACAGAGACGCAGCTGAAGATATTGAGGAACCTGCTGTACCAAACGCAGTAAATATCCGATACGGCCAGAAATCGTTCACCTATCGCACGGACCAGCGAAACAGTAAGGCTAAGAATGACCTCGTAACGACATTTAGAAAGACTGTTGAAGAATTGCGAAAGGGTTTAAAGACGGAGGCAGAAACAGCAGCCAAATCAGCTGAATTGCTGAATGGCGGTCAATCAATGTCCAGACGTTCCGAAATGTTCGATTCCGATGCTCGCGAAAAATTGGACATTCTAATCGATGTTGACGGAAAGCAGCAAAACATGAAGTGGGTAGATGGCCAACTGGACGAGCTGGATATCAACATCGCTCTTCAACAATTCGAAGAAGCCGTCGCAAGAGTAGAACAGCTCCGAAAACTGACGAAGACTCTACGTGGGAATCTTACAGCTCAGGATGTAATCAATTCGAAGATCGATCTGAGGGCGGGAAAACTTGCTGATATTCTTATTCGCGCCCTCATTGATACTCATTCTTTCTTGAATGCAACCAAATTGAAAGTCAGCTGGCTGACACGACTAGGGTTTGATGATCGCGCTAGAGAGGCATATCTCCGCGCAAGGACAGAAGTAATGACGAAACGAGCCAGGTATCTACCCCCACAAGTCTTGTGTCTTTCCTTGCAGGTCCTAACGCCATGTTCAGGCATTGCGTCTTCGAGGGCGATCTCCCTCTCTATATTTTCCAAGTCTCCTTTATTTATTTTACCATGATCAAAAATACCATTGGAATCTACCAACAATGCTTCCCGTCCAACATGACCAGTGCCTGTATAAAATGGGCAAAGGAGCACTTGGATGCATTGAACGCGACACTATCAAGGCAGTTGAGTAGTGTAGAACCTGAGACCCAGATTTGGGTGAGATGTATGGAGATCGTGCATGAGCATGCTGGTGTATTGGCGGAGGTTGGAGTCGATTTTAAGAATCTGATTCGGCTGGATGGAAATAATCATAACGGGCATGCCAGGAGCCCTAGTCTCGAGGACTAGAATGCTGGGATGTGATCGGCTGGCTACCGCCCCCGCCTCCCGCCCCCGCCTCAATGTTCTTGTCTATTGTATGTGTTAATAGCTTCGTTTGAGATTACCGATTTCCATCTTCTGTCATACCCCGTTGAGTATGCTTGTGTGTCTATCCCTAATCAGTCTATAACTTCTCTTCTACCTATCCAACTGATATATCGCCTAGCAAGCCAGGTGATGTGAGATACCCCCAGCCACACTCGAGTTATATATGCGAAGTCTTTTATAATGTAGTAAGCTTGTCACACGGGTTGAGATAGGAGTGAATGTTGACCGAAAACAGGATATGATAGCTACCGTCGCGCAAATACTTCCGCGCATAATTAATCGATAATCCAGGCGGCAACAAATGGTGACCACCTAGTGTTGACTTGGCACAAACTTCAAGCAACAAGCGTCTAAAAAGGAAATCTTGAGCTCTTGGCTCCATCTTTTTCCGACACCTAGTAAGGGCGCCGCTTCCAACTAAGTTCAAACTCATACCCCGAATGAGGAATTTCGGCAACAGCCCAAAGCCGGACTTTGACTGGATCAAAATGGTTGAGATAATTATGCCTCATGCACTTGGCCCATGCCAATGATGGTGCAAGTGAATTCCAAACCCACAAGCAATTCAGGCAGTGACTCCAATTGCAAAACTCATCATCGAGTGGTGAAAGGATGGGGATTCGCGCACTTTGAAAGTGCGCCGAAAAAGAAAAAAAGCATTGGGGTGAGCCGGGATTGAACCGACGACCTCTGCATCTTCAGTGCAGCGCGCTCCCAACTACGCCATCGCCCCTGTGTTGAATGATAAAGTCTAGTGAAGTGGAATATGACTAAAAATGATATGATAAATTTGTGGGTAATTTTGTATTTGGAAACGAGAGAGCATAATGTTCTAATCTTCGCAACGGCAAAGTGGTCAGCCGCTTCGGGTCTAGCGTGGCCTGTTGCGGTTTGGCGCCGGCCTTTTCGGGTATAGCGTCAAGCCTCGCTTGCCCCATTGACTGCTGACATCATCTGTCGCGACTACGGATTATGTAAGATGCCTCATCCTTCCTCTCTTGCTCACGCACTTCTGCATCCGTTTTCCCTTCCTTCCCATGATCCTCCTGCCCTCCCGATCTCCATCTGCTCACTCACTTTAGCCGAGCATCTGCAATGAAAGGAAGGCTCCATATTCATGATGTCAACTCTTTAGTTTCTGCTGATTAAATCGGTAAGCTGTTCTACCGTGTAAAAGCACCGTATCCAAAGCTTGGCCTGTCGGGCTTTTGAAGTATGGCGAGGCAAAAGCTGTTTTCATGTCTCTGATATATGGTCTTTAGGTGTAACTGTGAGAACTTCCTTTTTCCTAGTCCAAATTACACTAACCAAGAGCGCGGTTAACAGACTGTTTTTCCACATCCCATTTTTGGGACTGGGGATAATCTCACCAAGCAAGACCTAGGGGTGTGGTGTGTTGCAAAACTTATGCGCCTATTCAATAGCCTCCCTGCTCCTATGAACAAACTTTTGCACTCCAAATTTAGGCTGGCTGCAATATTTGCTGATCCTGCAAAAGGTTATATGAAGGTTGGCAGTTTAAGCAAGAAAATTGAGATGCTGAATCTACCACCTCCTGTCTCCAGCTTTATACTATTATTGCTTGTTGTTCATGAGGAGAGGAGACCAACAGCTGCTAAAGCACTGAGAAATCAGTTCTTTCAAGTTACCTTGTGATCTATGCGATTTGATGCGTGACTACTACAGCAAATAGTGAGTGGCAGCATGGACTGGCTAGTTGGAGACATGAAATGGCAACAAAACAAGGTATTTCCGGTTGTCCATTTGCCGTCGCATTGTGTTCTTTAGTAATTTTGTATTTGGAAACGAGAGAGCATAATGTTTGGACAGTAGTTACCTGCATTTTATTTAGGCCTAACAATTAGTGAATGCACAAAAAGGGTTCTAAGTTTGCTGAGGTAACTTAAGCAGAATACCCAGGCCGAGAAAGTCCACTGTACTTAACGATAGACAAATATCTTCTTGACGATAAACATTACCAGTCAACCACGTCCACCAAAGGGTTCATTTGGATAACTACTCTATTCCAAAAATTCACAAGCAATCTGTGAAACCGTTTGCTTTCTTTGTTCACTCTGATCTAGAGGGATATGGAGCCGGTTTGACGGGCTTTCGAGCATATGGCTGTGGACGCGGCGTGTGTCTCATGAAAAGTTGGGTATGCATCCAATCACCCACCTTTGACCATAAGCCATTGGCTTTTGTGTGAATGCAAAAGGTGAGGTTATTACGATTGAATATGAGAGCTCCACCAAAGATCCAGAGATCCCTATCAACCCAGTCAACGAATCGACGAGAATTCTGGGGATGCTCGATATCGCACGCCTGCCTTGCTGAGCGCGAATTCTGTGTCACATTGGCATAATTCTGCTTATCGTGTGAATTGCAAAGATTAAAAAGGAGTCGCCTCAATTCCCTCGCCCTCTTCTGCTCAGGTCGCTTGAAAAAAGAGCAGCTTGAAAGGTCTCTCGGCTCATAGAGGTGATAAAGCTTGTTCAATTCGCCGGGGAAGCGGTGCCGGGTTTGTGGTACTGAATTTTTAATGGAGTCTGGTGTATAACTCATGATATGGTGTCCGGCAGGTGTTTGGTTCAGGATAGGTTGCGAGGGCTGAATGTCTTCATAGTACAGTCAAAATGTGGTGTTTTCGCATTTTTCTGGCTAACAACTTTTTTAATCTCTGTCCAAAATACTAGTGACGTGATACTCCGTCTATCTGGCCGGATCAAAATGGTCATTCTCGCAAGCTTTCGTCACAAATCGAGTGAACGTGCTTTTCATTCATACTTTAAAACAAGGAGAGCTGAAGAGAATTCTTGTGAAACGGCTTTGAATGAACTCTGCGACAGTAAGGGCTAATGATAAACATTTCGACACAATGTTTCGTGTTTATCAATCATGGTATTCCGCTGGTTATAGTTATGAGCGCACAACATCGTTTTAACCAGACCATCGTAGTCATCGGCCTTATAGAGTTGATCTTGTAGCTTCAAGGAGCCAAAATAGAAATACATAAAAAGAGCAAAAAGGAATTGGGGTGAGCCGGGATTGAACCGACGACCTCTGCATCTTCAGTGCAGCGCGCTCCCAACTACGCCATCGCCCCGATGTTGCTCACATGACATGGGCGAGCAAATTTCACGGCGCCAAGCAAAAAGGCAGTTCTGAAGACTTCACCCGCTGTCGTCTGGCTTCGGTTGTTTCAGCGTCTTTGTCCTTTTACTTCTCCTTCCCGTCGTTCTCAAGGCCCGTTGCCGCTGTCACTCCTTTTGCTTCTTCACTTTCGTTTGCTTCTTCTTCGTGACTTCCTTCAACGCTCTTTTCGCGCTGCTAATCGCGCTCAGACTTGCCTTCCTGTTCGCTCGCTCCCTTTTCACCTCCCCAAGCCCTGCAACCCCCGCGGGAACCTGCATTGAAACATCCAACTCACCAGCACAATCGTTTCGCGCATCGGCCATCGCCATGAAAGGCATCGTATGTACCAACCCGACCCTTGAATTGCTCTTTCGTTCAACTAATACGCTCGCATTTATCTCGGCTAGAACAAACTCCAGATCCTCGCCGCTTTCTTCGGCCTTCTATCCACCGTCTCTGCCGTTACGCCGATCGAGGTTCAGGGCTCACAATTTGTCAACAGCAAAACCAAAGATCGCTTCCAGATCATCGGCGTTGAGTAAGCAACCAACTCAATCTTTCTGTGGAACCAACCTCCTGTCAACCTTCTAACCCCATAACCTTGTTAGTTATCAACCCGGGGGTTCCTCTGGCTACAAGCCGAAGGATGGTGAAGATCCTCTCAGCGATCCAGATATCTGCCTTCGTGACGCTATACTCCTCCAAAGATTAGGTGTATGCACCCTTCCCTACGCCTTTAACCAGCCAACTCTTATCTGATTCGGTTGGGCTATAGGTCAATACTATCCGCATCTACAACGTTAGCCCAAAAATCAACCATGATGAGTGTGTCTCCATTTTCAACGCTGCGGGAATCTACCTCTTTCTGGATGTCAATACTCCAGATTATGGAGAGCATATCAACCGAGAAGATCCTAAATCGACTTATCATAAGGGATATTTGAAACACATCTTTTCCATGGTAGAAGCTTTCAAGGAGTATCCCAATCTTCTGGGCTTTTTTGGTGCGAACGAAATCATCAACGAAGACTCTTCCAAAGACGCTCCAATTTATATTAGGGTGAGTCTTGATTATCCACCAAGGGATCTCTCCAATGCTTATGACTGTAGGCTGTCCAACGCGATTTGAAGAACTACATCGATAAACATGCTTCACGCAAAATTCCTGTGGGGTATTCCGCTGCCGATATCCGTGAATCCCTGGAGGATACATGGCACTACGTCTCATGTGACGCTGGCGACAATGGAAATTCCGACTTCCTCGGGCTTAACTCGTACTCCTGGTGTGGTGACGCATCTTACAAGTCCAGTGGCTATGAGGACTTGGTTAAAATGTTCGCCGATACTTCTCTGCCTATCTTCTTCTCCGAATATGGCTGTAACCTAGTTAAGCCCCGCATTTTCACTGAGGTTCAGGCTATCTATGGCAAGGAGATGACTGAAGCCATGTGCGGCGGACTTGTCTATGAGTACTCCATGGAAGAGAACGAGTATGGCCTTGTTTCCCTCAAAGATGACAAGACTGCGAAATTGCTCATCGATTATGACAACTTGATGGGCCAATACAACAAGCTTGATATTCAGAGACTTCAGACCCTCGATCCCAGCACCACTAAGATCAAGCCTCCAAAGTGCAAGTCTAGCATCATTACATCCAAAGGCTTCTGGAACAAATTTGAAATTCCAGAATTGCCTGAAGGCGGAGAAGAATTGCTCAAAAAAGGTGTTCCCAACGCAAAGAAAGGCAAACTTGTCGATGTCAAGAAGACCAAACTCGAAACAAAAGTGTACAATAAGGATGGGAACCTTATCACCGGATTAGAGCTCAAGATCTTGAAGGATGACAAATCAAATACCCCTGGTGAAAACACTTCAGGCGAAGCGTCCACGACCACCGACGCCTCCGAACCCAAGAAAACTGGTGCTGCTGCTAAGCCTATCGTCGCTGGCTTTGGACCTATTCTTGTTGCTGTTGCTGCTGCGTTTGCTTTCCTGGCATAGTGAAGATGGCAAAGCTGCTATTTTCTCCATGAGTCCCATGTCATTGTGTTTTCCTTTACCCGCGTCGGGTATTAGAACTTAGCATCCGTTTAAATTGGTGGTCTGAAACTGCCCATGCCCATTTTGACCGACGTTTTGTCCTTTGGAGTGTACTTAATATAAATTTCCTGTAAATCTGTTACTGTACTTATTACTTTGAATTAGTCTAGATCGATTATATCCCGCAGTGTATATACTTACAAACGGAATGTTTCATATTTTTAGTTCTCTACAAGCGAAAAATGTTACACCAGTGCTGGTAGATACAAATGACCCAATTAATTAGCTCTAAATAAGGAAAGGTTACATGGTGATTGACGCAAGGCTAGCGTTTGGTGTATCTTGCTGCAATCCCGAGGAACCTGAAAACTAGAAAACAAAACCCAGCATTATTCAAATACATCAAAGAGCAAATTTCCTCCTTTTCCATTTTTACAACTTTAAAGGCCTTTCCAACAGTACTGCCGCATCAAATTGCAATTAAGTCGGGCAAACAAACAGGTGAGTCACGCTTTGCCTTTTCCTTTACCCTTCGCTCTCCGCCCATGGCTAGAACGTGAACTCGTTGCCGCGTTATGTAGACTCGGAAATTCTTCTAGCGGGGACTCCAAAACGCAATTTGATTGTGAATCCGTTTCGCCCTGCATTTGCCCTCTTTCGTCCGCGAGGCTTAGTTGAAGTGCGAGCTCAAAGTCGTCTGCTTCTTGCTGGTTGGTACTTCGTTCTGCCACGGAACTGGAAATACTGTTCAAGGGAGACGAGCGCTCGGTTGCAGCCGATACCGGGGACGGTATAGGCGCGTCCTCTAAACTGCGACGAATGGCTTCAGCAAGATCAGGCTCTAGTTCTTCGTCCAAAGGCTCCAGAACGCGAGGCTCGAGCCCTACTCCATGACTTGCCGCAGAGAATGAAGGCGAAGGTTCCTGTGTAGCAATAGGGATTGTAGCAGCAATAGTTCCGTTCGACGAACTCGCTCCTGTGCTACTATTACTTTCACGCCTCTTCCTTTCGTCACTAGTGTACGATTCCTCGCTAAGCATGCACGCGTATGCAAGCAGTTCATCTTCGCTTGCCCCTGGGCCAAGCAAATCAACTCCAAATCTACCACTAAGATGTCTTCTCTCCTTTTCTTTCTCTTTCTTCTGTCTTTCTAGCTCGAGCCGCTCGTTCATTATATAATCTTTTATAGTACCACGTCCAGTGTGTGAGTAGCGATCAACTTCTGGTGAACGATTATTCCCACGCTGCGAATACCGTAGACGGCGTTTATTGCTCTTGTATTGATCGGCAGCAGAAGAACTGTATGACCAGAAACGTAACTGGGTTCCGAGAGACACGATACCTCGGAGGCGTGCGGGATCTGGGTGGAGACATATGGCACCAGCAGCGTAAAAATTGTGTCCAACTCCTTGTAAAGACGCCTCAGCTTGTTGAAGACGACGACGGGCTCGGGAAGAAAATCTTGAATTGAGCGTGCGAATAGGCTGCGATGATGATCCGAGATGATCCCATGCTTGAACTAGACCATCATTGCCGCCATGAACCAGATACAGCGAAGTTAGTCCCAAACAGGACACTTGGGGAGAATCTGTGTTGATGATTCGGATCGGATCGATGTGATTATTTATTTCAGTGTTTTGAGAAACAGGTGCTCTGATATCCCAAACAAAAACGGTACCTGTAGACGTTCCAGCTGCCATGAACCGTGCCCTATGACCAGGAATTTGGGCAGGAACTGATGGCTGACTCAAACCCGACTGGGGAGTAGACGCTTCGGAAGACTCGCAGCTACGGCACATGCTCAATAGCGGATCCTCTGATACGGTTAACCGGGCGATAGTCGACATATCCATGGCAGTCGCGGTGATTTTGGCTATCTTCGGTACATCTATTGTTAAGTTTGATTGTGTCCATATAGCCGTCGCGAGTGCCAACTGAGATCCGCTGTAATCACTTGATGCGGGTGTCCTGGGAACACTGGCCGATGGCAAAGTTTCAGAGCCTCCAAAGATCGATGGAAGGGTTGCAGTAGATTGGACACGGGGGAATGTTTCATTTTGTACGCCTTGTAAAGTTGAGCTGAACTTGAGGCGCGTAAATCGCTTCAGGGATACGGCTTGGCCAGAGGTGACGCCGCAGGTGACAAGAGTGACAGATTCACCAGCGCCGTGATTATCATCACCAGCAAAATCCACTTCCAGCTTTCGCTGCATGTCCCAGCCCTCACACATCTTTCTAAACTGACCAGGCTTAAAGGATAGATATCGCTCCACCTCTAAGGTTTCTGCAGCAATTTGTGCTTGATTAAGGCTCATGGAGTAGCTAGATGACCTGGGTGTATAACTACCATCGACCATCAGGGTACTAAACGGATCTGGCCGCGCAACACGTCGAGTGGCTTCAACAAGTTCCCAGCGAACAGTCCTGCCAGTGGCCCATGCCAGTTGCTCAAGCTGTTCAGAAGTAGGCTTAGGGTTTGTTTCACGCTGAAGAGGAATTTCTGTGAGATAGAATACCTCACCAAGAGCATTCAAGATGACTGCCCAAATGCGACGATAGGCGTGTCGCTTAGTAGAATAATTGTCGTCAACACGAATCGCAATAATTGGAACTCCCGGACACAGAACCCATCTAGCTGTAATCTGGCCACGTTCATAGCGTTGATTGTACGAGTGATTAGGACCGATGGCATATGCAGTGAGAACACCGGTTGAAGTTCCCACTAGAATACCACAGATGCCATTTGTGATTTTTAAAATCTCGGGTGATTTCGAAATCCAAACAGAGCAAATACTGGTATTCCCCATAACCAACTTAGGAATTCCAAGTTGCGGTTGAGAGTGAGCCTCTGGTGGCAATAAGAAACGGCCACGCTTTTCGTTGGAGAACAAAAAGTACGTGCGACCACGAGGACAACCTTCACCATATGCCACTCCATATTGTTGACTTACGTCCATCACATTCGGGACACCTACTAATTCTCCTTGGCCAAGGCCCCATTGTGTTTCACCAGGGAAGGAATCCGCAAAATGGGTGAACATCTGAGGGTCCGATATGCCCCACGAACCAAGGCCCGACTTTCCCGTCGCGGGATCACTTGCCGACGCGATTCCTTGTTCGCTCGCTCCATGTACAAAGACGGTCGCCTTCTTTTCCAAGCCAGAGCCAAAAGCACCGTCTATGTGTGATACTGGGTATAGAAGAAGTGAATTGTAAGTTGTTACAGCCTGTGAAGCTGGGCCACTTCGTGGGGATCCTTGTTGGCCTGGTGGCTCATATTGCGTAGGTTTTCCTCTAGCCAGCGATCTTAACAATCTAGTTCTCAAGATATACTCATTCCTCCATGATGCCAAAGCTGTTAGGCGGCAAAAAGCACGCTTCCGCAAAAGGAGGTTCTCAAATTCATCCGAATTTAGTCCGCCTCTCTCAGCTTCGATGGCAGCAGGGCCGAGAAAGTAACGTGAGAACGCGATTCTCCAGGCATGCGGGGTAGTTACAAGGCTGTGGAACCGCCGATTAACGAGGCTCATAGAAGAAAGTGAAGCCGGAGGAAGATGCGACAAAATATGTGTTAATACCTCTTATGATCAAGTCAGTACGAAAGATGTAGGATTGGCCCTGAGTTTTATAGCGCACCATTTGGGAAATTCTCGATAGATAGTCGCATTAAACCATTCGCACGGGATGGGATCACTCTAAAGCCAAACTCTTTCGCGTTCCTCGGCGAGCGAATCAATATATTTTCATGTTCCGTTGGCTGATTAGCAGGCGAAGGGGATCTTCGACCCTTGTCCAAATCTATCGATTGCTGTGAGTCACAGGTCCCGGCGAGAATCGCGAAGCAAGCTTCGTCGCCAACAAGTTCTCGGTCGCTGCCATCCCCATGGGAGAGGCAGTTGGGACCGGGTTGATCAAGCGGAGAGTTTCCATGCTGGGCAACGGGAGTTGGAACGTTATGGGATTGGCCTTCGGATACGCGGTTCGGGATGTCCTGGTCAGTCTCTGGTTGCATAAAAGAATAGGAAAAGAGAGATAGGGAATTCGCAGTAGGCTGAGCCAGTAGCGTTCTGGGTCAGTCAGATGGTTGATCGCTGTGTCGACGAAACCTTGATTGTGCTGGTGGGATTTGAGGAGAAGAAGCATTTTGACGTTGAAGCGAACGCGATCCTTTTTGGGATGGTGCCTAGTTAGCGACCATCACGTGGGCTGGCGTCACCCTTGGCCGTGTCTCTTCGTCTCTGGCTGGCGACGAGGAGGAAAGCTGAGGGAGGTTTGCGATCACAGGTCCTTGATAGAGACCTCTGAGACTGTCCATCTTATGTGCATTACAAATACACGCCTACTGTCTAATCTTCAATTCCAGAGGCAATACTCCCGCTTGTAGCTACGAGTTGAACAAACTACATATGTAATCTCGTCGCATATTCAAGCACGACGCAGAACGGATTTCTGGAGAAGAAACCCAAGCACATAAGACACTTTTTGATATCTACACACGTTTAGGAATCCACTTACCTCTTATATATAATTTCCATCATGCCGCTTGGAGGTATACATATCCACTCACCATGGGCCGCATCTACAAAATTGATAACTGATCTTACACAGAAGCTGATACGATACGCATTCTCGTGTCGACCGACAATCATGTCGGATATAACGAGCGAGATCCCATTCGCGGAGACGATTCCTGGAAAACTTTTCATGAAATCATGTGTCTCGCCAAGGAGCGTGATGTTGACATGGTTTTGCTTGCTGGTGACTTGTTCCATGAGAACAAACCGTCGCGAAAGTCCATGTATCAGGTCATGCGGTCTCTACGTATGAATTGCTACGGCGACAAACCCTGCGAGCTGGAGATGCTCAGCGACGCTAGTGAGAATTTCCAGGGGCCATTTAACCATGTGAATTACGAAGATTTGGATATAAATATTGCAATTCCTGTGTTTTCAATTCATGGAAATCATGATGATCCGTCTGGAGAGGGACACTTGGCGGCGCTAGACATTCTACAGGTGTCAGGCTTGCTGAATTATTACGGACGTACCCCCGAATCTGATAATATTCAGATCAAACCCGTCTTGCTCCAAAAGGGACGCACAAAACTAGCTCTCTACGGGATGAGCAATGTACGGGATGAGCGGCTCTTTCGAACGTTCCGAGACGGAAAGGTCAAATTCTTCAAACCCTCCATACAACAAGGTGACTGGTTTAATCTTATGAGTGTGCATCAAAACCATCACTCACACACAGAGACGGGATATCTCCCTGAGACTTTCTTACCAGACTTTCTGGATCTGGTCATATGGGGCCACGAACACGAATGCTTGATAAACCCACGCCTCAATCCAGAAACTAATTTCCACGTCATGCAACCGGGGTCTTCCGTGGCAACCTCCTTGGTGCCCGGTGAGGCCGTTCCGAAGAACGTTGCAATTCTCAGCATTTCTGGGCGCGAGTTTAAATGCGAGCCCATCCGTCTAAAGACAATACGGCCATTTGTGATGAGAGAAATTGTTCTATCTGAAGAGAAAGAGGCGCAACGACTAATGAGAAAGGGAAATAATCGCACAGAACTCACTCGCTTTTTAATGGGTCTCGTGGATGAACTCATAGAAGGAGCCAAAAAGGACTGGTTTGAATCCCAAGGAGATCTTGACGGAGAAGATACGGAAATACCACTTCCATTGGTGCGGCTCCGTGTAGAAACTTCGACTCCCGAAGGAGGAAGTTTTGACTGCGAAAATCCCCAGCGCTTCTCAAACCGATTCGTCGGCAAGGTCGCCAACGTTAATGATGTCGTGCAATTTTATCGCAAAAAGAAAGCTGGAACGCTGGCTCGCGCCAAATCCGATATTCCGGATGAAGCTGTAGTGAGTCATCTCGCCTCCTTAGATACTGTCAAAGTCGAACGACTCGTCCGCGAATTCCTAACCGCCCAATCACTCACCATCCTACCACAAAACTCCTTCGGAGACGCTGTCTCTCAGTTTGTTGATAAAGATGACAAGCATGCCATGGAAATGTTTGTCAACGAGTCTCTTGAAAGTCAAATAAAACACTTGTTGAATTTAGATCGTGACAACGAAGACGGAGGCGAAGACTACGACGAAGATGAAGCCCGGGAAGGTCTCCAAAATGCCATGGACAGGTACCGCGAGCGACTGGAAGAACTTTTCTTAAAAGGCAAAGGCAAACGAAGAGATGGCAGAAGGAGATTTAAGCCCAAACCGGATCAATGGGACAGTGAATTTGATGGGCCGTGGGAAGACCAGCCAGGTGCGTTGATCCATTCCGGAAATGAGGGCGATCCGAATGCGGAAGAAAATGAGGATGAAGTGCCTGCCACAAGCCGGAAACGAGGAACTGCGGCGGCATCGTCGCGTGGTGCTAGAGGTGGCAGAAAACGAGGTGCAGCATCATCTAGAGGCAAGACAACATCGACACGTGGTCGAGCCCGACGAGGCCTCGATGACGATGACAACGATGATGACGACGAATCCCACACCCCGCAAGATGTCGTGATGGACATTGATGCAAATGAAGATTCAGATGAAGAGAGCGATTCTCTCTTCGTCCGAGACACACAGGCGACAAAATCCCGCTCCACCACCACCAGCGCACCATCTTCACGAAGTCACAAAACCGCCGGTGCAACTACAGCTTCATCCACCCGCAAGGCTCCCACACGCGCCAAGCAAACGACTTTAAATCTAGCCCGTTCTCAGCCAAGCCAAAGCCAGACTATCACCGGGACAAGTAGTACTAGCGGAGTGGGTAAGCGACCAACTCGGAACGCTGCCGCTAAAAAGAATATTGTTATTAGTGATATTGAAGACGATGAGGATGACGATGCTTTTGAGCCTGTACAGGCGGCTAGTATAAGGAGTCGGAGATAGTGCTTTGTCACCGATAAAACCGTACAACTTTTCTTTGAGTATATGCGAGATATCCATGAAGATCTTGCCTTATCACGCACCATTCACGTCCCAAATGATTGAAAATGTTCAATACTTACCCAAGGAAAAAGAAAAATAAAATAAAATAGAACAACAAAGCAACCCACGATACTATCATTAACTGCATCATAACTTTCCCCTATTCAAAAATTTCGCCGGTACATCTACCCACCTTGCCCTCAAATATTCTGCAACGTTCTTCCCCAAGAAGTCTACCGTGCTGGTGATTCCAACCCCTCTATCTAGCAAGTTCCTAAATAAGAAATGTACTCCACGCAGATTCGGCAGCTCAAAACGCTCAATGCTCATCATGCCGTCTTCACGCCACTCCTTTCCCAGGAGCTCCCTCGCCTTGTCGACAGATAACAGGCTACGCAACCAGGCATATTCGTCAGCGTGACGAACCCAGAAGCCGCAATTTGCGTCGGAACCTTTGTCGCCCGAACGAGCGTGCACGATGGAACCAAGTGGGGCATGAACAGTGGGACCAAAATCCATGAGAACGTTGGCAGGGTGCTCTGTCACCGGTTGTGTAGGTTGTCGTACAGGCCAAGCTTTGGTCTCCGGAGGAGGGGCGATGTCAAGGACTGCATTGAGCCAGGGAAGATGAGCTTGGTGTTGCACGTCTGATTGGGGAAGGAGAGTGACGTAGTATTCGAAAACGGGTTTAGGGAATCCTTGTCGGAGATCAAGGTGGAATGTCGCACCAGGATAGCCTTGCATCACATTGTCGATGATTTGGCGAACGAATTTCGTTGGTGCCAGGTGTTCGGCGCGAGGAGCCTGAGCGAGAACGCGGAATGTGGTAGTTGCGCTATTCTGATCCTTAGGATCATCGGGGCATGTGCCCAGGACGGAGAAGTTGAAAACGGTGAAGTTCTTTGAATAGGGGGCAAGTAGCCGCCGAATCTGTGCCTCCAGCATTCTTGCCTTAGCAGGAATGTCTAACCCCACCATAAAGTACGTGACTTCTGCTTGGTAACCTCCTCTAGCTGTAAGACCTACCTTTGTCGTTGGGGGTGGAAGCGCAGACTTGATGCCTTTGACAGCGACCCGGTTGCGGCCAACTTGCTCAAAGTGAACATCGGATAGTATGGCTGTGACATCCGAATTGAAGTATATCGGTCCTTGTATCTCGTAAAGCAGTTGGGACGAACATGTATCAACCGTGACAGCTCCGCCAGTGGAATATGATTGCTTTGTAATGATAACTTGTCCTTCTGATGAGATTTCAGCGATAGGGTAGCCGATGTTTGCCCAGCCATCGCCTCCGGCGTTTTCTAACGCCTTGAAACCTGTAAAATTACCACCGCAGACATAATTGCTGCACTCGATAAGATGTCCAGCCACGAAGGCATTTGCAAGCTTGTCCAGGTCCGGTCTAGACCAGTTATGCCACCAGTATGCTGCGCCAATTACTGGGGAGGCATCAGAGACGCGGCCGCAAAGAACGATATCAGCACCCTTTGAAAATGCAGCGGCAATCCCTATCCCACCCAGGTAGCATTGGGCATAAATGGGTTCGAACGACCACTTGTCTAGGGTTTCACCGGTGTACATGTTTTTAAATGTCGATTTCCCTGAGGCCAAGGCTTCTTTCACAGCTGGGAGGACTTCGTCACCGGATATCCAGGCCACCTAAGCAGTCAGTAATCAATTGGCTTAGAATACACGACAGTGTTGTATACTTTTAGGTCCAGTCCCTTTTCCTTAACCATTTCCACAACAGCATCATAAAGAGCCTTTGTGTCTGTAACACCAGCATTCACCGCAATCTTGATCTTATATCTCGCCAGATCCTCCAGTGCCGGCTCAAGCGCCTCCAAGAATGAAGGTTCATATGCTGGACCCCCAGATACATTGATCAGACCAGCCTCTGCTGATGATACAGTTTGCTGGTCAACACGTCGAGCAGCAGCTACAGCCATGTTATATTCGCTCATGTAATCCGATATAATAACGTCCACGGGGTCTCTGGGGTAATTCCGAGCAAACTCGGCCATCGCATGGCGGCGGTCAGATGCAGAGCCAGATGCTCCTATTAACAAGTTAGCCTCCTGTCACATTCTTCAATTAGCGTCTAATCAGACACTTACCTGCGATCCGAATAGGCCTTCTCTGTTGCAGTGCCATAATTTGTTGTTTTACTAGATTAGCAGTGAACACAACAATCAAGACAAGTAATTGATCTCCATTGGTTCTCAGAGCGGAATCCGTCTGTCAAAATCCATCTTTATGTATTATACTCCATTTCCATCCGGCATCTCCAATCCGAGGCTATCTCGGCATCTACACGGGGAGGGAACGTTTGCCAACTCGGCATCCTGCGTCACAGTATAGTAACTCGCGTCCCATAATGAAACAGGAATCGGCCATGTAGTGTCAGCTCATGGCTAAGAAGCCCATTTGTCTTGCCTTGTTCCTCATAGTGGCCTTCTAAACCAGTCAAAGTGGTTGATCTGGGGTTGATAGTGTGGGGTTATGGCACGATGGGGCCTTGATTAAGTTCAGCAACAGGATCCTGGAATTCGGTTTCCGATCACAGTTGAATTGCTTGCTCCGAAGCAAAGATTCTTGGGTACACGAGTTAAGGCGAGATAGTAAATACCTAACTAGATGGAGCCTTAGATGTGTTTAGAAGATCGCTGATCTTCACTCCTGGAGCGAGGAAGGAAATCCAAGAAAGTACGACAAGAAAAAGAAAAGCGAAAACGTTGGGGGACAAAATATCCTACAACCAAGCTCGGGATTGCATTCCCACTCTCGAATATTGGATAAGTTATTCGATTGCAAATATTTTGGTTTACTTTTATTTTCCTCAAGGGTGAAAGAACGGATCCTCGCACAAAGCTTGAACACGGACCCTCCTGCGGTTTCTACCCTCCGCAACATGGTTTCGCCGACTGTAAGGAGCAGTTATTCAACAAGAGAGAGAAAAGAAAGAAAATCAACCGTTATTTTTCAATTCCGAACCTACCAACGGAATTATACAAAATAAGGAGGCCAGTATACATAATCAAGCTCACGGTGGGAATCCTTCCACTTGAAAGAAAGAAATATAGCTAAAGTAACACTACTAATGTATATCATCAAAAGGTCGTCCAGCCATTCACCCACATTACTAGCACTGTCAAACCAGTCGACCCAAGCATTGCACCGGCCAACTCCAGTTCCCTTCGTCGTCGAACTAGCCATATCCGAACATCTACAGCCCACATTCCACGGTCCCTCATGGCACTTTTCATACCCGGCAAACCATCTAGGCTCTCAAAATTGGCCTCTACCTGGTAAGATTGAATTCGATTCTTCGCGGCTGTCATTGCAGCATACTTGCGGAGGGTGTTTCGCTCCTCGAAGCAAGGTTTTACTTTATTGGTTTCCGAATCAGTGGTCAATGCAAGGCGCGGAACGCCAAACCCACAGGACGTTTGCACCTGAAAGACAAAGAAGCAAATCTCAGCTTTGGTCTCGTATTGGGAATCATCGTTGAGAGAAGGAAAGCAGCTTTCTACCTTGAAAACGTCTAGCCTCATCACACCCCTTGCCCCCTCTACAAATCTGTTTTTGAGTGCCATCCTGTTGAGCAATGTTTGATATGCACTCTCATTCCACTCGATCATCTCCCCACGGCAAAACAACCTCAGGATCCTTGGGGTAAGTTCAAAGGAGCAGAACATGAGAGTACAACGCCCATTTTCGCGTAAGTGGCTGAGAGTCTCATTTCCGGAGCCTGTGGAGTCGATATATGCTACTTCATTTGGGCCAAGGATTGCTAGAGAGGAGGACGTAAGACCTTTGGGGGAGACATTGATGTGTTTTCCACTTAGAGGAGCGGACGCAATGAAGAAAACGGGTTGTGAGACGATCCAGGACTGGAGGTCGGGAGGGATAGAGGGAAAGTACTTGACCATTGTGAATGGCTGAAAGGAAGCTTTTTCAACCGGAAACAGTTGAAAAGATAAAGAAGGGAAGAAAGGAGCATGGGTTTGTGAGCTTTAAACAACTCAAGCCCTGGCATCGCTGCATCGTACTAAACTCGCGCATTCGTCCATCGCTCCGTCCAGTGCCGTTATCGGGCATGGCAAGGATCGGGTATAGTTGCAGGTTCACCCCGCATACGCATCACGGGAGGTGGCAGAGGGTGAGAAGGGGAGTAAGTGCGATCAATACGAATTCCTAGAGGGATAAACCAGGAAAAAGGAAAGAGGAAAAAAGAAAAATTACCGAGAAAAAGCAAAAAAAAAAAGGTTGACCATCCAGGTCTCTCCGTCAACCCACAATGAACATCCGATGTAATCTGGTACCGCCATCCCCGAGTGGAGGTGTCTCTGCAGAATTGCTTCCCTCAAGGGTCATCTCCATTGCTTAGCGCGCCACAGCCATTCGTGGATTACTCACACGAGTGTGGGAGAACCGCATCAAAGAGGTCGCGACTCGAGGATTCGAACCAGGCACCGTCTTGTCCTTTCTGACTAAGCAGAATTCATGGGTTGGCTGAGAGTTTGAACAGATAGTCTTCCATTAGGCCACGACAGCTAGTTAACTAAGATCAGTCTCTTTTGGGCTTATAAACCAAGTACTTGATCCTGCAACGACTCTCCCAGCCAATATGTCTCTGTCGCGGAAACACGTCTTTACAAACGTTTAACTCCGTTTTATTCATCATACATTATTTTCATAAAATTAGAAGACAACCTGTGATGCTTGCTAAGGAACAATTTGCCAATATCCATTTAACATAAAATGCCATTTGCTTTCCCTTAACCGAACAGAGCGTCGCCCAAGCGCATGCGCACGGACTTGACCTGAGTGTAGTTCTCAAGAGCATATTCTAGAAATTAACGGTTAGTATTCATCGCCCCGGTGATTTGAAGGTTTCAGCACTTACCGCCCAATTCACGACCCAACCCAGACTCTTTAAATCCACCAAATGGTACCTGATAAGATATCATGTTGTAGCAGTTCACCCAGACGGTTCTATATCCGTTAGCTATTCCCGCTCTTCGACAATTCCTGGATGGGTCAAAACCTACCCTGCTCGGATTTCGTTGGAAACACGGATGGCAGTGTTCAAATCCTTGGTGTGGACGGCAGCCGCAAGGCCTAGGAACCGATAGTCAGCCGTGGGGTTCATAGAACAATAAGAGGTGGATTTTACCATAATTGGTCCCATTGGAAAGTCTAATAGCTTCTTCTTCGGTCTTGAACTTCTGGATTGTACACACGGGCCCGAAGATCTCCTCTTTTACAATGCTCATGTCTTCGTGGACCTCACTGAAGATGGTTGGCTTGATGTAGTATCCCTCAGACCCGTGACGTTCACCACCGACCTCGACCTTGGCACCAGCTTTCTTTCCCTGATCAATGTAATTCATGATGCGGTCGAATTGGAGTTGGGAGACTTGTGGCCCCTGGAAAGTCTCAGGGTGGAACGGGTCGCCGACCTTGTTCTTTAGAGCACGTTCTTTGAAACGCTGAAGGAATTCCTCATAGATCCCTTCCTGAACAAGGATACGGCTGCCAGCGCAGCAGCACTGACCGTGATTGTAGTAAATGCCGAAATTGACCCAAGAAATGGCATTATCGACATCTGCGTCGTTGAAGACAATGTTAGGGGACTTGCCACCGAGTTCGAGAGTGACCTTCTTGAGGTTACTCTTGGCAGCAGACTGGAGGATTTGACGGCCGACAACGGTGGAGCCGGTAAAGGCAACCTTGTCGATTCCCATGTGTGAAGATATGGCAGCGCCAGCGACACGACCAAAACCAGAAATGACGTTGATAACGCCTGGAGGGAAGCCGGCTTCCTTGACGAGTTTACAGACATACAGGGCGCTTAGAGGTGTCTGTTCGGCGGTCTTGAGGACGACGGTGTTACCGGCAGCAATGGCAGGACCAATCTTCCAAGCCCACATCAAGAGGGGGAAGTTCCAGGGGATGATCTGACCGCAAACACCGACAGGTTCATGGCGTGTGTAATTGAAGCTCTCGCTATCGGTATCAATGACTTTGCCTTGGATCTTGTCGGCCCATCCACCGTAATATCTGATACAACCAGCAGAACCGGCAACATCTCCCTTTGCGAATGGGAGGGATTTTCCGTTGTCAAGAGCTTCGATAGCCACGATGGTATCACAGTGTTCCTCCAATAGGTCGGCCAGCTTGGTGAGCATGCGGCCGCGAGCAGTGGGAGTGACTTTTTTCCATTCGCCCTCGAAGGCTTTCCGGGCAGCGGCAACAGCAATGTCGACATCCTTTTCTGTAGCTTCATGGACGGCGGCGATGGGCTTTTCGTTATGAGGGTTAATGGTTTCGAAGGTCTTTCCGTCTACGCCCTTGACGAACTCATTGTTAATGAACCTGAAGAGACGTTAGTACAAGGCCTCGATAATGGGTCCAGCCGAGAGACTCACAAGCCCAGGGGCTGTTCATATGTGCAGGTTGGGGTTTCGATTTTCTGAAAGAGAGCCATGGTTGTGGATGAATGGATGGATGGATGGATGGGAGAAGAGAAAGAGGGATGGGAGGCAGAAAGGATGAATGGAGGAGAAGGAAGAAGGAGAAGAAGAAAAAGAAGAAGAGGGGTCCAGCACCGACCAGTTGCTGGATCTTAATATGCTGTCTGACAAACCACCCTGGAGCGGGGATCGTGAGGTGGGGTAATTGCCAGAAAAGTATGCTTATGTATGCTCCAAGGTACTTGCCTTTTTGGGATATAGCCGGCCTAAATTCAAAAGTGGAAATCAATCGCTATCAGGCAATAAGAGGCAGGCCCAATTCTGGAGGAATTTATTTTTATATCATCTGCTCTATTTCCTTCGCCTGGTTTATTCCTACTAATTCTTGATGTCCAGCACGTTAAAACAACGCATTAGTTACCTCTATACCCGTTCCTCGACAAAGTTGCCTGGTTACCGACAGGGACATAAACCTAACTCCACAATGACGGTTCCGTGTTTGTCGAAACCTCCATTTCATTCCGCTGCTCCGTGTCGTAGCCGGCCGAAAGAGACGATCTCGGGATCCGCACCCAATTAATTACTGTTCTCATTCGTCCTGCCTGTTCTAGAGCCTGAGAATACCCTGCAATTCTTATTCCAGAATGTCACCTAGTGCGACGTCTCTTCCTTTCTGAAAGACCTCTCCCTTGTTTCCGCCATTGACCATTCCGTTGTATTAAGTTTGTGAGATGCGCACTCCTTCTTTTGCTTGGGCTTGGAGGCTGTGTAGGTACCCCAGTGTTGACCCCTCTTCCCTCTTCGTCGCCCTCAAAATCCTGTTTCTCTCTCCATCAATTCCCGCTGCCTCGGGACCACGTAGCCAATTACCTTTCTTCCCTCCCTTATCGTGGATAATGTAATATTTAACCCCGCTTATCGCCGCTTGCCAGGATCGACTTCGGATTAACAATTGTCCGTGTCTCCTTTGTCTTCGTCTCTCAGACGAGTTTGTTATAGTTTGTGATGTTGATTGTATTATGATCAGCGAGATTGCAGTGTAGCTGTTTGTGTATGTGCATTGCTTTGGTGTAACAATACACGCAAAAGCCTAGGGAAGATTATCTAGCACATTCGATCATCGCGGCCAGCATCGGTGCAAGCAAATACGAAAGAAGTAGGAGAAAGCCGTTCTCCTACTTAGTTGCTTTTAAGCAGTTATAACTATCAATTGAATACATCTCGAAATTTTCCATTTCCGGGGATTGTCATTAGTCCGGATCGCATCGAATTGTAGCCTAGGTGCCTTAACGTTCTCCTCTATTCGCTCAATGTAACTTGACGAATGTATCATGAATGCCGGGTTGGATTTTGTCTGGAAGGATAATCACTCGGTTTGGGCCAGCCAGGGAATCTGGTATTTTGATGATTGTTTGCGCAGCAATTTTTCTCCGTGATTCCTTTCTCAGGATGCAGCTGGTCAATTCCAAATGTTTCTCTCATATCAATACCCCCATTATTCCAGCCAGAGATATCTACTATGAGCTGTATGACAGCTTGGAGAGGTGCAACGTGGATCCAATCCCACTACGGCTACGGCCTATCGCTCTGTTAGAAAATGTGTAACGAGAACAGATCGCTCAGAAAACCTACCCTGTGTGCTAAAAAAAAGTGCAACAAGTTCGTCCTGCGTAAAGCCAAGACCTATATAACTACCGATCTCATTTGGCATAGGAATCGAATTATGGACCTAATGATGAAGAAATTAATTGCATCACCCCATTTCTTGTGTTTCAGAGAATGTTCTTCCAACAGTACAATCCTAGCTTTCGGCCAACCATAAGTAGATGTGAAATTTGGTTGTGCAGTCAACGATGATGCCGGCGCTAAAGTGCTCCATAATTGCAGAAGAAATTTGGCAGGGTTGTCACCGTGTAGCTTGTGACATTGTGTTGAACAGATTGGGAAGTCTTTTAACTGTTGATGGCGTCCTGGGAACCCATTCTGAATATAAGACCTGGTTATGCGCGTCGAAGTTTGGGGTTGTCTTTTGGCATATATGAATTTTTATAGCGTGTAACGATGTCACAACAGGCTGGAGTGGCACACGATGTCGAGTCGTGGAACAACACCTCGTATACATCGCGAGAACCGCTAGGCTGCGAAGTTGGTGTCGAGGAATGAGCTTAAAGTCCTTAACAAAGTTGAGAGGTACCAGGAAGGAGACCTGAAATATGTCCATCTTGGACATGTGGAGTAACTAAAGAGACGGCGTCACCTGCCTGAATGTATGCGCATTAGATAGCTATAATTGAGATACCATGGTTCTACCTATTGGAATCAAGAGCTCATTGATTATTAAATATTTATTTCTGATATCACAGTTGAAGGCTCTAACTAGCGCTGCACTAAGCCTAGATCAAAGAAAGTCTTTTTAAGAAAAATTGAGATAATCGCTTGACAAGAGAGGTATCAGATGCAAATTCCTTCAGAAAATCTTTTCCAAGTATCATAAAAGGAAAAAAGAACAAGGAAGGAAAAGGAAAAAAAAATTGAAAATTGGGAATAAAAGTCACCGTCGTCAAGCGTAACACCTTCTATTACGAGTTTCCTCTCTCCACCTTTTTACTGGGGCTTTGATCTTCCTGACATTGACGCCCTCCGCCCAGACACGACCGAAGTCCGCGTGTTCACTCGATCAATATCATACGGATTTCCTTCATACTCGCTCATCGCCTCCGACAAACAGGATGCAACGGAGCTAGCCCTATGTGTTCGGTGTGTTCGGTGCGTTTGCTGTCTGCTAAGTGGCCGGATCGGTTCAAGGACAAAACTTCGTTGATCCTCGCGTTCGTTGACAAGTTCAGATGCCTCTTGACCGGCTGGACCGGCCTTTTCTCCTTCCTCGGGTGACGATTCGGGCGATTCCTCTTCTTCCTCGCCGACTTCTTTCTGCTGGAGGCTCGATTCCTGCAAACGACGCATGAAGGCATCGGCCTCGCCGGCGAACTTACACTTCTTTCGAATTGTCTCTCCGTATTTATAGAAAAGGAATGGGAATGGGACGCATGCAAGGGCTAAGAAAGCGGGGATGCTGGACGCCCAATGAATCCCAAGGTCTTCATACATGTATTGTGTGAACAGTGGGAAAGCAGCACCGAAGAGAGATCGAAGGACGGAGTTTGCAGCCAGGACAGAGGCGGCATAAATTGTGTATGAGTCGATAAGGTAGTTCATAACGCCGAGGAAGACGAGGACCATGCCAAAGCCAAACGGAACACCAGCAGCAATGGAAGCGAGCCAGTGGATAGAAGGATAATTGGTCCATGCAAACCAGAAAAGCCCGATAGGTATGGCAATACCACCGATCATGGATCCAGGTAAACGGGCCTCTGGAGGCGCAAATCCATGATGTTTTTTTGCGATCGGAATGTATCGCTTGTTATTATCGATGATATTGACGAAAGCGGCAATCAGCATTCCGACGAGGACACCCAAAAATGCAAGACCTCCAACTCCTTCATTCCAGCCACGGATGAGCTGGTAGACGAACGGGAAGGCGCCGAACAGCATGTACAGAGTTCCATAGACAATGGCCAGGTAAAGCGAGAGCAGAAAAACGATTGGTTCGCGGAAAAGGAGTATCCAGGGGCGACTGAGAGCAGTGGCGAATGCTTCACCAACAGTGACCCGACCCTGATCAATATCTATCCGACTGCGATACACCTTCCCGGAGAGCTTCGAGAGTGTATTCGCTCGCTTGCGAAGAAGAACAGGAGCATAAGTTTCTGGGACTAGGAGTGATCCAATAATCCAGAGCGCGCCGGAGAAGATCGCCAGGAAGCCCTCAACCCACCTCCAACCAGAGGTCATGCCTAAGAATCCGCCAATGATCGGTCCGAGGACAGGCCCCAAGAACGGTGCAACAGAGAACATGCCCATAGCCAATCCACGTTGAGAAGCAGGAAACATATCAGCAATGATTCCACCAGCGTTTGTCAATGGCGACGAGCCGAACGAACCGGCGAAGAATCGAAGGATGATCAAGGTTTGAATATTTTGACTTCCAGCAGCACCCGCATTGAATGCTGTCAAGGCCATGTATGTTCCAAAAAATAGAACTTGACGACCGAGCAATTCACTCATAGGGGCCCAGATCAATGGGCCGATGGCGAAACCGAGGACGAAAAGGGATACTCCCAGTGTCATGACCTCAGTGCCGACTTTGAATTCTCGCATTATCTGGTTGGCGCCACCTGTATACGCAGAGGATATGAGGGCAACGGCGAGAGTGGCCATGGCCACAAGCATGGTAATAGACCATTTCTTCGCATTCGAGAATAGGAGAGGGTTGCGCGGATCCTTTGGGATCCATTCAACGACGTAGGGATCGTCTTCGGTACCGGATCCTTTATAGGGATAGTCAATGACTTCTTGCGTGACGGCGCCAGGCTGCATGACCTGACGCCAGTAGGGAATTTTGGACGGATGCAGTGATTCGCCCATTGTTGGCAGCGGTGCGACGATTAGAAAACTATTACTCAGACGGTCATAAAGGATATGGAAAATTAAAGAGGAAAGAGAAAAAAAATTATGAGCTGATCTCGGCTTATAGCAGATTAGGGAGTTTTCCTGTGATTAGGTTGGTAATTTCCTTCATATATGTTGTTAGAATTCTGGTGTCAAGTTTTGGATGCGGATCGACTCCAGTGGCCTAACGGCTGATTAACGAGCAACAGAGGACATATAAACAACTATTCTCTAGATATGAGCTAATATTTACAGAGGAAACAGCAAGGGATTGTGTCAGATATAAAGAAGGAAATTTTGGACGGAAACGAAACAGAAATAATGCAGAAATGCCTAGGCATAGTGAACCTGATGGGAAATCCCTTCCTCTTTTTGAAAGATGAGATCAACCCATGGCTCCGATCAACCAAGCCTTTTTTTTTTTCTTGCAATCTACTTTTACTATGATCGGAGGCAAAAAAGGGAGACGGAAACTTGGTGGGATCCCTCAGTAGTCACCCAGGGATAGGCCTTAAGCTTCATAGGCCCAGAAGCCAATGAGATAGGGCAGACCCACGCTTTTCATATGTAGCTCGTTGGATAAAAGAAAGCCCTTGTACTTGTAAATGCCCAATAGCAGGATATTGTGGTGAATAGAAGCACCATCTTCTTTTCTCGTCTCTATTTTTCTGTCTCGTATGCTTGCTGATTGCCATTCAAAAGGGCCGTTGTTGGTGGATGAAGTGGAGGATCAGACGAAAAGGATGTCGTCATCACAACATATTTCGACTTGTGCATGCATTATTAAGTTATGTAATGAAGGCGTGTGGGCTAGGCCTCGGCTCGGGAGGAAGCAACATATAAAGGGTAATCCTTTCTAGTTAGTACATTTTAATATGACAGGCTCGAATGAAAAACCCTTCTTACTCACCCCTGGAGCCGCCGACTTCCCGACATCCATTACCCAATTTTTCTTTCATTTCTACCAGGAGTGGGCTGGCAGGGAGCTGAGCGTCGGGAGTGCTCTAATAATCCTCCGAAGATTAACTTTGGTCGGCACGACTTTGCCGATATCGCTTAGTCATACGTTTCTAGCCAATCAAACCGAATACGAACACGATTCTCAGTATCATTTTCCCGTCACCAAAATTAATACATTTCTCGTCTCCTCAATCATTCTTCCTTTCACGCACATCTATACAAGGTATGTTCCTGCACCAATTTTATATGTCGCTCGAACGCATCTGCATAAGAAGTTTCTCCCTCATCGCACAATTACCCGCCTCTGATCTAGATCCTCACACAATGCAATGTCGCTCCTTCCCACAATAGTCTAGCATCCCTTTTATTTCACGTCTCCCCTCAAGTAAACACCACCAGCCCTTTTCTATCTTCCGAAGCGAACACATTAACAAATGGAATTATCTGGGGCTATCCTAATTTCTCTTTGGCCTTTTAATTACGTGATTTGCCTTTTGGGCGAAACATGAGCTTTGATGGGGCATTCCTTCTAGACTACTGGGTGTCGTTGACTGAACGTTAACGTCCACTAGTTAGTGAAACATCTGAATGTCGGGATGATTGACACCCTAACGTAGGCGGCAACTAATCGATTGCGCTTCGAATTCTCCTCAAGTGGATAGGCACGAAATTGTCATATACGCTTTTTGTGAATTTATACGCCGTCCACCCTTTCCTTGCCGTCCAAAGCAGTGAAATCGAAGCTGTGGATTGATTGGCGCCAAATCGTTGTCTCTTGTCTATCGATGACAGCATAGTGTCCATATATCCTCACGGATTTATGTGAGAAACGGAAAAGGCTACAATCTCTCGATTGAGCTCTTTCTCCTGCCCAAGACGCCGAAACAGCTCAATAATGGCTCTGGCCGCAGAGACATACTATGGGCATTCTACCTGTCGGCGATCTCAAGGCCAATTTCACTGTATTTTACTTCACACGTTAGAGATGGGAAGTAAATTATGTAAGTTGCCAGGAAGTAAGATTTAGAGTTCCAATCGTCAAGTACGCCGTCAACAGCGTTTGGTGACGCTTGACAAGGAAAGCTGTCAGAAAAGGAACCATCGACTCGAATCTTTTGCCGGGTTTCGGCGTACGAGGATTCAACAAGACTCGTTCATTTTCTCTTCCAATTCGGGCCTTGTGATGATTGGCAGCGGTTTCTTCTTTCTTTATCATGGACGATATGCGCTCGCTCTTTTTTTTATCGGTTAGTAGAACTGGTGGGAAGTGAGATCACACTCATACCTGTGTCAAGGATCTCAACAGACTGCTGCTCCCCTCCCTCACGGAGTCGTTCTTGATACAAGACCATGACTTAGACACGGGGGCAGGCCAAAAGATAACGAGAGGGCCTCAGATTGATACTGGACACAACATTGCCTATCTAGCGTGATGCCCAATTGAACCACCCAAGCCTTCCTGGCAAGTTATGGGTGGTGAGTGCAAACAGTTGTTTGTTACATACCGTTACCATACCAAGTAAAATTGTTCCAGACATAGTTACAGTCACCTTTGATTTCGGAACACCAAAATTGGTTGGGTAAAGCTGCTGCTTTGACGTCGACTTTTGTGATGGAATCGTTGACATCCCGGAATTTGATTTAAATTTGATCTTACTATTTGCTATCAAAAATAAGAGTCCAGACGTCGTTCAATCTCTCGTTGGATTCTCCCAATCCCCCCTGGACCACAATAGTATCCTTGCCGATAGTGTCAGCACCGAACCAACCTCTTGGAGCCGGTCGGGCATCCCCCTGAATGCGCACCTCTCCCCACATCTTAGTTCCAATATCAAACGCCCATACATCACCCAGCATTTTACCCGCCCCTTGATGCCCTAAAGAACTAGGGTCTTGCTCGCCGAACAGTGTAATCAGATACGTTTTACTACCAGTGTTAATAGGAAGTAAGGTGCCCACACTTCTCGGAGTTGGGCCTGATTTTCCGTCAGGGGTATATTTGTGAGAGACCCAGACGTTTGTTTCTGGGGAATAAATATCCAAACTTCCGCCTTGCTCAGTCTTTCCATCAAACCCATTCATACGATATAACATCCCGTTGACAAAAGTAATCGAAGTGCCTCCGCGAGGTGGATCAGGTGCTGGAGCCAGCTCTACCCACTTTCTGGTCGAAACGCTCCAAGCCCACAGATCTGACAGTCGACCTGCCTCGGGACAACCCGCATGTACGTAGAGCTTGTCCTCGCCGTCGCTGGCCATGCAGTGATAACTGCGTGCCGCTGGGTATCCCGACCCTGTATTAGCCGGGGAAATGAGTGACCAATCCCCGGTAAGAGGATCAAACTCCCAGATAGATCCTAGCTCCTCGAGTGGGGCCATAGCGGTACCCCCACGGCCAGAAAACATGTAAATTTTCTCATTCAACATGGCAGAAGCACTTCCCACACGTGCGGATGGAGCTAGTCGTTTCGATGGTTTGACGGACAGGGCTGAACCTATGAGAAAATTACCTTTAGCATACGCCTCGAGCATTTAGGTTTCTCCTTCCTCCAGAGAATTTCAACGAAGCACCAAGGAAAACGGCACTCTCAAGGGTGAAAAGCAGGAAATATGAAAGTACAAAAACTCACTCCCATTGAGTGAGACCATATGGACATCGTTGTCTCGTGGCTCTCGTGGCCTAAGCTCGCCACCAAAAATATACACATTTCCACGAATCACGGAGACACACTGCGACGAGCGCTGAAGTGCAGCAGCCTCGAGGACTTTAGCCCAGCTTGCAATAATTTCCTCCATGCTGACCTCAACCCGACTGTTCCCTCGTCGCCATAGATTATCTGACTCATTGCCGTGTTTTTTTTCAGTAGAAAAAGGAGCGGGAATCTAGAATCACGTGTGGTTTCCAAGGTCCTCGAAAGGTAAAAGGAGCTTTAGGTACTAATTAGCAGCTCCGGGTTGTCTTGCCCATTTTCTGCTTCAATGGGACAGTTGCAAAATGTCCACAGCTTTGGCTTCTATACAGACGCCATTGCTTCCAAGCAACAACTCCGACCATAACTCATCTGAACCTTTTCCTGAAATACTACCTCCATCTATAAGGAGACGTCTTTACATATCACATTTCCTATCAACATGGAATTCCCGTGTCTTCGAATTTGGTGCTGTTGTACCTGGCATCCATCTTTCCTAACACATTATCCCCAATGTCAGTTTATGCATTGGCTCGCGGTGCTTCAGCTGTCCTTTTGGGCTAAGGAATTGGTTGGTACATTGATACACATGATCGCCTCCAGGTAGTAAGGCTCTCAATCAGTACGATTCCCCAAACGATATGCACAACTTTAAATATGCCAGTATCTAACTACCCCGTATGCAGTCCTTCAGCGGTTAGCTGTAGCAATTTCCTGTGTTGCGTTTTGGTTTCTAGACGCAGAGCGGGATATCAAACCTTCTTTCAGGTCATGGGTGTTAGTGCTTCTAGTGATGTTAGCATGTGTTGAGAAACTATGCTCGATCATGAATGTGATATCTGTTGAAAGAGATTGGGTGCCCTTTGCATATTGCTTCTCATTCCTAGCTGCCACGCTCATAATTCTAGCAGATTGTCGTGGTTTCTCAAGACAACGAGGTTTCCCTTCGAGGTGAGTGCAACCGTTTTTCTCGTTACCCTATGGTATCGCTTATAAGTGAATCAGCCCTCAATGCGCAAATGCGTCGTATCGACTGGGTTGCAACGTTCTTGGGCCCCTTTTTATAGCGGTCTTCGATGGAATCTCGAGTAAAGTTGCCATCCTAGTAAATTCGGCCATGGGTATCTTGGTTTCTGTTGAATACTATGCTATTGCGAGAGTATGCCATGACATTTCCTCAACTACCAAATGTACTGACGCATGATGGCAGGTATATCAAGTCGTCCCAGAGTTACAGAGAGCAAATCATTCGCCTATGAATCGGGCAGCACCGAATAAAGATCACTCACAGACTGAGGGGTTCTCTATCCACAGGGCTATTTCTGAATCTTTCGATGGACTGAAGCTTTATTTCCTCTGGGTATTTTTGCCGTCTTTTGTTGGTGCCTTTCTGTATTTTACCGTACTTTCTTTCTCAGGTCAAATGATCACGTACCTTCTGTCCGTTGGCTATGATTCATCTCAAGTCGCGGCTGGCCGAAGTGTATCCGTAGCCTTTGAGATATTGGCTACCTGGATTGCCCCGACACTCATGGTCAAAATAGGACCAATTCGAGTGGGTCTTTGGTTTTTGGGCTGGCAGGCGCTATCCTTGGCTGTAGCCGCAGGCTTATTCTTTGCGATCAAGCTTGAGATCCTATCTGCAACTGGGCTGTTAGGAGGTACAATTTTCAGCCGTGTTGGACTTTGGGGGTTTGACATGTGCGCACAACTAATTGTGCGAGAGGTATGTTATGGCCATGCATGGTAGCATTTGGGATAGTCTGCTAATATTCTCATAGGAGGTCAAGCCTGAGCATAGGGGCTCTTTCTCGTCAACTGCAGCATCGTGGCAGAATACGTTTGAACTGTGTGCATATGTTACCACTATTGTCTTTTCTCAGCCTGGGCAGTTCCGGTGGCCCGTTATGATGAGTTGCATAGCGGTCTTCGCAGGAGGTGGTCTATACGCAGCTTTTGTTAGGTCAAGAAGAGGACATCTTTTCCACCTACCGATTTGTTACGGGGTTGAAAATAGTAAATAAGGGGACACCACAAAGGGCTTACCTATGAGGGAATAGCTCCAGGTACTCCTGCCTGAGAGAATTTCATTCTTAATGGCACAATAAAACATTTAAACCGCGCTTTTATGAACCATTTATGAGTAGTAAGAAACCACATATGGTTTCTGAATCCAAGAAAACAATGATGAATCGTGTGCCTAGAGCAACTTACCCCCTTACCGAATAATAAGCTAACTCTCCATTCCTTCCATTCAGCGTTCAATTTACTCTACACATAACTCTGTCTTAGGTAGTTAACTTTAGGCATGAGAAGGGAAAAGGAAAACAAATGTCTTTCACCAGTAGCAACCGCAAATCTCCTGTTGATGATAGCTATATTTAACCGCGGAAAACAGTTGTTCATCCCTTCCCTTGGCTATCCCGCATTTCCCGTGGGAAACATGCAACATCCTCCGGACGTTGCATTTGAAAAATAAGAAGATAAAGACAAACTACACTATTGGAGCTCAAAGGGCTCAGAGCCCCCACTGCGTCCTGGGTAAGATTTATTTGTATGCTGCTGCCTCCGGTGGTTCGGAAGGGAAGTGACATCTTACGATATTGGTTCTATCAAGAAAAAAGTGAAATCTTATATGTTTCTTCTTTCTTTGATTTATTTGCTCCATGGAAGGACTTCTTATCCAAGAATTAGAAGTATATCGCCATGCGGCTGGATATATACATATATTTATAACTACGATCGGAAACGCGGCCAGGAGGAAAGCGAAGCCATTGATGCATCCGCCGTTCGATAAATATCGCTCTGTAGCTCGATGGTTAAACGACATCGCCGTGGGGTAGAATCTATGTCCCTGAAGAGTGTTTGTCTTCTGTGGGAGAATGAATGATGCGGAATATCCCGATGAGGATGATATCCATTGTGGCGGCTACTTCGATAGAACTGATATTTGAGTACGGGAATGGTTTAGCGTTGAACCATTACCGGAAGTTGTTTCTGCATTTCAGTGGAAACAGAACTCGCTAAGTGGATTCAGTTGGCTGCAATAATATAGCAGCTGGAGGTACGGGGCATCGTTAGTTTGAATAGGGTTTGAAATCGAATTTTGCCTTTCGCGGGTCAGCGTACTAATGACTGGGATAAGTCTACCTCGCAAAGGTTTAAAAAGCGAAGAGTCACCTTGCTTCGTCTAGAAGTTCGCATTGCTTACCATTTCCACCAAACCCAATGGCAAGGACGAAACGGGCCGTTGAATCTTGCTATTGGCGGCGAAAAATAGCCATGCTTTCACCGATATTGCTCATACTGCAAATCTAACAACGGGACGAGCATGTCGAAGAAGTCTTGACCTCCGGACCAACCCAGTTGGTTGGAGCCTAGGCCAGCGAAAGATATTAGAGGATCTTGTTGAAATTCTTGTTGGTCCGGGATTAAAGTCATCGGCATATAAGCGGATGAGTCCGGTGCTGTGCTTGCGAGGCTAGTAGTATAACGTGGGTCATATTCACCAGTGGTGAGTGGTGGTTGAAGAGGAGGCATCGACTGTGGCATTGATCGGTCAAACGACTCCGTTACTATTGGTTTGGTTTCACGAGGCATGCTCTCATGGATTTCAAGCGGCTGGCGCGGTATCTGGCCATTTCCGGGAGTGATATGTCCGCTCAGTGATTGTTCGCTGCTTGGAAATGTTGTCACCCTGCTACGAAGACTCGACACAAGTGCCTGAAGGAGTTCACCAAATCGATTACTCAGGTGAACGTCGTCGACGACACAGGTACAAAGAGCCTCTGCGGTCCGTTCAACAAGGGTAAGAGAAACAGCAGTCTCGCTATCCTTGGCTCCCAGGGCATAAGCCTGTACAATAATGAGTAAATAGAATGTTGCGCCATAGACCAGAGAGAACTAACCTTCAGACAAAACATAGCACCAGCGAGGATTCTTGAGTACGTTCTGACCGGAACATGTTTAAGCCGATC
This sequence comes from Amauroascus verrucosus, assembly GCA_001430935.1. Classification (NCBI taxonomy): domain Eukaryota; kingdom Fungi; phylum Ascomycota; class Eurotiomycetes; order Onygenales; family Onygenaceae; genus Amauroascus; species Amauroascus verrucosus. The sequence continues at coordinate 37,801 of LJPJ01000374.1, forward strand.
TTCCGGGAGAAGTTCCTCGACTACGATCTGGAGCATTGCCCTTGCAGCATTTACTACCTCCATAAAATATTCCTTGTTGCCTTCGTAAGGATTGAGGAGTGCGGAAAGCGGCACGGAACCACCTTCTTTTGCATAACGATTATAGTGTTCCACTACAGCCTGTAAAGCAACACTATTTATATAAACTTGAACATATCCAAACTCAATAGCAAGAATTGATCTCATGGGTTTCGATACTGGGCCACTCGTTAGCACGCTTGAATTGCAGAGCAAAGGGCAAAGATAAGAAAAACGAGATAAAACCAACATTTGGCGCGGTCGAATTCGCGTTGCCATTCTTGAAGGAGTGGATTAAGGAGACGTAGAACGGCAATATATTCGCCGCTTGTAACAATATCGCGTGTTCTTTCTCGTGAAGGAAAGAGGAGTTCGTTTCCTCTCTTCATCAAAGAAGCGACGCCAACCCAGCAGCGGATCGTATCCCCATGTTTTACACTTGCATCATGATCGGTTACCGAAACGTTAGTGAGGTTCTTCCACCCTATATCATTGTCAATTAATCTGGAGATCTCTAACGTTGTCGGGGCATAACTCACCTAGTCTTCCGGAAGTTTGGGTCAGATAGACCCATAACAAGTGCTGCACAAGGTATGCCCGCTGGCTCGAGTGTGGATTATTCCAGATATCACGTCGAGATTCTCGAGCACCGATAGTTGTATTATCATACTCATCAAAGATCCCAAGTTCGACGGCTAAGGCCAATGCATTTCCCAGCATCGACCAGCACATTCGATCAGACCTCCAAACAGGCTCCAGCCAATCAATCCGAATCCGGCCACCAATTCCGGAAGTGCTCGCTCTCGTGCGACGAATTTCCTCTTTAACTATGATACTATCCCCATCATCTCCAGCGGGAACATGAAGCGAACGGGGATGCCATTCCGAAAGGAGGAGTAGAGCTTCGCAAGTTCCGAGAGTTCGAAGACTCCCAAAGCTGGAACCCGCGAGGGCAGATTCGGGGGCTTGTCCGGTTATCAGAGTTTCTGTTGCAGTTCCGTTATCGTGTGTAGCGGCAGTGAACTGCTCTTGGCCGAAAATCATACGAGAGATCATGCCTTGTAGCTGCTGCCACAATCGCTCATGGACCATGTACGAGCGCGACACAGATCCGGCCCCCGAAAATTTCATATAACGCGACGCTAGCATTAAAATAGTCATAGCAAGAATGGGCTCTTCCTCGAGGAGCTTGGCATGCATTGATGAATCTTGATAGGCGGTGGAGGAGATAGGGGTGAAGGGAGCCAAGTATTTGTGAAAATAGTTAACCAAATCCAAGGCCTCTTCGGCAGTGAAGAGGCCTGTGCGTACAAATCGTAAATTAGACCAAGGTTGTAGAGTTATACTTGCCGTGCTACCTTGGTTACTTGGCGGAGCGGAAGGGCGGCTCCCTTCGTCAGCGGGGGCTCTCACCCTTGAGCTGGTAGAATCATGGTGAAGGCCAGCGACTCGTTCGCTATGGCGGCCAGCTTCCCACAGCAAATTCAGGGCATCGTGGGAAGTATAAGCAGCGTCGCGAAGCAAGGTCGCGGCTGTTTTGTCTCCGCCTGATATGAAAGAGAGCGGAGCATCAGCAGATAACACGTGACTGAGCGGAATGTCGGTTTTGATTGCGGGAAGACGATTACCAGAAGAACCCACACTGTCACTACGACGATGGCTCGGAAGAGGGAGAGAATTGACACCGGGCAGGGCAGCCAGGGTACCGTCGAGGGAGACGATTCGCCCGAGCTGATGGGCGGGATCTGTGGGCACGGTGGTACTACCAGCAGAGGCAGATTTCTTTTTTCCGCGGGTAGCGGAGAAGTGACAGAACTTGCGTTCTCGCCTGCATCTTCCACAGGGCCCTTGATGGGGATGGTCGACGGAACCAAGATCACATCGTACTCTGCGCTCTCGGCATGGAATACAGGCCTAAATTGGGGCGGGGAGGAAAGAGACAGAGTTCACCAACTGTACACTTTTCTTTTTCTTTTTTTATTTTTTGAATTTATTTTGTTTACGCAAAAACGAGGGGGGGGGGGAATGGCTGGGTGGATGTGCTTAGTAGTGAAAAGAAAGGAACATACCTGATATGCTCGTTTGTGTACCTTTGCAGGCGGAGGTGCAGCGGACATGGCAACGAAGGGGGTTGAGGAAAGGAGCGGATTTGACGGGATAGATTTGCAGTGGCTACGAGGTTCAGCCGGGAACAACGCCGACAACGCTGCGTACAGCACAGCGGAGAATGAAAGAATAGAATACAATGTACACGAAAGAAAAAAAGAGATGGAAAATAAAAGAAATATTGATCACAGCATGGCAAGTTGAGCAGAGAGGAGAGATGGTGGGAGCGAGGTCGAATCCTCGTTCAAGCTGTTTGTGGCAATTCCCCCTCACATGACTAAGGACGAACTCGCTGCGAACTAACTCGGAGCCTCGCCCAGTCCGTCTGTGCTTAGTCACAATCTGGGGAAGAACTAGTCCAGATGCGGCCTGGTGGGATGCTAGGTCAAAAATGGGATGGAAGCACGGCAAAAAGGGAAAAAAGGGAGAATCTGCGAAATGAGAGGAGAAAAGCACAGCATCCCGGCGTCACGTTATTTTAATTTATTCCCTGATAGCCCCTGCCCCTTCTTCCGCGTCCCATTCACAATCTCATTAATCTATTCCATCGATCTGGGCCTGCGCCATGGATCCTCCAAGCAAATCTCCATCTCACAGCTATGAGAAACCTACCGTTTGTACTTTGATAGAATGTCTATGTCCTCCTTTCGCCGCTTTACCCGGCCTTTGTCTAGAGCCAGTGATGCACACTTAATTGATAATCTGCTACCCTACTCCGTACTCCGCACACCAAGACTCGTGGATGACGAATCCATACATAACTTTCACAAGAAACTCTCAACCGGCCGTACTCAATTTAAAAGCGATTTCCAGCGACGGGAGTGAACCAAGTCTCTGTGCTAGGGACCCTTGTCTACTTTCGCTTCTAAATCCTCCATTAGTGTGTTGGGATACCCAGTTCATGAGTGGCTAGAAGCCAAAGAAAAACGTGGGGAGAAATTCCTCTATGGAACCAAACTAAAGGAAATTAGTATTTTCTCTCTCACTCCCACGTCCTTTTCTCCGTTTCACCCACTTCTTAACTAATTATTAGCCACTGGATCAGGACCTCACTACTATAGTGACTTGATCCAGAGGGAATCCACGCTCTTCTCACTGTACTACTACTGGTACAGTAGTTGATTATCCAATCAAAGGCCAACGCTAGCTCCCGATAGCCAGGATTAAACGCTGGCGATAAAAGGTAATTTTCAGGCTAGTAAGCCATGCAACCCTACTCTCGCGTCAAAATGGAAGAAGATGATAATGCTTATCCTGGAGAGTTGGGCCCCTCGTCTCTCAAAACATATCATGATCAGCCTAATCCAAAACAAAATCATAACTCCTTCCTGGCCTTTTGCCAACCTTAGTAACTAGCATTGCCCCTTTTCTACATGCTGCCGTAAACCTGGTAAAGGAGCTCAGCCCAGAAATCGGGGCGACAACATCCTCTGTTATCCGGGTACCAAATGTCGAGAATACCGATGGGCATAGACAGAGATAACCTTTTTTTGGCCTTCTGCGCTGTAGACTCCCGAAAAACCCTCATTCCCGAGGCCGCATGGACTCGGCCGTTGGGCATGGTTAGAATATTGGGCTGTCCACGGAAAAGCAAGGGAATCTCACGATTCCATTGCCCCCCCAGGCTAAACCTACGAGCAAGTGGCATCGTTGCAAAAAGATTGCGACATCCTCAAGGAAAGAGGGCCACCATTGACTTGTGTTATTAAACGCAATCTTTGCTACCAGTACGGACATAGCCGGCTTTTCTCTTACTACTATGTTTATCCAACACGTTGCAACAACACCACTCTTCGTACTAAGTCGACGGGCATCTCAACATGTTCAGCTTTCCTTTCCATTAACTGCAAGTGTCCGAAAATAGGTGAGTACCCCGCAAGCGAGTTGACTTGGAACGTGTCCTGCCGTTCGCCTGAAATCAACCGTGCGCCGAGTGCTGAGGTGGTAGGCTTCTGGTCATAAGAGGATGCCTCACTTGGTACTTATCACGAGGTACCAATCGGTCGTTATCCTTTCAAAACTCATCAACTATGACTCCAACTTGTTTCTCCATTGCCAATGCAAAAAGCTCTCGTCCGATTACCAAATCCATGATCCCCATCCCAACACACTTGAAAACCACGTTATTACCCGGATCGAACAAATTGGAAGATGCATCAGGCATATTGAACAACTCGCCAATTTCCACCAGCTGATCTTCTGATACTTGAGCTTTGATCAGCTCGCCAGCTTCATGCAAACATGCCTCCTTTGAATCGACAATAACTGTATTATTTCCACAGAGGAGGGTTGTGGAATCAACCTCTTGCATGTGCGGCTTATAAGAGCCTATGAGAGAAATAAACCGGGGTTTATTTCCGAGACATGAGCCTGAAAATAGTGGCTCAGTGGATGGTGTGCAGCAGAAGATTGCGTCTGCCTGGGATACCACGGTGTTGAGGATCTCTGACTTGAACATCGACGAATCCCTCCCTATGTAATTTATGATAACGCCTGGGATCCCACCATCCAAATCACGTTTTAATTTCTCCAGCCCTTTGCTACCCCGATTGACAACCGTAATCTTGGTAATTTTGTCCCCTGCAAGTAATAATGCAAGCCGAATATGCCATTCTGCTTGCTTTCCTGCTCCAAATACTAGGATGTTTGCACCTTCGCACAGTTGGAATTGTTGAAAAGGTATCATACTCGCCAGCGCAGTCCGGAACGCCGTAATTAGCTCCGCATTTAATAAACCCTCAAGATCCCCCTCGGGAGAGAATATATTGATGGCACCCTTTGGTGGCCCTCCATTTCCTGGTAGAGTTACTATCTTTATGCCCGTCGTCGTGTTGGTATCGGATGCCGGCATGAAGAGGGTTGCATGGTTCTTTGAAGTCACGATTTGATCTCGGATTGGCTGGTGAATAAGTTTTCCTTTATCATTGTCGCCCTGGTTCGAATAACTCGCCAGTGCTCGCCAGAGCGCTCGGAGAAGGTGTTGGCAGTGGTCACGGGTTAGACCTTTTAGGATTGGGGAGATATCCGATTCGCGAAGTATCAACATGGTTCTTTTGTTGGCAGCCTACTAAGGGGGGGAATAGGAAAGCAAAGGAACTCCGAGGCCGGCAAGTCACTTCGAAAAGTTGCTCAGTGCGGTAGCAGTCGTAAAAGCAATAATCGTAAACGAACGCAACTTGCATGCTCGGCGGAAACGGCTTGGTCGCAGTTACTCTACCGAGCTAGTCTGTGTTAACTTCTCTTCTCCGCAATCGGATCAAAAGCCGGGGATTGTCAGTCAGTTGCTTTTCCCAATGTATCATCGATACGCGGGATTGATGCCTATTATTGGATGTGATCAACGTGCCCCGTGGTCTACGCTGCTTTGCTTTTTTCGCTTTCTTTCAAGGAGAGAAGTTACTGTTGTTCAAACCGTCTTGGCCACGACGAATGGCAGTTGGTTGGGTGAGAAGAATCATCAGGGCGTTCCTGATTTGGCGGAAGTACCGAGAAAGAGAAGCCTAATTTAAGCATATTTCCTCAGTCTCAAAACTTACCACTTAGGAGTTAGTTAGTGGCACAAGCAAACGCAATGAATTGGGGGTTTTAATAAATAGTGGGTTTGGAAGGTCCACGTACAGCGAATGCCGGAGACGGTGTTCCGTGGATGGCAACAAGGTAGATTCTGTATTTGCGGCTCATAACTATGTAGAGCACAACTTGGAAGACTCGGAATTTGGTCAACTGGACTCTGTTTCGCTTCGAGCCATTGGTTTTTTGTCCCCCCAGCAAGCGCCTCGTATCAAGGCCGAGACTCGGATATCCCGGGGGCGAGTCTTATTTCCGTCCAACAATGCTTAGTCAGGTCGGCTAGCCAGTTTGGTGCACCCACCTGAAAGGGACAGGTCACATGAATCAGAAACGGAACTTCCAGGATAAAACCGGAAACCGTCGCCTCCAAGCTGTCGGATTGACAGGGAAGTCCGCCGAAAAGCGACTTCATCCGTGATTTCTTTGCTTTTTTGCTGGGTCTTTTTTTTTTGTGCCACCTGCTCATGGACAAAAATAGGTGAATGATGTTGCTGACGCATATTCGCCGATAGGCGAGCTGCAGAAGCTTGGGCCACACCTTAAAAAACATGTATATATTCGCCGCTGGAGACAACATGACTCCTTCCAAAGAGTAACTACAAATTTTAATGAACCTCGAGATATGGCCTACCGACTATCAACAGTTTGTAGGGCCTCTAAACTTAGTTGTGGAAATAATTTATTCTTGATTCATTCTTCTCGGCATATTCGAGCCTTTCACGTACCTTCGGAATCCCCCGAAAACTTCCCACAGACGCCATGGGAGACCACCAAACCGGAAGCCGCTGCGCTCGGCAGCCCAGCACCTCAACGTGTCCTGGGTAGAATGCCCACCACCTCCCTTATTCGAAGTGTCATGCTACAAACCGTGATGTCTAGGCCACGCGTCATGGATGTAGCCTCCAACATACTTCGACGGAACGTCCAGCTTTTCACGGGAAACTCTGCGTTAAGGTTTCTTCTCGATAATATGTTCTATGCACAGTTTTGTGCTGGGAGAACAGCGGGAGAAATCCAGAAGACGGTTGAAGGACTGAGAAACATAGGGTATCGGGGGGTGATCTTGGCATATGCACGAGAAGTAGATCTGTCGAATTCACAGTATCAAAGTGGCACAGCTGAATCTGACGTGCTCCACAAAGAACATGTTGCGCTGTGGCTTCAAGGAACGTTGAAGACGATCCAGTACGCACAGAGTGGAGATTTTGTTGCGGTGAAGTACACCGGAGCTGGCATTGGTTGTGTGCAGGCCCTAGAAACCGGGCAGAACCCAGACACTTTGATGGCTGATGCATTGGAGCAGATTTGTTCCTCTGCAAAAGACCAAGGGGTAAAACTCTTGTTCGACGCAGAGCACTACGTCCAGAAGACGGGTATCGACTCCTGGACTATGAACCTTATGAAAAAGTACAACCGAGACGGACAAACAGTTGTGTATAATACATATCAGATGTGCGTTTTCCCATCACTATTTATCACTTATAATTCAAGGCTTAGGCCTCGCTGGCTAACAAATACCGAAACGCAGGTATCTTAAGGAATCAACCGCGACATTGCAGTTACACCTCCGAATGGCCCAGCGAGATAGATTTAACCTAGGTGTTAAGTTGGTTCGTGGTGCATATATCAATAGCGATCCTCGCCATTTGATTCACGATACCAAAGCAGACACCGACACGGCGTTCGATAATGCTGCTCTTATGCTCGCTACACAGCATATCGACAACCCATCTGCGCCCAGAATTGGGCTGGTTCTCGCAAGCCACAATAAAGAGAGCACAAGGAAAATGCGAGAGTTGCGACAGGAGCAACTCAAGCGAGGTCTACCCTTGGCTGATGTTGTGTATGCCCAACTGATGGGGATGGCAGATGAACTTTCCATGAGTTTGACGCAGAAGGCACAGGTAAGCCTTGCATTTCTCTTTACTGATAGTTGAAACCATATTGTTGACCTGTATTATAGGACCTTGAAGAAGAGGATAATCAGGTATTTAAGTACGTTGTATGGGGCACCACGGAGGAATGTATGATGTACCTTCTCCGCCGAGCTGAAGAGAACCGAGATGCTGTTGAAAGAAGCTCAATGAGCAAGCAAGCCTTGTGGGAGGAGTTCCGTGAGAGGCTGATTCCATCCACGATATTTCGACGCGGATCCTGAGACCGCAACTTTGTTGATATTTATTTACGGCCGCGCGTTTTGTTACTGCTTTTGTATTTGCTGGGATATCAAAAGCAGTTTGGGAGGTTTTCGTCGTATTATTGGGAGCACTTTAGCGATCTGACGTTGTATGGTCCAATTAGCCAATGTAATGAGCGATCAATTGTTTTCGCAGTTTTAGCATGAAAGTCATTCACTATCATGGAATCCTTAACAAGGCCACAATGGTAACTTCATGATGTTCAGGGGACTCGAGATTCAATGACACTGCGTACGCTAACGTGAGTAAATGAGATAGTTGGCGGTGAGCGGAGCTGTTGAGGCGGATTGAAGCAAACAGTGCAAACACGATAAGAAAATTGTGATAGCGAACTTTGTCCCACCAACAGCTAAAGTCCCAAGTCATCCACGATAATAATAGCTGACTGGAGGTTGCGCAAATCAGGTCAAAATGCCGGATGATGCGTTCGTATCTGGAGCGCAGAGTACGTTTTAGTCTTCTCTTTACAGTTTTTGGGGAGAAGGAGTGAAGCTGACTTCAATTCCATAGGAGCCTTGTCTCTATGGCACTCGTATCGCGGATATGTCCTCGTGCTCTTACCTGCCATCTTCCTGTTGTCTCGATTGATTGCAGTACAAGACGAAACCGCTGAAGCCCCATCATTGTCAACGCCCTCGTCTGATACAGCATCTACGGCGAAACCCAAACACCCAAAATCTGCTGAATCTAAGTCAGCTACAAGCCCAGCGACCGAGAAGAGAGCCCCATCGCCAAATGGTATTGTAACATCGAGAATCAAGAGCGAACCGAAAAGGGTTATTGGAATGAAACCTGTTAAAAAGAGATCGAAACTGGACACCACAGATTCCTCTGCGAGCAAAGAGGCTTTAATACAGCCTATAATATTTTTCTCCTCTCTTACCGGCTCTACCGAACGAAGCGTAAAGCGTGTTGTTGAAAAACTGCAAATCGAGTCCCGCAACAATCTCGAACACTCGTCTAGGCTTTTAGCTCCACAAATCCATGATCTATCATACGTCGACTTCGATGACTACTTCGTCTCGCCCCCAAAACCTCCCGCATCACATCCTAACGTGCTGTATTTCTACTGTATTATAATCCCAACCTATAACATTGATACAATCTTGAATACATTCCTAGGCCATCTGGACGAGACCCATCACGATTTTCGGATCGATACCGCCCCGCTATCTAGATTAGCAGGCTACTCGGTTTTTGGTTTCGGAGATAAAGAAGGATGGCCGTCTGAGGAAGAAGGATTCTGTTCCCAAGCAAAAGAGGTAGACCGGTGGATGGCAAAACTAACCGGAAAGAAGAGGGCATATCCGTTAGGCTTTGGCGATGTGAAAAGTAACGGTGAAAAGGCTTTGGATGAATGGTTCAATGGTATGCAGGAAGTCCTATACGACATAGTGATAAACGGCGGTGCGCTAGGTGAAGGAGTCCCTGGTAGTGGTGATCCACTAGAAAGCGACGAAGAGGATCTTGAAGATGATGAACCATTAACTCCTGGAGGAACAAAGAAGCGAAAGACTTCCCGATCGGACATTACCGATCTGGAAGATATCAAAGTCGGCACCGATACCCCTGCAAAGCCGGATTCCACTTTACTAGTCGATTTTACAACGTACTCAAAACAATCAACATCAGTTTCTACATCTGCTTCAAAGGAAATGGTACCCAAGACGTCGCCGACATATGTTGCTCTAACTAAACAGGGCTACACGATAGTCGGCTCGCATTCAGGCGTAAAGATTTGTCGCTGGACAAAATCAGCTCTCAGAGGACGTGGATCATGCTACAAGAACTCGTTTTACGGAATCAAATCCCACCTTTGTATGGAGACGACTCCGTCCCTGTCCTGTAGTAACAAGTGCGTATTCTGTTGGAGGCATGGAACTAATCCCGTGGGCACAACGTGGAGATGGAAGGTTGACCCACCAGAACTCATATTTCAGGGGGTTAAGGAAGGCCACTACAAGAAAATCAAAATGATGCGTGGTGTACCGGGCGTCCGAGCTGAGAGGTTTGCAGAAGCCATGCGCATTCGCCATTGCGCATTGAGCTTAGTTGGTGAACCAATATTCTACCCTCACATCAACGAATTCGTCTCTATGTTGCATAACGAACATATTTCCAGTTTTCTCGTGTGTAACGCACAGCACCCAGACCAGCTCTCGACACTTCATCGGGTAACTCAGCTCTACGTCTCTATCGATGCTAGCAATCGTGACAGCTTACGAAAAATCGACCGACCTCTACATAGAGATTTCTGGGAGCGTTTCCAGCGCTGCTTGGATATCATCCGAGACAAAAGGCATGTCCAGAGGACTGTATACCGCCTTACGCTTGTCAAAGGATTTAATATCGAGGACGAAGCCATCGGATACGCCGACCTTGTCGAAAAAGGGCTTCCATGCTTTGTTGAAATCAAAGGCGTGACATACTGCGGAACAAGCACCAGTGCTGGTGCTGGCCTTACGATGCAAAACGTCCCTTTCTACGAGGAAGTTGCTGCTTTTGCTGTTGCGCTAAACAATGAACTAAATCGGCGTGGACTTGGATATGGGATTGCGGCCGAGCATAGCCACAGCTGTTGTATTTTGCTTGCATCACGCCGATTCCATGTTGACGGCAAGTGGCACACTAAGATTAACTATGAGAGATTTTTTGAGCTATTGGAGAAAGAGCAAATTGAAGGCGTCTCGTTCACGCCGGAAGATTACATGAGTGAAACGGATGAGTGGGCGCTATGGGGTAACGGTGGATTTGATCCAAACGATCAGCGCTTTTATAGAAAGGGCAAGAATAAAGGAAATGTGCTGGATGCAGAGTTGGAGTCAAAGAAACAACAAGTTGTGGAAATATAGGATCCTTTTATATCGTGTTTTGCAAGGGGTTATCGGAGTTGATTTGGCAATTACTGTGGGATAGGATGCTTTTCTCTCTGAATCTCTTCGAAATAGCTATTCCAATATGATCCATTTCAAAAGCGATGTTAACGAGTTATCAAAAATGTACCGGGAGATGGTTCGTCAGAGGCCATACCTATATTATCAAATATTTGAATGCAAGAAGATTGAAAGGAACGGATTCAAGTGATACATTAAAGTGACAAAGACCCAGCACAATATCTCACAAAATGTATACAAAAAGCCTGAGAAACTTCTGAAAATTAGGTACTTCCCTTGGTTCAGATTGGAAATAGAAACAGTCATCTTTTGAGGCCAATTCCTACCAATCCCTAACACAAAGACAGGTAATATCCGTATACTTTTTCTACTAATGTTGTGATTTTCAAGGAAGAAACTGGGGAAAGATATATAGAGGGCCAGCCGGCCGTAGGCTTCGAATTCCTAAGTATCACATTTCTTTCAGTTTTCCATACCTCATTTAAATCGACCTAATACCGTGCGTACACTAAAAAGCGATGTCCAAAGACTTCAGTCAAAGCAGCGAGTCCTCTGACGTGGGAAATGTGGCGAGTGGGATAACAATTCACAGCGGTAGCCACGTCCAAATGAAACTGTCAAACGAGACAATCACTGACTATCACGTGGCAACAAGTCGTTTAGAAATTACTGTTAAGCCCAGAGACGGGTTTACCAAGGAAATTCTGGAGGGATACGGCTCGAGCAATGACTTTGTGGTGCCAACCTGGGCTCCGGCGGAAGAAAGGTTTGTTCAGAAGATCACAAGCAGCGATGGCCAAACGATTCGGAGATGGCGTGTTAGAGGTTATCATTGAGAAGTACTTCAATGGAGAAGTAAAACATATACTCATTCCACGAGAGGTCAGCAACGGGACTACTGGCGGGGTCGCTCGGATCGAGCAAGTTTTCGTTTTGGATGGACAAGGCAAGTCAACGGGTATTGCTGGTCGAAATGATATCGCGCGCAACAAACCGGCGTTGACAAGGGAGATTTGAGCAATCGACAACGGCTATTTGAAAAACCGAAACCACGGAGCTCGTGAAAAATGAACCGACCAATGCCTCGAAGGTAACCGATGATTAGAATGCTGCAATAATCAATCAAAGTTGATATTTCGTACGAAGCATCACACATTGCAGAGAAGTTGTTGTCATTGTTAGTGAATTGAACATGTCATTGAATTCATATCTGCTGTTTTTGACTTCATAGCTAGGGTATCATGAGCATTCAATAGTAAGCGATAATGATGACGCGTAACATAACATCAATATGATTAGGACGTTGACGGTCCTCTGCCGCTCTTCTCGTGGTGAGCTTGTCAACTGTGTTGAGGACTGACATCACCATAGCGGAATTATATGAGTCTTGGCAACCGTGGATCCACGGTGTATTCACGGTTGATTTCAGAGAAATGGAAATCAATTGGCAATACAATATAACTGTTGCTTAATTAGAAATGTATAAGCTAGGGAAACGTTTCTATAGCTTCATCACGTATACAAAAATATGTATACCATATGGCAACCCTGTTGCAACCACCAAGAAACTTTCAATATGGTTTAGGGATTCTATACGGTCAATCATATAGTCTATTAATAAGTACAAATCTAATCAACATGTAGTAGGAATCGATGGATCTATGGATCTAGGAATCTAGTAATCTAGGAATCTAGTAATCTAGGAATCTCACCTAGATTTAGGTCTTTGGCCAAATTCTGAAAGCTGCCATGAGGGATAAGTTCCTTTTCAAGGCAATGATAGCCTAGCTAGTTGCCTCAACGTATCCTCATTTATATATGTATTTCATTAATCCATGTTGATTTATTGAGATACGTTGCTTGTTAAGCACTGTTGCTAAGGAATCCATGATTCCTGAAGCTATACGGTTGATCCACTGTTTCCAATTAGGACACTGTGGTTCTACGGTTGCCCAAAGGTTTCCCGAACTCAGCAAATTCCGCTATGGCAGAGTGGGATGGATAAGGGATATATATAATTCCGCCTCCGAAAGGTTTAGTAAAACTCCAGCCAATGAAAACACGCTAGTAGCACTCGCTTACAGGTTAGCGTCAACCTAATTTTAGCGCCAAAGGTATAAAGAGAGCTCCTGCCTCACCTCAATTTTCCCTCTCTTTTTTTTTTTTTTTTTTTCTTCAGTCGACTCTACTCTAAAGAATGTGAGTGTACACTTGTCGTCCTTCCAAGCACTCTTCAAGACTCGATGCTGACTTTGATCGTTTAATAGCATTTCTTCAGTAGACGTCCCACTCTGTATTTCTTTTTACAGAGGTAAACCTCAATCCTGCTGATGACCACTATGCCCTCGATGCCCTAAAGTGAAGCCTTGATACTCCCGCCTCGACCTAGTCCCGAGATCTCGCTCGAGTTTCTTGATTCCTCTGGTTTCTGGAAACTTGAGTGGATGCATCTTGGGCGTTTTGGTCTAGGGAGTGGTGATGATCTTGACCTAGTGGAGGCGTCTTGACTTCGGTCGGTCTCTCTAGGTGGGTGTCGAGGAGGTCTGAAGGACTTTGAAATTTTTTTTTAATATTTTTAGCGAATTTTGAACATTCGAGAAATACTAGAATTTTATTATATACCTCGTGCTTTCTCCATAAACTAGTCTCCCGGCAATCGTAGCTTCTGCGCAGTGATACAGATCTGCCTTTCAAAAACATCTCTGCATGGGATTTTCTATGTGCTTACTGCGTCTTATCAACGATAGTTCGACAGTCATCGAAACTGTCATATCAACACGCTCCCCAAGTCTTTGTTTCATCGTAGGAGGTTCAAACCTGAGTTCACGCACTCCATAATGTGTTGAATCGGTTGATCCCAGAATGCTCAAAGGTAAAAAAGAGTAATGTAATATCGTCCTAATAATGTGGTCAAAATTCTACTTCAGTTACGTGGCTTTGGCAGCAGCCGCACTGGCAGGTTGCTTCGGCCCTATGCTGCCACCACTGTTGCCCCCAGCCGGAGCATTTCTTCCCCCTCTCCCATGCCCGCCGCGATGCCTTGGCCCTCCGCGGTTCCCAGCCCGGGGTCCTTGCGGCGGCGCTCGGGACGGCGCAGGGCCACCACCGCCAACCGGCTGAGGATTCGACGCCATCACGGGGGATGGATGATTTCGCAAGTGGTTTCCGCGGGCTTGTGCTACAGCCGCTGTCGATCGTCGTTCCAAGACAACTACTTGGCTTTGTGCGATTTGCACCGGGCTTGCTTGAATTGCTCTCCGTAGTCCTTCTGGTGCTGCAAAATCCACGTATCCAAATCCCTTTTTCTTGTCTATCTCAACCTTGACTACCTTACCAAACTTAGAGAATCCAGCGTCCAGTAGCTCCTCTGTGACCCCTTGGGACGGGTTCGCATGTTTCAGGAAAGCCTGCGTGGTAGTTGACTGTGGATTAGCCGGCTTGGCGCTCTCATGCTGGGCATTTTTAGGCCCGGTTGGAGGATTTGTTCCCTTCGGTGAATTCCGTGCGGCCGCAGGCTCGGTAGGTGGCTTCTTAATTAACTTCGGGGTAGTTACCTTGGCTGGTGTATTGTCCTTAGCTTGCTTGCTTGCTGTAGGTTGTTGTTTGGATGCTTCCGCAGATGGAGTCGAGGGATTTTGTTTAGCTTCGGTTGCGGTGGGTGTGTTGGTTGTTGTTGCAGCTGCCTTATCCCCCCTTCTGCGCGGCGGCGTAAGGCCCAAGTCTCGCCGAAGAATTTTAGTAGCAGCGCTCAAATTGCCTCGTTCTCGTTTGCGCTCTGGAGCAGGAGCCACCGCCGTCGCTGGCTGAGCTAGTGGCTGTGGGGCTTGTTCGGTTTGATTATTAACACTTATCGGCTTCCCTCCTTTCTGCTTTGATGCTTGGTTGGCGATTTGTTTATTGGCTGCTTTGGCAGCGTCCTTGGCCGCTCTGTCTACTTTAGCTTGCTTTTCGGCCGCTATCGGTGAGGCCTTTTCAGCGCGACTGAGGAGCTTCTTCGCCTGTACTTTCTCTACCTTGACATCTTTGGGCCCTGATCTCGACGGCTTCGAAGGCCTCGCAGGTGCATTAGCCTCTTTCGCCTTGTTCGCCTTCTTTTCCTTAAGGAATTGGATCAAGGGCGTAATTGTGACCTTGTCGTCCTTCTCGACTTCTACGATGTCATCGGGGTTAGGTTTAGCAACGGGATTGGTCAAGCTCTCCAGGAAAGCGATGAACTCAGGATCCTGGTCAATTGTGCCTAGCCTTGCGTCTTTACGCACTTTACTTCCAGGAACGCGAGGGTAGGGCGCGTATTCAAGTGTCGGGAGCCCGAGCAGTGCAGGGTCCAAGGAAGTGTTTCGTAAGTCATGGAACGATGTTTGGCGGACTTTATCCGACAATTCGGGG
Source organism: Amauroascus verrucosus (assembly GCA_001430935.1). NCBI lineage: Eukaryota > Fungi > Ascomycota > Eurotiomycetes > Onygenales > Onygenaceae > Amauroascus > Amauroascus verrucosus. The sequence goes on from LJPJ01000374.1 coordinate 53,012, forward strand.
ACAATAGCGGAGCAAGTAACCCGAAGATAGGCGCGAGACGGTTTAGAGGGCTTCGAGGGGCTACTAGTATGTGAGCAAAGAGGAACCTGCGGTGTGCCGAATGGTTTGTATCTTACTCCGTTGACACCTTTCCTGGTTTATATGAGAACCAGTCTACTTTTCCTTTGCCCACTAGCCATTCTGAGCCCAGAGCAGTTTCGAACTCTGCCTGCGTTAAGCCTGGAGGCAATCGCCGCACCAAGAGCTTGAGTCTCGGGGTAGCTACTCTGCTTGAGGTCGACTTTGAAGATTGCTGAGCCGCCGAGGTAGAAATAGGAAGAATATCGGCAGCAGTAGGTTTCGATGAAGGCCGATGAGTCATTATGAGCTTTTCTGCGCGGTGTTAGCCTTGAAGCTTCGGCTTGATGTAGATGTTAAAAAAGAGTGAGATGTAGAGACGTGGAGGGAGGAGAATGACATAATGAGATACTAGCACGTGATGTTAGCCAGATATCAATGCAAACCATGCAAACTAAAGATTGGGTTGGGCTGAACCAAGCTGCCGAGCCGAGAAGAAGCCAGAGAAGAACGGGAAAACCAAGCCAAAGGGAGAGGCAAAAAGCGGGTATATATGCGTGGGTTTGAGCATATATTATTTTTCGGAGAGTCGAACAGGATTCCAGATGTCCGAATAGACTCCACACTAATCGGAAGCTTAACGTCCAGCTCAACAGTCTTCTTTGCGTCGAATTCTGCTATCTGCTACGTTAAGTAATAATATGCTCAGGATGGAGCTGCAGCTTTCTTCCTACATATTCTCCGACTTCCCCGTCTGTTTTCCCGTGAACATGGCATTCGTCAAGTGTCACAGATTCTTCACTGTCCTCTCAACTCGTTTGATAAATTCGCAGAACTGACATTTGCAGAAACCTTGTTTCTTTCATTTTGAGAATACCATCCACTCTTTCTCCTTCAAGATGGACATGCACTCTACTATGATGCACTCCATGACATCAACAGCCATGATGCCCGCATCTACGGGCGGCGGCATGTCAATGGGCGGAGGCGGCCATGGTGGTCATGGTGGCGGCAATGGATGCAAGATCTCCGTAAGTTATTGGCATTTCCGGTCCGCGCGAGAAAAAGAAATCAACTCCGCTGACCCTGGATTATATAGATGTTATGGAACTGGAATACCATTGATTCTTGTACGTTTAGGGCTTGGTTCTATAATCATCTTGAAATATCCAGCTGGCCCCGTCAATGGTGCTCTCTTGTCGCTAACCAACCCTCCACAGGTTTCATCGCGAGCACCTGGAGAATCACTTCCAAGGGAATGTTCGCCGGGTCCTGTATCGGCGTCGTTCTCCTTGTCATGTGTCTTGAATTCCTCCGACGCCTTGGCCATGAATACGACAGATACCTTGCCGGTCAATCAACCGTGTTTTCTCGCGTAATCCCTAACGTCCAGAACTCTGCTCCCAAAAGTACCGCCTCAACGAGCGATGTCACTACTCCGCAAGCTGGTTTTGCGGTTCGGCCAAAACGACGAACGTTGCTGCAGCATACCTTGCGGTCTCTGTTACACATGGTTCAGTTCGGTGTCGCCTATTTTGTCATGTTGCTGGCCATGTACTATAACGGCTACTTTATCATCTGTATCTTGATTGGCTCCTTCTTGGGCAGCTTTGTTTTCTCGTGGCAATCACAACCGGAAGATAAGAAGTATGTCTTCCTAGCTTCTCCAATAGGGTTTACGTCTCATTCGCTACCATACTAACTCAAACCGCTTTTCCTGTTTTAGTGACGCTTGTGCTGTTACCGTGTGTTGCGGGTAGAATTCCGAAAAGGAAAGAATAATAAAAAAAGAAGAACGGGAGGATTACGTTCCAAACGGAGTTGAGGGGCTTACTGAATTAGCAGCGACATTCTTATATACGACAGCATTCTTGGGTTGGTTACACATGACTTATATCTTAATACTCTACGACTTGGATTTATGTCTCCCATCCTCCTTTCTGGTTCACATTTCTTAAAAAGCATTTTTGAGCGCTCTGTCGACATATGTCAATAGAATCAACTCTAGAGAATATGCGATCGCGATACCTGTTCCCCTAAATAAGATTATTCTCCTCCCACTCCTATGTTCAAGAGCCATGCCTCGGCAGCAAAACGCGAGAGATAAGATATATGCCCTAATGCTTCTTGCTGACCTGTGTGCCCTCCCGGCCCAACCAGCCATTGTCTTTCCCTTTTCTGGGGATTATACCGAAATTCCTCTTTTTTGCATGTTAAAACATGATTTAGTACGCCATATATATCGTTGTGTAAATAAATACCAGTAGGAATTGACTAAGCTTGATATTTGTGAGGAAATAGAGAGTCTGCACCATGATGTAAACTTTTGATTTAACAGGCTTCTTAAGTATGATATTACAATACATGGAAGTATGATCTTACAGGGCAGATTATATGGGTTTATCTAAGTCTTTAGGTAGTGTGCTATGAACTAAACAATGAGTTGATCTATACAGGGGCTAGATTTTCTAAATAAGATCAAACCCCTTTCTTGGATGGTAGGGCTATGCTCATAAATCACGAAATATAAATCACGAGAGAAAATGTCCGCTTCTCTCTTTGCATCTCTATTCACAGCCCACAATCTTTGGAGCATGCTCAGAGGCACATACGTGCTGGAGGACAGCTTTTCATCTCCCGGAAAATGTACTTCCTGTAATGTATGATAAGGAAAGATGAACACATGACTAAGACTCATATCATTAAGTTGTTAAATTGTGAGTTAGGTATTCTTCAATAATGGGTAGGTTCCCCGTTATCGTGGGAGTGTAGTACCAATCCAAAGCTGCTGAAGGTTCAGCTACAACGATCCATATCCGTTGTCCCACGGTAAATATGCAATCTGCATCGAGTTCCCATGTGATAACTGATGGACGTCGCCTTACTTCATGAGCAGAATAGCCTGAATGCACTAGTTGCTGGGTTGTTCTCCATGTGAATATGGGCCTTCAGTCCTCGTGTAAGTGCTGCTACTAGTTCCTATTTACTTAGGAGCCGTTAGAGTAAATGGGGCTCGCACTGGTCAAGGGAAAGTCGTTTACAGGACTTGGGGAATTGGCGTACGTGTCAGGTTGCGGGGGTGGCCAGACCACAGCAAACCCTTTTCGTGTGCTGACACGATTTCGTAGGAAACTGGGCCCCAAGCAAGGATCTTGTACGCAACACACCGACCTATGCCCGTAAATGGACTTGTTTAATATCTTAGTAGGGGATGTATTCCCATAGATATTGACACTCGGGGCCCAAAGCCATAGACCTCAAATATAGATGCAAAACGAGGTGTCGATGTTGCGCCCTCCGGTAGTTCAAAGGAAGTATTCGGTCTTGACTGGCCTCGATTGAGGAACATGTCTTTGATCTGCTGGTACCGCGGCAAATAGCTTGAATGTTGGCTTAAGGTCTTCCCTGATTTCGCAAACTGAAGCCATGTTCGCACATCGGTAACAATAATTGGGAGCGCTCCAGACGGTTACCATATTTTGATTATTAAAATGGTACTTATAGCCCTCGTTGACAAGTTGATGAGCCCGAGCTATTAGGGTAAGGTCGTTGACCTCGCAAAATTCGTCGGCTACTTTACTTCCGAAGAGCCAGCCTAGATGTTCCGAGTTAAAGAGTGTGAACGACCATACCAACTGCTATGCTGCAGATATACAGTTTTGAGGGAAACTGATACATACCTGCCCCTCTTGGGCTAACGGCCCATGTCGTCGACGGTTCTTCGTCAGGATCCGACCAAACTAGATCACAAAATGCACCCTCGTGTGGAATCTCCTGAGCTCTCGCGACTATTCGTACCTGGTCGAGAGTCCGGATTTCCGGGCTCAGCCCGCCATGGACACAAAGAACCTTGCCGTCCACAATAGCGCCAAGGGTCATGAAGTCAAAAACCTGGCAGCAGGCTTTCCATACCGACGCATTGCCATATTTTTGAATGCATTCTTCATAAAATCCATAGACTTGTGTGATCTGGCGAGACTCGTGATTTCCTCGAACGAGAGTTATTTTTTCGGGGTATCTAATTCCAATAAAGGAACATAACATTAGCACCCGAAATCATAACAACAGTGATACATGGCCACTAACTTTGCTTTTAAGCATAGAAGCAAGGTAAGCGTTTCGAGGCTGAAGTATCCGCGATCCACATAATCACCTAGGAAGATGAAATTTCCGGTTGGTGATGTGTCGGTATCCCTGCTGTCCCTGTTCTTTTCAACCTCGTTGTTGATGACCTCTTCCTCCTCTTGTTCTTCTGCTTGCGGGCTTAGTCTTATCTTTTTCCGTAATTTGGGATCTGTGATAACAGATGGCGGTTCAATATCGTCTGACGTTATTACAGGGGCGGTGGCGGGGCTTTCACGACTGGGTTCGCCGGGCATACCCCCAGCAACCCGGAATAACTCGAGCAGGTCGTAGAACTGGCCGTGAATATCACCGCATATAGTTACAGGGCTAGAGACCGGTTGAATATTGGATTCTGAGCAGCCGGGTATCAGTCAGCAGCTGTTTGTTCATTATATTGCAGGGAGGGATGCACATGTGGTGTTCATGGACAACGAAAGCGAACAACCTTCCATCATGTATTCTTTGACAATCTCGCATAGCTGCTTCATATGATGCTCGGGGAGATATTTGCAATCCTTGGCGGCTTCCAACCACTCATCAGGACCAGCGCTCCGCTTTAAGCGGGCCGGTCCTGGCTGAGGCACTGGTCTATCTACCATATCGAAGAAGCTGTGTTGTTCGGAAGGGATAGGGAAAGTGTGGTTGGTGTCGGAATTGGAAGCTAATTAGATTGGAGAATCGTGGTGAAGATGTGGCAGAGAAATGGAGGAATGCTCGAGCGTTTCGCCTGGAGGACACGAGCTGTTCCTATGATATGAATTGCAGGCGAGCGAGGGGTGACTTGTCTTGGCGCTGGAGTGGCCGTGGATTATGTCATCATGCTGTGGCAGGGCGATGATATAGTTATAATGAAGGAAAGAGAGAGAAATTGAAGAAATTGAAAGAATCGAGATGTATATTGTGGCTAAAGTCATCTAAGAATGTAGATGTTTGATATAATGTGCTATAGGCACGCACTGTTGCGCAACAGAGGACGGTCAAACGCACGAGGTCAACTTGGTTAACGGTGCCTGAGGCTCAAGTACGCATTGTGTTGGAGAAGACTCGAGGCATAAAACGAGCGAAAGCCTGCGCCTGCCAGACGATGCTAATATGTGTTTCGAAGTGTCTTTCGTGAACGGGCCTCCTCGACAACCCTTGTCGTGGATGGACTGACTGGACAGGGAACGCACCCACAGATTAAATCCCATCCATATGTCTTGTGATCAATCCCAACCATCTCATGGGAATCAACTCTTGTCATCTCGAGTAGGACGCTTGTGCGATCGCTTTCTGCCTCGAACTCGGACTCGACCCATTTTGAGGTAGGTTGAGTCGGCCCTTTTTGTCGTGGTGATCGCTCCGTATTTATTGCGTTTGGTGATGCGTCGAGGCCCCGTTTAAATGACTAACGGAGTATCATCAGAAGACACGGATACTATGCGATTGCAAGGACCGTTTCTCATGCCGTCTTTCTAAAGATGGCTTTGTGACGAGAAACTTTCTTCTATTGATGGACGAATCACCGATAACAACGATAAGCATGCCGTCGTGATGGTCGGCCGCCCTCCCCGATTCCCCTTTTTCCCCTTGATATGTTTCCACGGTTCCAGAACCTCCTTACGACAGAAAGACGATCAAAGCGATACCAACGAGAGCGCCGGGGTTGATAACCTTGGCCAAAAGAGCAATGGAACCAGTGTTGTAGACAAACCTGATGACTTCCTCACCACATCCGCCGCCACTGCTCCGCCCTCCGCCCTATCCAATAATCCCCCTCTTCTCTGTGCACCCTCGACACACCCCTTGCTCCGGGTCTCTCTGGCAAGATTACTCTTGAACGATGAGGCCGAATTACGACGGCTGGGGGACGCCTGCCGAGAGCTTGGTGCTTTCTACCTCGACCTCCAGATGACAGACATCGGCAAAAATATTCTCAAGGAAGCCGACAAACTCTTTACGCTTGGAGAGCATTTTTTCGATCTCTCCATACAAGAGAAAGAAAAGTACGACATGGGAAAATTCGGTGGCTATTATGGGTACGATTCTATGCAGTTTCTTTTTTCTTTTGTCACTTCATTATGACACTCTGATGCTGACTACACCCCGTTTCCAGCTACAAAGGTTATTTTAATCGAATGCTAGATTTGAAAGAATTTTATGCAATTTCAAAAGACGACATTCTATCCATACCGTGCCCCAGGACTGCATCCAACTCCAGGCCGGTTCTCCCTCAGCCCTCCGCAATCCAATCCGCTCGACCGGCCATCCACTCATACATCGAACTATCTCACACAATTGTAACTATAATCCTTCGCCATTTAACGGGACTATTGCGACTTCCCGCAGGAACCCTTGAAAACTTGCATCGCCAAACAGCCTGTAGTGGGGACCAAGTACGTTGGATCAAAATCCAACCAAGCCAAGAAGTGCGGGTTAACCCTGGAGACGAAATCCTGTTGGATGAGCATTCGGACTCTAACAGTATTACCGTTTTATTCAACAATTCGAGAGGGTTGGAAGTTCGTCAGCCGTATCAAGTGCCTACTGCAAATAGTGACGGAGTGGGCGATGCACATGTTCGATGGATCCAGGCGGGACCGCTTCCAGGACACTGCATCATCCATTTGGGTGCACAGATCGCGAAACTTTCCTCTGGCGCCCTTCGAGCTAGCGTTCACCGCGTGTGCATTTCTCCCGACTATCAAAAAGTCGGCGCTCGGTATTCGCTAGTCTATTTCGCTCGGCCGGAAGACAATGTCATTTTGCAACAACTTGAAGGCGTTTCAGTAGTGCCATGTCCTGAAGACTGTGAAAAATCCGGTCTCACAAGAAGGGTGAGCAAGAACAAGGCGGCATTTGCACGTTGGATTAAAAGAATGAAATGACTAGGGCTTGGAATGATACCATCAATTACGAACGCAACAATGTTTAAGTAAAAATGGCACATAGAGATATGGGCTATAGTTATATCCTCCAATGTATGTACATCCATATCGCTAACGCATTAATGATTCGTGGTTCCATTCACAAGTACTCCATACATCCATAGGCCTAGCTAGTCTATTGTGTTTCATTCCGTTTTGGAAAACCCATGCTTCTCTGCGAACTGGCGACTGCTGTGCTACGCTGCAAACGGCGCTTTGCGCTGGCGATGGCGGGGTTAGTCCAGTTGACTGTATGGTACGTAGCACACATCCTGAACTCGGCATTATTCTCGTTCAATGCTAGTGGTAATGAGTGATAATGCGTGCTAAGCGAATGTGAGGCGGAATATTAGGAAGAATGTGGTCAGCAAGCGCGATGGGTTTGTATATCTAGATTCTGTGCTGTGTAGTAATAGACAGCATATTTGATCCCGAAAGAATTGAATTGCTTCATGCGGACAATTACGGACACGGTCGACTAACTATTAATCTTTGCTAAGTCCAGTCCTAGCGTTTAAAGATAAAACGTCAACGGACGAAGGCGAGAAACTTTCCCAAACTGAAGAAATTCAACTCAATGTGAGAACAGTCTTAACTTCTACCGCCGAACATTCAATTGCAACTAAATACTTTTCTCCAACAAAGACTTGGGAGACGATATTTTGTATTTGAGGGTTTCGAGTCATGTAACCTGGCTACCTCACTAGTTTCCGGCAACCAAAGCGTCCCCTCTGAAGCAAACTGCCACGAAGTCACCTTACAGAGCAACTTAAATCGCTGTCCGTGAGCAAAGCCCAAATCCGGCCTAATGGGGCACTCGTATCAGATCACTTGTCCTTCATTTCATTGTGGAAATCCTCCCCGTCACCGCCACGTCGGGGTTTTCCACGTTTGCTGTATGTTTCCCCCGGCCCAATCGTACGTGGAGAATGCGTGGAGGAAATCCCACTCTTGCAGCAGTCCTGCAGGACTAACAAGCATAACTGATACCTAAAACGTGAAAGAGAGGGATCATGCATGTATTGTCCATTTTCGACCGCGGCAAAAATTGGTTTCCGAACGGCTGACATGGCTTTTTTTTCTCGATTTTCTCGACGATAAGACTCCGCCCCATATATTTAATGGCTCCGCACCCATGAATTCGTCTCGGCCAGGCTTCTGAGCTCCAAGCCTTTACAGGGACTGTTCGTGATTTGTATGCTAAGGTTAATCCAAATGACCTAAAATATTCCGTTGTTAAAAGTTCACTAATCGCAATAGACAACAACGTACGTTCGGTTATGCGTGGTCAGGCTTACAGATAGAACTTCTCTCCACCGATAAGCAGAAGTAGCGCCAGCAACTCTTGTTGCATGATGTGCGTAATCTGATGCTAAGCGGGGCCTTTTCGAGAGACCTACTTTTGGGCGTTGATACCGACGTCGGCATCCTGGGCGATTGGTGTCGCAGGGATGCAATTCAACGCTGATGTCATATGTACGCGTCTTGAGCTCCATCCGGCCCGAATTCTACAATATCCATTCACAACCCTAAGGGCGCCCTGTGACTTAAACCGGAGTCAGCCATTCAAATGAATTCACGCCCATGATTCGGAACGGCTTTATCGTTAACTCGGCTAACTCGCTCCACAGGCGCCACTCCGGGGGAATGAGTGGAGCTGGTATGAATTCGAGATAATGCTCGAATCAGGTGGCAGCGCCTTCGACTTCATTGTCCCGCCAGAAACCTATTATCAAAGGAATGCTGCGCATCCGCGCACATAGATGTTTCCGATGAAGCTTCAAATCTCAGAACCGCATTAGGGTTTGGCCGGGGCCGGGCGCATGTGCTACACAGAAGGCCCATGCTCGGCATGCAATTCCAACAACAATGCGAAGACGGAAGTATTCCTTCGAACGAAAAGGATTCACTCAGCTACTATTTACATATCGTTTACGGTAGAGACTCGGCTTCAAACTGAGGGTTCATTTGCGTGGCCCTGTTCCTTGAAAGGTTTGAGGCATGACTGTAAGGAATGGCCTTCATCACTATTGCCATTTTCATTTCCATCATGTTGCTTTAGAAAACTGCTTGCCACGTCAAGAAGTATTTCTTGCATCGGAAAGCATAGAGATGAACCTCAACGACGATTAACGAGCTAACCGAGAACTTTATTCTCTGGTTTATCGTTCTCACTGATGCGAAGCAATGTTAGGGCTTTACTAGAACGTGTTTTTAGCTTATTATAACGGCTCCAAAACGGCTGTCCCATAGCAACTTCTTTTGTGACTGCGGATGAAGCAAGTGAATGTTGGAATCAGATAATCCCGGTCATTTCTAACAGCTCTCATAAGTTGCCGGCGGTGTCATGGACTTGGGTCCTTCTACATATCCTTCCCCAAGCAACTCGACCCAGGCACAACAGCAACTCGCGTTGCCCGCCCAAGTTGCAATAACCATGACAGAAATGATGCTGCCATCCAGCATCCTCACCTTGGTCGGCTTTGTAGCTGTCCTCGTGAGTGATATCCCTGCTATTAATGGCCCCAGCTAACAAGTTCTTTTCTTGTTCAAGGGGGTGTTGAAGTTTGTATACGACATAATCTATAACCTCTGGTGGTCCCCTCTTGCACAGTTCCCTGGTCCAAAGTTATGGGCCATATCCAGGATTCCTTCGCAGCTTTCTATCGTTCGAGGGACAATTCATCTCGACATCACGGCACTACACGAGCGCTACGGCCCAGTTATACGTATTCGTCCTAACGAATTGGCCTTCAACACTGCCCAAGCATATAGAGATATCTATGGATCCCGAGCTGGTAAATGTTTCCCAAAGGACCCTACTCGTTACCTTACTCCAATCAACGGAGCCGACCATCTAGTCTCTGCGATTGACGATGATGTCCATGGCCGACATAGAAGGTTGCTGGCTTATTCCTTTTCGAATCGCGCCCTACGTGAACAAGAAAGTCTCATCCGCAACTTTGTCGACACCATGATCAGCAAAGTGAGGGGTGAAGTTCATGCGGGACGACAGACGGTGGATATGAAAGATTGGTTGAACTATACAACCTTTGATATAATGGGAGAGCTAGTGTTTGGCGAGTCATTTAATTGCCTACGTGACAGCCAGTTGCACCCGTGGATTGTTATGGTATTTGATTCCATGAAGGCATTGGCTATCATGGGGGTTGCTAGACAGTTCCCATTATTGCAACGTTGGATGGACAAACTCGTCCCACCTTACCTCAAGAAGCAGGAGTTTGATCACTTCAACCTTAGCGTAGCCAAAGCAGACCGCCGTTTGAAACGGGGGAAGTTGTCAAGACGGGACTTCATGGACGCGTTTATTCAGAATGGTTTCCTCGAGAAACAAGAACCATTTCCGGAAGGCAAGAAAATGATGAAGCGGGATGAGATTCACTCCAATTCGTTCATGTCTGTAAAGCCTTGCAATGTTATTGGTTTCCCATGCGTACCGTTCACTTACAAGCATATAGTCTCTTGCTCGGGGGAAGCGAGACATCCGCCACTCTTCTCGCCGGCTCTATCTATTTTCTATGCAACTCTCCAGAGAGAATGCAAAAGCTGACCGAGGAAATTCGTTCGGCTTTCACTTCGGATAGTGACATTACATTCGACAAGGCGGCCACCCTTCCTTACCTAGGTGTTATTCTTGAAGAGTCAATGCGCTGCTATCCCCCTGTCGCGGCTTTTTTGGCTCGTATAGTTCCTCCTGGTGGCGCAAGTGTTGATGGCCACTTTATCCCTGAAAAGGTAAGTGAATTCTAGTCGGGATTAATGGTGACTAACCAATGTAAACTAGACTGTCGTTGCATGCCACCATTATGCGACCTATCACTCATCGTCAAACTTCACTCGGCCAAATGAGTTCATCCCAGAGCGCTGGCTAGGCGACCCGAGGTTCGATTCTGATAAGAAGGATGCCATGAATGCATTTAGCGTGGGTCCAAGGGCCTGCCTGGGAAAAATGTTTGTATTTCAATTTCGTGTCCTACGACTATTTCTTTCTATGCTAATCGATAATTTCTAGCATGGCCTACGCGGAGATGCGGATGATATTATCTAAATTGATATATAATTTCGACATGGAACTGGCACCTGGAACGACTGATTGGACTAACCAGAAGGTATTCTTTCTGTGGGCCAAGACACCGTTAATGGTTAACCTAAAAGACCGATTTGCTGCCTGATTGAGTATGACCTTGCTAGTTGATTTTCATCAAAGCCTTGGTGGAGTGGATTGAGAACCAAGAGAATTTAAGATGATTGAATTGTTTGAATTGTTTGAATTGTTTGAATTGTTTGAATTGTTTGCAGCTTTTAGTTATAAAGAGTTTGTTTGTTATGTTTGTTGGTTTAAGTGGCCAATTTCTCAGCCACCAAAAAATAGTAGGACCATCGAATGGACACAAGGCCTACAACTCTTATCTCCGTCATGCAGGCTGGAATCGCCCGAAGAAAAAGGAAAATGGCGAGAACAGACATCTCAATGACGCATCTCAACAGCTTCCTGATATACTATCGTTTTAAAGAGCACGATCGGCAGTCACGGCGCTTATGTCATCGACCCCAACTTCGACGATTTGCTCTCGTCACCCTCCAATCGTAGTATCTTTTGTATTCAGTTGTGCAACATTGGTCTATTTCTTTTACTCAAGGACGTTGGTGGGTGCAAAAGTACAAATGCTGCTTCGTCCCTTGAGCCAGGTTTATGACATATAATCATTAGCATCATGACGATGGCACCTCTCGTGGGAGCTATTGATCTTTGCTTTCTTCGTGGGTGCTGTCTCCACTCTGGAGAGCTCCTAAAACGCGGTCGTTTCTCAAGAAGCATGGCCGCGCGTCACATTTCGCACGGGTCCGTATACTTCGTCTATATCGCCATACGCTGGCCTTTTCGGGTCCTGGAGTCTTGCTATCTCTAGCAGCAGTCGATAGGTATAGACGGTCATGTCGACTTCCCGGAGGGCTTTGGAAAACCAGTTCCGACCCTGTTCTGCAATCTTTTTGGCCCTTTGCTGGCCAGATGTGGTCGACGTGAGGTACAAAACCAATTCAGGAAGCTCTTCCATGCTTTGGCTCACCGGTATGTAATGAACCCATGGCCTAAGGCGCTCGTCATGCCATTCTCGCAAGAGTGTCTGCTTCAACGGTGCTGACTTTGAAGCTAGAAGTTTGTAATAGCGACCGCTGATGCCATTCCCGTCAATGTCGAACACAAGCTGTGATTTGAAAGGTTGGTTTTTGTCTGCCCAGCGCTTGATGTGAAAGTATTTGCGTTGATCTCTACAATATTTTTGCTCACATTGGAATACTTTGGTAAAGGCGACGTCGAATAATCTGCGATTGAAAAATGATGATTCCACGCGCCGGGCTATGCCATCCTTTTCTTGCAGATAATAATACTGTCGCTTTTCTAAATTCTGCGCCAACTTAACAAATCTCTGTCGATGATAGTATGGCCACTGATCGCTGGAGGCAAAACCACCAGTGGTAGAGCCGGCCCAGTAAACATTCTTTTGCTTTCTGTGCCATTCAATATCATTTGCGGCGGAATATTGAAATTCCGACTCGATATACGCCGGGCTAGGGTACAATATGTCTCCCATGGTCGATGGTGACCCGCTTGAGAATATTGGCACTAGGCCATCAATTAGAGGAAACGAAGTAGGGCTCATGGTGAGGCCATGCATAGTACGATACTCAGCATGCTGACAGAGGTCCATGGCCGACCGAAGATCACTGACAAAAGGAAGCCCAAACGTTTCTACTGTTGTTCTATTCCGAACAACCGCCCAACTTCCTTGGGAGGAGCAAAACCTTGTAATCTTGTCCCAGACTGGCCGTTTTGACATGTCGGTTATATTGAAACCTCCGTTGCTATGAAAGCCTCCTCTTAGAGTCTTTTTGGGGAACATGACCCTCGGCTCATCAAGGTGGTTGACAAGAAATTTAACATTGGGAAGAACTCCGCGCAAATCTCCCAGTAGTTTGTCGAATAGGACTTGTACGTGCCTGTCAAAAGTGCGATAGGGATGGCTACAATGAGTCTTGGCCTGAGCGGAAGTAAATGTGCAAAGCCACAGGTCGCTATTCTGTGCATGCACACGAGTCATAATCTCAAGGACTTCCTTCCCACTAAGTCTCCAGAATGGTGAGATACCATCATAAATCAGGTCAAATTCGTCAATAATCGGAGAATGATGCGATTTTGCAAACTGATACCAGGCTTTGAAACCCGGTGGCGGCTCTGCACCATATCGCTGTCGATATTCGGCGTGGGTCGTTGTATAATTGTTGGATTGATTTTGGAGCAAGTGCTGAAAATCTACCTCAGCATTGTGAATGAGAGTTTCAATAGGGTGCTGTTGTGAGTTGCCCAGAGAGGAAAGTTGTGCGGTTCTAATTAGAAGGGTGTTGGAAGAGTAGGGGATAAGAGAGACGATCAAAAAAGCCCAGAGTGCCGGCTTAGCTTTCGCCTGTTTTGGAAGTATGTGGATAATTTGCCCAAGGGCGAAAAATGATGCAATGATCTGTGCTAAAGCATGAATATCCGAAGATTGAGCGGAAGGATCGCCGGTCGATATGACGCTGAATGTCCGTATCGCGGTTGCAGCTGACCAGGAAGAATATCGCGACTGAAAGATAGGTAAGCATCATATAAGTCTCCTGATGTAGAACACTACACACTGTTTGAACCATAAAATACCAAACCAGAGCTTTGGTTAAACCTAGCGTTAATGTGGCTAAAGGTTTACTTCCAGGGAAACCAAATGCAATAGTTTCTGTGCCCAGTATAATAGCCAACAAGACCACAATGCGCAATGAAAGGTGAATGATTGCAGCTTCAATATCAAAGCACGGAGGAAATGGTGAATTCCTGGTAGTCCTAGGCGTGAGGATAATGTAGGAGACTAGCAAAGTAGCGACGGGGGCTACCGATAAAAAAAACCCATGACGATCCCAGTCTCGCAGGGAGACAATGGCGAACAAAGCAACTAAACCCGAGCCCCAGGTCGTATTTAGGAGGCCGGAGATGAACCAAGAATCAGCGCTTTCCAAAATATTGGACTCGCAGCCAAAATATCTCTGAGCCGCCAGAAGCAATGGAGTCAACATCGGCTGCTACTCGTTAGCTTAACGAACAGAGCATTTTGGCTGGAGAGCCTGCTTACGAAGAACCCAAAAATGCCTGTTTCTGCTTTGAAGAAGCAAAATGCAACAATGCCGAGAGCAACTATCCATAGCGATACTGCGGGCACACGTCGCGTCCTGGGCTCGCTTGGCAGATCTGCTGACAGAGAACGGTTGTCACCTGCCAATCTCGCAAGACTAAATACAATCGGGAGTATCGTCCAGCCGAGTGCTTCTGACCAGAGCTCGGATTGTCCAGTGGACGATTTCTGGGTCAAGATACTGCAGACCAGAGCTGCAGCGGCTGAACCAGTGACTGCGTCAATGCTGTTAAACGGATGTTTCCACATTTTTCTAGATTTTTGATATATGCGGGGATTCCGCTTGCATCTTGCATCTTCTTCTTTTTTTTCCTTTTTGGTGGCTCGTCTTGATATCCAAAGAAGAGTACTGAGTAGTATCTGTTTATTGAGCAGTTGGCAGATGTCTTCTGGAGGGGAGTTTTCACCCCCTGACCTAAAACGGCATAGTTAAACAAGCAGTGAGAAATGGCGCAGCACCAACCAATCGTAACACGCAAACATGCAGTTGGCATCTTGGCAAGCAATTTGAAGTTATATAAAAAGATCTCGCAAAGCCTCAAAGAGCTGAGGGCACACACGTATAGTACATACATACGCCAGATTCACAGGCAGTGCCTCAGCTGGAACCGATACTTCTTTGTGTGGGGATCAAATGGGGAATGCCCAGGAGGCACAGAGTACGGAGTATAAAGGGCGGGGTTATTAGAATTATTGCTATTCAAGGCTACCTATTGGACTAGATCGTTGCGCGAACTAAGAGAAATTCACCCTGTTATACGGTTCGATGTTCCATTTTTTGGAACGTCGAAGCGCCAATAATTATACGCAGCCTTGTGTTGGTTGTTGAAGCGAATCTTGATTGGCGCTTGGCCTTAGCCGTGACTATGCGCGTTCTGCATTTTTGCTCCGGCCAGTCTTTAAGGACTCTTGTGGCGCAGCGTCTCGTCCCACCCGTTTCCATGCAGACGTTCAGAATCACCTGTTGATACCTACGCCGTTGTGGAATTCCCGTTATTATTAATAGCCCAATCCTTAGATCATCATTTGTAAAGCTTAACTCCACATCATCGCCAAAAAAGCGTCGCATTTTCCTTGGAGGGTACGACAGATTTGGAGGCTGAAGGTATGAAAAATAGTGATTGCGTCATTTAGAAACGTATTGTGGAAGCGGCGACAAGGTATAGTCTAGGTTGACAAATATCAAGACAAAAGCACCAACAAAAGTATCGACCCAGGGTATAATGCCAGAAATGCCGTTTGCTCAAGAAATCGCCAAAAGCCGGGCGTGGCTTCGGGAGAAATGAAAAAAGAAAAATTCGTAACTCCTCGTGAATGATTCAATCTTGCAGTAGAGAACAACATCACATCCCAAAATCACAAGGATACCCAACTCCTGACCACATGCCATGCACCAGTTATGTCCCAAAAACGAATCAGTAAGGAAATATTGAAATCAATCACGTTTAATAGTTTGTCGTAGCTCCTTAACAACCCTTTCAAGCTCATCAAGCCGTGAATCTTTTCGGTGTATTTCAGTCCGTAAGCGCACCACTTCCTCACGAAGGGCCCTGATATTTGAATGATTCTCGTGTAATACGTTTTCTGATCCGCTCGAGGTTCGTTTCCGTTTCATAGTTGAGTGAATCGGCAATGCCGAAATGGTTGCATTTTCCAAAGATTTCGCTGAATCAGGAGGACTTCTTGGTGTCGGGGGCACGGTAATGTCCTGAGACCCCCGATGAAGCCGCCGTATATGTTCATTCAGGTTCTCTTGCCGAGTAAATCCCTTCCCCGAACTGCGATTACAGTCGGTAAAAGGGCACATCAACCGTTTCTGTGGGGTGTGCATTCCATGCACTTCCCGCTGATGGCGCAACAAGCCACCAGAATAGGTGAATCCGGGAAGCTTTGCGCAATCCGGACTCGAGCATTTGTAGGGTCTGTCATGTTTATCCATATGTTTGCTGCCAAGAACACAAATGTGTCAACACTTCATGATGATACAATCAAGGAAAATAGGCAGAACATATACTTACTTCCATTCACACGGCCTTCGAAATACCGGAGTGTTCTCGCGGCATTCTGGGTGATCACAATAAATCTGACCGTCGGTGTTCTTTGGTGGATCGCGAGCACGTTTGACGGCTAATCTAGGCCGTGTTAAACTGCCCGTTAAGCCATTGCTAGAGATAGACTGAGGCATGACGGTTTGTTCTATGAGCGCAACAACTGCTATCGGCCCCGAGGCTCCGACGCGCGGACTAGAACAGTCGGATTCTCCGCTTATATCGGACATGGGTGCAGTAATAGCCTTGCCTTGAGAGCCGCAATCCGATGAAATATCTGAATGGTACATATCAAAAGTGGAATGAGGGGGTAGAGAGATATCTTTAAGTATATTTATAGTTTCATGTAGGGTCGATGAGGCTCATCTGTGGAGACACAAGTGATAGGCGACTAACATCGTTAGACAGCCAGGAGATGTGCATCGAAAAATGTATCATCTGAAACCTTATAGACAGGCGCGGCCTTGACAGGACCTACTAGCGCTTATTTGCCAGGGCTGTCGCTATGAATGACTGGAAAGGGCAAAAGTTCTCTAAAGCAGTAAGCGTATTAGTTGCGTTGCCTGGTCGTATTTTGCCCCCATGACCCCAGGCACAGAAGTCCCCCCATGCTCAACTTTCCCTTTTCAAGGTTTCGGAGAGGCCAAAGATGGCTGTGACTCACCTATTCGCCAGTGGGTGAATGGTATGCGTAGCTCTAGACCATAGAGAGCACCAGAGGAAGCGTTGACTAGTAGCATGCAAGGGGTAGACTTGTTATCGATGGACCTGCAGTGGCCTTTAAATCATGAGCCGCCACGGGAACTCCAGGCTCGAGAGGTTTGATGCCGGAACAAAGAGCGTTGCCTCAAGGAAAAGACACTGCCTAAACACGCGAATAACTATTCGCGGAGTCAGGGATGAGTAATCGGCGGAATGACGTTATCCCGGTAAGGCGAAGACCTCTGCCGCTCCTGCTGATTGGCCAACGCCCATCGGCACAGGGCACGTGACAGGATTCCTTGCGCCACCACAGACGACTGCCTGCGGATTTTGGCGGTGTTGGAGGCGGTTAAACGAGCGGAGGGTGGCTTGCTGGGAGTGGCAGAAAGAGGATGAAAGGATGAGAAGTTATGAAGATGCCTGTTCGGATCTTGAAGCATTCTTCTTTTCCGCAGCCGGTCTTTTTATAGCGGCCAGGTGGGAGAACTACGCACTGCATTTCTGATTGACACTATTCCACATCGGATGTTTGTTGTCACCATCGGATGCTGACAATTGGCGTATTCCACACCCGCTGAAGGGCCATTTCCGGAATACTACAAGGATCTTGGTTTGGATATGGACGGCAGCTAAGTGGCGCTTGCAAAAGTTATGGCTCCAATCTTAAGATATGTGTGCATAACCGCTTTCGAATCTCATCGTCTATTTAGGCAGGAAAACCTTACAAGGTTCGGTATAGCAATAAAATGGACACGTTGGTAGAAATACACTCAAATGCATTAGGCTTACGTCGAATATATTGAAGCCACGTCGCCCTCCATTTTCTTAACACTTATTGGTCACAATTCACCGTGGGCATCAACGCTCTTCTCCCACAAATTCCGCCCCCAGAACCCTGGGTTTCATGTATAAAAATGATGTGACTGCCTCAATACGTACTGAGATGTTCCGTTCGTTTTCGAATCCTGACAAATGCGGAAGATTGCGTGGCTATTAGACCCTAACTACTCAAGATCACCTTCCTGAGCTGCTATCAATGCACTCTCGAGAGTCGGTAATGTAGTTGCATGGTGAGATCTGCCAACTCATTGCGGTATCGTGCCACGGAGAGAGCGCGATTATTTCCGTCACTTGCATCGGAAATTTTTCAAAGGGACACGTATTTCAATTCAAGAAGCCCGGAGATTCCTAGCAGTTCAGGCTATCCCACGACAGCATGCGTGGTGACGTAAAGCGATGGCCAGGTGTCATTCATGAGACTTCCTTGTTTAACGGACCTTGTTGAAGGACTGTGTCATCAATAAATCTATTTGGC
Organism: Amauroascus verrucosus; assembly: GCA_001430935.1. Classification (NCBI taxonomy): domain Eukaryota; kingdom Fungi; phylum Ascomycota; class Eurotiomycetes; order Onygenales; family Onygenaceae; genus Amauroascus; species Amauroascus verrucosus. The sequence goes on from LJPJ01000374.1 coordinate 71,406, forward strand.
AGAGATGCCGCTAGGATGCCCGAGAGATGCAGTATTCCTGCCCTAAGTCGTAGGGTCTCCCTATATGGCTAAAATCGGACGAGAAACTGAACAAAATAAATAATGAAATTAAATGAAAAACAAAAATAAAGCAATGTAGGTATCTTCGATAACAAAATCAGTGTCCCTTCCTCACCTATGCGACAACCAGTAAAGCACGTGCAATAACACTGAGTAGTAGAATTGGGAGTTCAAGTCGGAGGCTCAAGGAGCCGTTCGCAACGGAACCCGATCCTGGTTTCCCTACGGACTTAGCTCCAGGAGTGGTAGTCACCTCAGGTAAAGTAGCCGAAGAAGGCTTAGCAGGCTTTTTAGGACGCTGAGGCGTATCAGGATCCCGGGGGAAGTCAGGACGCTCAGGGCTAAGAATAATATTTGGGTTTCTATGTCCGCCAGGAGCATTGGAGCCAGGAGCACGCCCGGGAGGCCTTGAGGGCCTGAAAAATGGAAGCCTCCTTGCTTCCTTCAGGAACGAAGAAGGCTCAGCGACGGCTATAGTTGTCCACGTGCTTGTTACTTTAGGGTTGTCGGCCCGTCGTGAAAGATATGAACTGCGTCCATATTATTGAATGAATCAACAAACGAGTAGTATAGATGAGGGCAAGGGTATTAAACACACGACGTATTTGCACCACTCTCTGGCGGGTTCCTATTTCCATTGTAGCACGGATTCTGATTTTCATTCCTAAGTCTATGGCATTGTTGGCCGTGCACGAGATATTTCTTATTGTCATAGCATTTAACATCCTCTAGAATGCATTTCCCAAGACAGCATCTCTCGGTAGGTTTGCAACGACCGATGCTGGCTCGGCCACCCTCCAAACTAACAGAATGTTCAGGGCATTTTTGGGACCTAAAATAGAAGTCAGCCACTCTTACAGTAATATAAATTGTTATTGTCAAGTCAACCTGAAAATCGAAACAGCAATGGGGCCATACCCTCTATGACTCAATTTAGGACCGCCGTAACGGGTTGGAAGTGCTTGCTCCCCAATGAGTTTCCTGGTAACAAGAACATTGCGCTGCTCGTTTGCAACAGAATGTAAAGGAAAGAGGGGAGCTAAAAGGAGAACACGAAGAATAAATCGTGATGTATCCATATTGTAGGCTGCCGGTTCATCAACACCGGTTTCTGAGAAGGCGAAATCTCTACCCGGAGATCCCAAAAGCAATCGAGTTTGCTAAGGAAGAAATGAGGAAATCGAGCAAGTTCTATAGAGAACGGCATGCCCGTTCATGGAGAACTATCCTATGACAGTTAACAGAATAGGAGAGTTGGGGCCTAGCCGTCTGGTTCCTCCACCATCTGCAAGGCTGTGGGCAGCTCAAGTAATGTACTAGGGTTTAAGGGCTGTTATGTCCTCTAGTTTGTGGCTGCACGCTGCCCACGCTTCATTTCGCACCAACAGTTCTCTCGGTGAAGGTTTGGTTAATCAATGGCAGCCTTTATTCGTAGATAGGAAACAGTGGTGAACGTTCCAATTCCCTGCCCCCATGCTTCAACCACTCCCCCACAAGGATGGATCCCTGTTGGCTATCATGGATCGTTGAGAGATATATGAGAGACGGCAGCATTTCGCTAATGCGCATTGGAAGGCGTGGCTATGTTTCACGTGATAGTTAACCAACTACCCTGTCCCATCTCGGCTGTGCAAACTGGCCATAACTAACGACAAATAGAGATTCACAACTTCTTTCATGCAAACGAAATAGTTGTACGCTTTCCTCTACACTGCTTAACTTATTATCCCATGAAACCTTCCCCGACGATTTTGCGTCAGGAAACGACGACGACACTCAAGGATAGCGCAATTTTAGGCTTATTTCACGTGTGTTCATTCCCTCAGACCAAACAGCAGCAATGGCTTCTGCCCCATGAATCAAGTCATATCGACGGTGAAAAATACCCTCAAAGATAGTTCAGCGGGTAGAAAGGTCTGTCTTATGATACGTCAGAGAAGCATAATCAAAGTTGGTGAGGGTCTTTAGGTCAGTATCCTTGTGAGAATGATGACCCGCAAGCCTTGTCGGAGTTTCCTCAAAAGACGGTATATTCTTAAGAGCCTACTAAGTCAGCGATGATGTTAACGAGAACATGGCATGCGACTTACCATGCTATTATCAACAAGAGACCAGGTGCCAATTTTGCCTAGGTACCGGGGAAAATGAGCTTTGGTTTGAAAAGTGCGAATGAATACGTTGTTTCGAAGAAAATTCGAAATGTTATCCACTCGACAATATAGGGATCTCGAGAATTCTCGATGGATGATTGAGGCTCACTCTATTTGCTAGTTCATCGTGTTTCGGGTTATGTGATAGATAGCCTATGCAATACAGTGACATATACCGTACCATTGTTCACTATCCAGATGTTTAGACCTGCTCCTCAAAATGTGCAAGCAATCTGCTAAGTCTGTTCTTTTCTTCCTGTCCTCCGAAAATCGCCGAAATAGCTCCCTTGCATAAATCCAAAATCATTGAACGATCTAGTTGGAAGTGTTCGGCCGCTAAAAGATATTCATTCGACAGAGGACTGTCAAAGAACCCAACGTCATCCGTCTGTTCAAAGTCAGAATTCAGTTCAACAGCTTTCAAAAGGACGCAAAGGCTCACACAAAGAATCACTGGACAATTTTTATGTCTCCAGTACCCAAAGTGGTGGTCGGGAAAACTTCCTTGGGTTAATTTTGCATGGACATTACACGACAGACACATCTCTAGACCAAGTTCTCGGCGAGCAATTTCTTCCTTGAAATTATCGGGTACATGAATGACATGACCAAGCCTTTCAGGCTGGAACGAGAGAAGCATATCCAGCTCCTTGGGGTTAGAAGAGGATTGTGTTTCCGCAAAATGCAACGTTATCCGAAGATCGTGTTCTCTAGCTTTCTTGAATGCGTTTTCGAATATAGAAATATCGCCTCGTTCTGGATTTCCACTCAAATCCACGCCAACAATCCCTCGATGTCGATACTTGATGGCTAAATCGACCACCTCGAGTGCATTTATGGCAGACTTGGCTCTATCCACAGAGAGAAGCAAGTAGGTCGACATTTGATCATTCTTGAAGTCTTCAATCACATCAAGAACTGTTGTCACGTATTGCTCCTTTGAAACTCCATATTCCTCGGTCTCGCGAGGGGTGGTTCGCAACTCTAGGTATCTAACTCCGTCATCTTGGAAGTCCTGTAGCACACGACGCGTAGAGTATCTCAACCCGTCCAGGTCGCTGCCGAGATGATGGATTAAGTTCGGAAACACCGCAAAGAATCTAGCGACCGCGCCAAAAAGTCAAAAAAATAGTCAACGAAAAAGTGGAACGTGAACTGGGACAGCTTTACGTCTCCAGATCGAAATCAACTTTCCCGTCTGGCATCACTTCCATGGGATCTGGTATCCTGCACTCTGGGTCTTTCTCCTTTCTTCGTAGCCATAATTCTTTGAGGCATTCTCGAGATACGCTCCCGCTTAAATGGGCATGTAACTGAAAGAAAAAGTTAGCTACGTAGATCGCCCATATTGGTTGGCGCACTTTGTATCACCCACTTCGACTTTTGGGAGTGCTTTCGTAAAAGCCAGGTCGACTGCTTTTGTCGTTTTTCTCGCCATTCCGCTGCCTTGTGTTGCTGGTTGTGGATTAGTATTTTGGGTTCGAAAAAGGGTTGGAACCTTGTTGAACAAAGATAAGCCATTTGATCTCCCTTCGTGTTCTCGCTTTGCCTTTCTGCACAGCATCCCCCCTGCTTCTGACTCTATTAATCTTTTAAGGCTTTCGCGCGCCCTTGTGGGCCACTAGTCTATTTCTACATTGCGTTACTCTGAGCAAGGCCTTGCAATCGCTAACCCTAACATGGTGAATACTACAAGCATCGCAGGAGATGGATAGTAGCAGATGAGTAGCGACTATCTTTTTCATATTATACTGTTGAGAGGAGGGTTCCATGTTATAATAATAATAGTATCTCGTTACATATCGTACACAACTCACTAACATTGTCCGATAATAGTCCAGGAAGACTGTAAGTGATCACAGCCAGCTGTGCCACCTAACCTTTTCCCGCTTGAGAATTCTGGCCACACCCAATGGCAACGTCTTGTCTTCCGGTGCCCCAAGGGAGCCGTATTTGTAATCATTCCCGGATGATACAATTCCACAATGCCTCTAGAGTATGCAGACATTTCACACCAATCCGCCGGCAGGGTGCTGTTTTCTTCATTCTTCGACACTGCATTTTGCAACTCGGGCGTGAAAGCAGATGCTACCTCCTTCGGTTGTTCCAAAAGTGCCTCATAAGCGTTTTTCAGCGATTCACTCGTGGGTTCGGTATGCCTCATGAATTCCTCCAAGGACATGAACTCAGTGCTAGAATAAGAGGAAGAGCGGCTCGGGGCCAAGTTTGAACCAAGGTTGGCTAAAGATGTTTTATTTGGGCCTTGCTTCTCAAATTTTTCCTTGGCCATTGTGTATTCTTTTTCCTCTGCGATGAAGGCATTATGGAGAATCCTGTCAGGAGTAGTTTTGATCGCCTCACGCATAGCAATCAGCGAAACGAATGGATCCATCAACGCTAAACCAGCATATTCCTCAGGGAAATAGAAGAACACATCCGGCAGGTAGAAAATGTTAAATTTCTTTGAAATCGCATGGCGGAGATGGTCGACTGGCGACGCACTACCACCGTCAATAGCGAACAATTCACTTTCGATGCGATCTAACGTCGCTGTCTCTCGAGACATAAAGCTGGTTTTCCAAGGTTGTTGCTGATGATCCTTGCCATATACGTGTTCCACGCTTGGACCCAACTGAAAATGCTTTTGCATCCCATAAGCTGGCGACGCAGTTCTTGGATATGGATATCTACTTGGCCCTGATCGGCTTCGAACCTTCCCGTGTGTTCATTGAGCTTGAGAAATCCCCACCGAATATCCCCACTCGGAAGGGGAACCGGCTCAGTTCTGGCTCCTGTTGGAGTGGCGACCTCCGTATCGTGATTTGACTCCCTATCTGCATCACCAGAGAACCGCCTTTTGCCGCCAGAAAGCCGGGCCGTCCCGCTTTTATCATAGTTAATATCAAGACCCATGACCGCACAGAATTCCTGTACAGCCGTCCATGCCTTGGCGCAGGTTTTTTCTTGTCCCCAAAACCAAAAGTCGTCGTGTAACCTGTAAAGCATCAATCCGTCTGCGTTTTGATTGACTGAGAAATCAAGACAAAAGAGCAGCATTTCTCCAAGCCAGTTGCTTATGGCGTGGCTCACCGGGACTCCGTTCTTTCTTATCCTTATAGGACTGCTATCTTCTCCGTCTTGTGTGAATTTCAAGGTGCTTCGAGGAAACACTTGAAGAAGTCAATCCAGATCTTGGGAACGTGGAAGAATTCTAAGGTTGATAAGAGCGTTGTGTGGGGTATCGAAGGTCCGAACCATCGAAAATCGGATTAGACAACAGTAACTTCGCCGTACAATGCCTTGTTAAGCCAGATCTCTGCCATGACGAGATGAAGTAGCGAGTGTTTAAGATCAATGAAGCCTTTTCTCTTGTCTTCTTCAGCAGCGTCCTCATCGTACACGGGCATAGTATCAACGCTTGTCGGAAATTGGCACATAAAATAATTCTCTAGAAACGATTCTCTCCTTGCTCCAACAATGTTATGCTTGTCCCGGGAATGTGTACCATTCTCATACAAGAAATACTTTCGCCACTCGCGGTCTTGCTTCGGGATTCTCGTTGACTGACGCTTCCAAGCGTGGGAACTGAAGACAATAGTGAATATTTCCTTGAATCGGATACTCCATTTAACTCCAATATAATGAAGAAAGATGGCGTCTAGAATATCCTCATCCATATAGGCTCGATATTTGCCATTCAAGTGCCGTCTCATCGCCCGGAACTGGATTGCAGCTCCAGGACCATGTGTCTATTTGGGCCATTCTAATATTCAAAACATCTGCAACTTCTTGGGCAACTGCATCATTAACCAGAAACTCCCGAAGAATGGCAACTTTCTCGGGGGATAAAATATCTTCGCGAATCACGCCATGAATAGCCCATTTTAGACTAGGAACTGTAAAATGGTTTATCTTTCGATAAAAACTCTTTGCTAGACCGTTTGACTTGTTTCCGAAGATCTCTGAGTACTTGTTCAGATAGCCTTGATTGCGTAAAAAGGTTTGTGAGGTATTGCTCAATTCTGGTGCTATCAGTCTGTTTGGGTTTGAACACCAGCGACTCCCACTATTTACGTTGCTCATGAGCTTCTTTACGCTCAAGTTGTTCATAGGATACGTCTGAATTATTATCCCTGGAGATGTCAGGGACAAGACTGCGAGGATTCGTCAACCATTCTGTCACTAGACGGGTAAAGAACAACGCATGCTCGTGTTTTGCGCTAATAAAATCCAGTTGCCTGCGTAGCTTCTTCGGATTGCTTCAGCCTAGCGTCACATATGGATGAATCGTATCTCTTTTGAACAAGGTCTCGGCGAATATTCCAGTACACGTGTCTCGCAGAGACATATTGGCCATCCGATCGGTCGATAGCGTCGTCTTCTTTATCAGTCGTATCTTGGCCATCATCCGGGAACCCTTTTATGCGAGTGACTCCTCGAGGAGCACCCTCACCTTATCTTCGAGGGTTGTCTGCTTCGCAGCTTCGTTATAAATCGCTGCCCTACGTGATTCAAAAAGCGCTTGTTGCTTCGAAAGTTCTTTGAGCTTTGTTTCGGTAATCGACTTGAGTGTCTTCGGTAAAATATCGCTTGCTATGCAAGAAGCGTTTGAAGCCTGGTCGCTGGCCACGAGGATAATGATAGTAACGAAACTCTTGAGGGATTTGTCAGCGTTGTCTTGGGGTTTCCGTTCTTCGAGAATTGGAATAACTAACCTCGTGTAAATCTCCCTGGGCAAGCTTTGCTGGATCCAAAATAGTGTCCAAAAACGCATTTCTGTGAAGGAATCGGATGGTTAGTTCTACCTCTTATAACGCGCCATCCCCAATCCTATGGGGTCAATATTTGGGCTCCGATTCCTAATTGGGAAACCGACGACGACGCCAAGGATTCAATCGGCCGTAATTCCAGGGTGGCCTCTAATAGTAAAGAGTTTTGCACCTCCGTAGCTCGATTGATGCCTACAAGATCGTAGGTTGGTGGTTGCTGTGAGGTGCACGGTCAAACAATGCAAACCACCCAAGGCTGCCAGCTAACTAACCAAACGACAAGGATCATTCTCGCATCTCGAACTTGTTAGCATCTTGAAGGCCTAGGAGATAACCTCTCCTCCTAGTATCTATACTCATGTACGAAATAAGCTCAAAATGCCTTAGGGATCATTGCTAATGTCGGTATACGGATACTATCGATAGCTTCCCACACGTGAGCTTGAGATCTATCCTCATTCTTTTACGAATACAATCACGATCAGTTACATTCCCTCGCACTGTCCTGTAAAAAAAAGCAAGGGCCTTCGCTTTGCCAGGTCTCAAATAAAATCTATATACTCAATGTAGATAGGACGCTATTTGCTTTGAAGTATCTTCAGTGACATCAGTGTTCGACTTCTAGCTCATCTAGAGCTGTTGAAATACGACGCCGCCATCAACAAATGGATCAAAAAGTTACAAAGAAAGATACGGTAGCAAACCCATCATGGCGTCATTTTTTAGTAGGCAATTTGGGGAAAAAAATCAGGTTGAGGTAGCAAAAAGAGGTTCCCACCGGGAGCACCAACCCCGATGGTACATTCTCCACCGCGATTCGAACCCAAAGCCGCCATGGTGGCGCCTGCCCGTTGTGAGGGTGCTCCAGGGAGGGAAGTTTGCCGCTCGGCCATGGGGCTCTGGGTTCGTCAAAGGGATCCTATTTAACTAGGGGTATACGTTCAACGTTCAATGTGTCATAAAAAGGAGTTTCTTTAGGATGTGCGTCCCGAGGTTCATCAATGACCAACACAGTCCATGCCAAGATAGAGTGAGCCATGAATGGAAAACCCAGTTGGGTGTCAAAGACCTATCTTGTTCTTGATAAAAGCATCAAGGCGAAATTCTTGATGGTGGAAACTCGATAGCGTGGAACTAGAGATGACATCATCCTGCCCCTTTTACTTCCCCGCACCAATCAAATCGGAGTGCCTGAGCATTCCGCCCCAAGAGATTTGCGAGCATCCAACACTGGAGGGAAATGAGCGAACGCAATTCTCAGGGAATGTAAATATGGAGGTTGCGATTGACGGAGAGCGTTGCCATACAAGAAGAGTAGGCATCGCTTTCGATATTGCAATGCAAAGGAATCGGTATGCTAGATCGAAAATTCATTTTGGGGTATCTGTTCTAATATTCTTAGTATATCCCTTAGATTTCCTTCACGGCCAAATTAATCATGATTCCATTTCCCAAACTTCACATAATCATCATACAAACTCTTGAAAACTGCCCTTGACGAAGAATCCATACCAGCATTCATAGCTCGCATAGTGTTCTTTGACATAACGTCCAAAACCGCATAGAAGCCTGGCAATAACGCCGCTTTAATTTCAGGCGCTAATTGTCCTCTCAACTGCGACCCGGCATATTCCATGATAAGGTATTGCAGGTACTGTCCGGAAAGACTTTTCACTTTCTTCGTGTTATCAGTCAGCCCTTTGTTTTGACCTCCACGCTTGTTCTCCACGGCAGAGGCGGTAGGATCGCATAACGAAGTCAGGAGGCGGGTATATTGGGAGGCATGCTTAGCTTGAAGTGCCGTTGCACCACTGCTTCCTACCCATGGCGGATGCGTGGCGACTAGGGATACTTTACTTGCCCTAGAATCGCCAGAGAATAAACACCGTAGCATCCTTTGCAATACTGGAAGAATAAGATGGAACCGTCCACTGAGCTTCTTGCGATACAACCCAAAGAGTGTTCCTAGGAGTCGGCAAAGGCGAGTGTACACAGTATTTGCATATTCGGATGGAATCTTAGGGCCGGAGGGAGACGCTATGACGGCGATTTTTGCAAGAATATTATCAATATTCCACTGTGTCACGGAACGCGGTTGTGAGCGTAGGAGAATCTCAAGACATTCCGTTGCGAGGCAAAAGGGCTCTATCGAACTACAAACCAGCAGTGCTTCCGCAACCTCTGTAAAAGTTGAAGTTAACTCAAGAGACGCTGGACTATCTCTGTCATCAATGGGATTTAATAACTCCAGAGCCATGCCTACCAGTAATAAGCGATAGGTTGTTTGATCCCCATCAAGATCTGAACTACGCAGATCGCGGAGAGAGCCAATAAGCGAATCCGTTGATAGAGTCGTCAGCCGCGAATGAATATCATGGACAACAAGTTTCTGAAATCTTGATCCAAGTTGTTGAATTGAGAACAAGGAAGAGCGTTCTAGGGGCGTGCTTATAAGTGGGCTTGGCGAGGTGTAAGCCAGCATTCGCCGTTTGACGGCTCTTTTAATGATGGCATTGCAATCAGATGCAATTGCATATTTTTCAAGTTTTCGTAAAACGTCTAGAGCATCCTTGTTCTCTTGGAACAAATCTTGAAGAGCGTCCACAACATCGAAAGTACTGGTCAAGCATTTCAGTGTCAGTGCGGACGGCCGCTTTTTGAATTGTCGGGATAAAGATTTCAATTCCATTAGGACCTTTGTAAGAACGTCATTTCGCAGAAATCGGATGCCGTCACTTTTCTTATCATCAAATTCAGAGCGGTGGGCGTGAAGTGCGTTTAGAGATAAAATAAACAGGTAATATTCCATCGTCTCGAAATTGGCAATTTTTATGTTCTTTGACAGCTTCAAAACCGTAGTGTAGGTCTTGTCGCCGTATACACCTAATTTCCCCTCCGAGGAAGCCAAAGATTTGTCAAGCACCGCCTTGTGTAGCTGTTTAAAAGCTTGGAAAAGATGTGAATCTGCATCGGACTCGCCAACAGATATCGACCTTGCGAGGTTCCATAGCGCTGAGTCATCATTTGTGATCCTAGCAGGACATTTTGGTGCCTCTACCAATTTCGTTATTAGAGACAATGTATCAAGATTCGCTTCCGGGCCAAGCTTCCCCTGGAGGACAATTTCTTCGAGAAAGTCCAGTATATTTCCTCTCTGGTGACGCGGAACCAACCTAACAGGGACGTTTAGAAGGTATCGAAGGAGCGGGTGGGTATTTAAGTCAGCTCTCTTAAGCTGCTCAAAGAGGACAAATATCAGATCATAGACAATACTGGTGAAAGCTAAGAGGAACTCGCGTGAGATGAATCCGGACCAAATTTCGGTAAGTTGAACGCCGAAGTCGCCAAGAAAATTTGTGCCTTTTGTCCGTGAGGTTTCATGATTGCCATTAACTTCGATGGTAGCGGAAAGGACCGCTGCGAAGAGTTGGCGTCGAGGCTCCACCGAAAGCAACTCGAGGGAATGACCTCTAGCGAGCAACGTCGTCAAACAGCCAAGTGCGACAGTTCCTCGAGAAGTAATCATCTCAACCCGACCGTTCCACAACACACCGGAATTTGGTGTGTTCTTTAGAAGGGAGTTAAGGACTAAGACCAATGTATCGAGATGGTGACCAAGCATTGTATCATCAAGCCCCCCCACTAGAGAGACGACAAAGTTGAAGCACCAGAATGCTTCTTGACATTTAGAGATATCAATAGAGGCCGAAACCTTCGGATCAAAGTGTTCAAAGGTGCTCTTTGCTATCAATAGGGTGGATGTTGCGATATAATCAGAAACATTTAGGCCGGAAGGGTCGAAGATGTGCATTGAATTTTGCAGAATTCGCCATAGTCGCCACCTCCAGTATCGCGCAGAACAGGCAGAGATCAACGCTGACATGGTCTTGAAAATCGTTTCACGGTCAAGCTCCCGAAATGACTCTCCGGCTTTTCCCTTGCAAAGTAGTAATGAATCCAGGACAACAATATTAGGGTACAGCTCCAAGGATTCCTTGGGATTTGACAGCGCTGAGATGGTCTTATCCACCTGGGAGTTGATGTGTGAAACTGATATGTTACTAGCTAATAATGATCCATATGTTTTCAAAAAATCGTCATCCTCCCAAACGGAAGCTTGGGGAATATTTGGATCGTGTGAACGAGCATTGTCAAGAAATCGGAGTTGCTCGCCCCAAATTTGCAGCATGGTATCACTGTCTCTCGCTCCAAAGAACCCACGTAGCAAAGGTAGAATGATGCCGTCTTTAAGCAGCGCATATAAGTCCTGGGAATGGCCATAAGGCTGCTGGCATCGCAAACTTATCTGACGAACAAGAGCGTCGAGGAGAGATTTTGATTCCTCAAGCCCAGAATTTGGCATAAATATGTCGACGCCAATCTGAATTATTTGCGATACTAACGTCCACTGGATTTCGGCCTTGTAGTCCTTGTGCAACCCGGAGAAGCGAATAGCGTATCGAAGAAGGGTACCGAGAGATAAGGTCATTTTTCGATTGATGACAACGTGAAAAAGGTCCTGTAGTATTGTAAAACTGGTCCCAGCATCCAATTGCCTATCTGTCAAAAAACAATAACCGGCTCTAGCGGCGAGTACTGCAAAAAAGGTTTCCAACCAAGGGGCTTCGGTGGCCTGTCTTTTAAAAGTGTCTCGAGGTAGAGCACGGATGGCGATATCCAAGAGAAGTGGGAAAAGAGTATGTACAGTTTCCATAGAATCATTTCCTAATTTAGAAGCTAACTCATCCGATATGATTTTGACTTGAGTTGGTCGAGCCTCGTTCTCTGCAAGAGTAGACTTACGAGATGTCGACGCGAAGAAATTGCTACGCATTGGTAAAACAACGTGTAGGACAATCAGTCTTTCAATGGCTTGTCCAAGGCTTGTTTTCGCTACCGAGTCATCTGTATCTTTCGAGAGTACGCTAAGTAATCTCAAAGCAGGCTCTAGGACTTTCGAGGCAAAAAGGCCCTATGAGACATTAATGAATGGCTAGGCTATGCAAAGGGAGGTATACGAACATTGAATAAGCTGGAATTCTCGTTAAAATCATCCGACCTAAGCTTCCAGATCTCGAAAATAGCTAAAAGACCTGTATACAGTTGAGATTCAGGCAATTTGGGGCGGTTCCTTGACAATTCACCAACGCCTGTTGCGCAGTGGAACGCCCGACTGAACAGATCCGCAACAACAACTGGATCCCCTCTCAACACAAGTTTTACCTGTGATTTGAGCGAAACTTGAGAGCCTGGAATTCGGTCTGCCAGAGTTACAAGATGTTTCACTACGCTCGTAAGTGAAAGAAAAGTGTCAACTGGTGGGTTCACCAGCGAAGAAATGCTTTGGAGCCCGGCGTGCGCTGTGGTCTCTGTCCGCTTTCGTTTTTTGCTTCCAGGCAACGGATCAGGTCCGGATGAGACTCCATTTTGCCGGATTGATCCAGAAGACTGGGATATTAGATTTCCTATTTCTTCTAAAGTGTTCTGTAAAACACTCAAAAAACCATTCTCCGTCAATATTGTCACTAGTGTTCTCAGAGGAATTAAATCTAGTAAAATACGCAGGAGAACCCAGGAAGATTCTTCAACTTTATAACTCGAGTTCGCGTCGCTCGTTGGAGTCTTTAGCTTCTTCGTCAACCATCGGAGCACCCATTCCTCTTTCGGCGCCGCAGTAACTTGGATTTCCGTAGTGCTAAGGACCTGGCCCCGGTGATACAAATCCAAATCAACTCCAATAATTCGCGCGGCCTCCTTTAAATGATCCCTTGGGGAACCATGGCTGCCCTTTTCTAGCTGTATTAAAGATGCATAGGAAGCTGGGCCCTAGAAATGAAAGTATCAATCGTCAATAAAATCCCCTAATGCGTATGGTATGGCTTGTTTTCTTACTTCCATCTTCCTAGCTATCTTGCGAACAACAATTCTTTTTCTAAACGGCTGAACTGCGTTTGTTATGTTAAGAAATTCACTGTTCTCAAAAAAGTCTTGATTGGACTCGGCCCGTGTTTTTCCGATTCCGCTGCCCAAACACCAGTAGTTAACCAAGAGGAAAACCGGAATAAAATCGACAGCAATTGTTCAATCTCAGTCAGGATACTAGGTACGATTAGCAATCCCACTCGCAATTACATTGTATACTGATCATTCATCTCAGAAATTCCACATCATGGCCGATTCCAAGGACGCTGCACCGGCCGTGCCGGTCCCGCGTTCAAGCCGACCGGTCAGCGAAGCTTTGCTGAATGAAAAGGTGAGTTGTGCCCTTGCTCCTCTCGCTGCATGACTGCGCTTTCACACCTATCTATTCTCCCCGATAGCCAATTGTGCCATGGATCCCAATAATAGGCTAACAATCGAGGTGAAAACCGGGTCAACAGTGGGATCGCGCAATTTCCTCTCTACTCATCCGCTCTGGCCTCGGCCTTTCCTTTGGCGTTGTGTTCTCTGTACTCCTTTTTAAGCGACGAGCGTGGCCCGCGTGGGTCGGATTGGGTTTTGGAGCCGGCCGAGCTTGGGAAGAAGCCGATGGTACGTCTAGTTACTATGTTTGCGGGAGTATGGCCGCATACTAAGAGGATCGCTAATGGGCCCTTTATGAGTCTAGCTTCCTTCCGTCGGGGTGACCAGCCTTGGAGGAAAAATGCGCAACAGTAAAGACCCTAAAACTATTGTCTAGACGGGTGATCTGTTTGGTTTACTAGCATAATTACAAGGGGGAGTCTCGTCTATTGGACAGCACTGTCTGTGAGATGATTGTGCTTTGGCGGAAACGAGCTGTACACTACGCCTAGTTATACACCATAAATGGCAAAGAGATGTCAATTTTAAATGACCTTGAGGCGACTACGATGGACGTCATTGGCCGAAGTTTGCTCGCTGCACTTTCCTTCAATTCAGAACCGAAGACTCTGTCACCTTGTACATAAAATACCCTTTACTTATTGCTAAGTGTGTTAGAGGAAATGAACTGTTTATGTCTGTGTGCTTTTAACTTCTGAAGTATATATAAAAATGATTGAATCTCGTTCCGCGTTGGCTTATGTCAAGCCTATACATGATAGGAAATGACAAATGAAAAAGGTGGGTATCTTATGAGTGAAGAGGATCAAGTAAACGAAGAATATGTGGCTTGTTGTGGATGTTAGCTCAGCTGAAGGGATGATCAATTCGACAAGGGCGCTTTTGTTCTGTGGCTATTCGAGCCGAAGGATCCTGGCAGTGGCTCCATCCCAGGCTGTGCCTGGGATATCGCCTTGTTCGAACTTGAAATCGTGTTCCCGTTTAATTGGTCTGGCGGCGGAGATGGCTCGAGGGAGACGCCGTTATGACCATCGTGAGTAAGGCAGCCGACACATTTGCAATTAACACCACATTGGCAGGTTCCCATAATATTGTTGCAAAGAGCCAAATCCGACATTCCAACAGGATATTCTAAGGTGTAGTATGCCGCTGGTTGCATTAGGGGTTCATACTGCTGCCGGCCATATATTCCCGGGCTTGCCGGGGAAGCTTGACTGGCAAGTAGTGGCGCGGATTGGTTCCTATAACCGCTAGTGAAATGTTCATGAGCATTGCTTTGTCCGAAGGTCTTTTGTTGATGATTATACGCCTCAAAATTTGCTGAAAAGTCACTTGGGCCGTAAGGCGAAATTGGCTGATCATCTCCTTCGTCATTGTTTTCGAGCGCCATCATGTATCCCATCTCCTCAATATAATGGCGGGTGGTATCATTGAATGGGTGAGAGGCACATCCCAAACATTGGCAACCATCTCCACAACCGCAGTTATGCCCAGGTTGAGTTTCAAATCCAAAATAATTCTGGAAGAATGGGCTGGTCGAACTAGAAGGAACGTTTGGAACAAGGTGTGGCCTCCCTAAATTGTTCTGGGAGAGATGCGAGCTAGGGTAAGGAGAATGAATTGACGGAAAAGAAGCTGAAAATGTGCCCATAGACGTAGGCACGGCATCCGAATCATGATGCGTCGGTCTAGCTGAGGACTCAATTTTTGGCACCACGGAGGGGGATTGGTGAAGGATCGAGGAATTCGGACCTAAAGGTCCATATATATGTGTTTCCCGAGCCGAAAGATTTATAAAAGCGGAACCGACCGGTTGTGTTCGAATATATGTTGTGTCAATTAAACCTCCCTCCGACTTCTTTAACTTGTCACAACAAGGAGCAGAACAATCCGGGGCTAGTGATGTTGTTACCGGCACTAGCGGTCGTATTTGCACATCTGCTCTCGTTGGCCCTGGGTTATGGCGATAGGCTTCTAACGGGACAATTGGCACATGGCATTGCGACGGAGCTCTCGATGGAGTTTCGCCATCGTGAGGAGGTGCTGCCACATTTTCCGTTTTTGGTTTCTCAGATGCTCCCGCAAGTGCCGCCACTCCCTTGGCTACAAGGTCCGGAGTAGATTGGAGGCTATTCTGTCGCCTCGAACGCTTTTGCACCCTATATGTCGTTGCCCCGAGCGAAGATGGTGCCGCTGAAAGGGGTGGGCTAGATTTTGGCGACACTTTCCCAGGCGACTGGCCAGACTCGGGGCCAGGCATTGGTACCTGGTACAAGGGTCGACACAGACATGTCGAGCCTGGACGGGTTAACATCGGCATCATGCAGCTTTAATAGTCTCAATTCTGCTCACCTTTCGGAATTCTAACCATGAAAGCGTAGACTTTCTGGCAACTACACGTACCCTTGGGATGCGGGCATTTTGCTAGAGGACGGCCAGCTTTAGGCACTTTCATCATAAGCCTATCAAAATGCTGGCATTTTGATGATCGATGACCTCTAATGCATGGCTCACTGTGATGCAATTTTTAGCATGGGAATAAGCAAGGAGGCAGCGCAAAGGAAATAATGCGTACCACGACCATTTGGCTCCTTCTTCGTCTAGAGGCATAGTAAGCGATAGGAGAATATTTCCGTAGTATCTGCGATGACAGCGTTTGGGATACTACAGTAGAAGTCCCCGACAGGCGTTAAACTACCCCGCAAGCATCCGGTGGGAGTGGTCCCCAGAGATGTTGCAAAGCTACAAGGCCGGCAGCTTGGTTATAACCAAGATGTGCTTAAACGCAGGTGTGCACTTGGCGATGATAATAGCAGAAATATAATGAAATTGGTTCCCGGATTCGAGGAGATGAGAGGGCCTGAAGACTGCGTCGCAAATTTGAATGCAGCCTCAACCAGGCTTCCAACCCTTGGAGGAAAAAGCGAATAGGGTATGATAACAGAACTCCAGAAAGCCAATTCTGCAGATGACCGAGATAGCTCTCGTAAAAATGCATCAATGACCACTATTCGATTTTGGGATGCCCTGGATGCATTCAACCGCGCAATTGGCTCTCAGGAACGAGAGCAAGGTTAGGGATAAAGGCGGGATGTCTGATAACCGCAGCCAATGATGGGCGGGGCGAGTCCACGGCGCTAGTCCGGGAATGGAAACTTTTTGACTCCGAGTAATCGACAGGCGCATTATGTAATCACCATCTTTGTTGCAGTTCTACTGTGCTCCGCAAATAAGGTGCAATTGAAAAAGCCACTATCGCCAGTTTGTCAATTATTCCTCCCATAGTCGAGGAATCTCGATTGTGATTAATAGTGGTTCATCTCTCTCTCGTAAAGGGAACCACAAAGATTCATACGCTATTAGGCCACCCTGCAGCCATGGCAATAGCCGTCGGCCAATGAATCCCATCGACAGCGAAAAGGAAGCTCATCCCGTGTTCAGTAGAAAGTCAAGGTCAATTTTCCTCGAGATATAGAGACGAACGCCTGATTCAATCATGCGGCAAATCTGCAAGGTCACACTTAAATTTTGCCTACTAGAAGCCTTCAGTTGTTAATCGAAACGCTGAGTATCGGTGCCGACTCACCTCCCAAATCACTGCCCTTTTCCCCAAAGGCTAAAGCTTCATCAATTTGTTTCAGTATATCGGAAGTGATATCAGTTGCCACTGCAAAACCAGTTACCAAGTTAAAACATGGCTTAATGAATTCAATTCTCCTTATATCTGAGATAGCCAAACCAGGTGTTATCAACACCTACCGAGGACACCCAAACCGAAGTACGTGTTGTTTTTCCACCACTCCAATCAGAATGCCGTATGGGGAGCAAATCGGCTAGAATTGAAGAGTTAAAACTTGAAGATTCATTTTAGGCGAGACAGCATCCTGGTGTCACCATCACTGATCGACGACTTCATGTAAATGATTGGTATCTAAGCGGTGAAGACTGGCAGAATATTTCGTCTTCTTGACACCAATGGACAGCAACGAGAATCGTCGAATGCCTACTTCAATTGAGGGCTAATAATAATATTAACCATATATGAGTCGACAATGTCGGAAGGAGACAATGATGCTAGGCCACAGCTAGAACCTCTTCAACGTACTAGGTCGTGGGTTCCCTCTGTACCCGCACCTATAAAGCGCATGTTTGATAGGTTTCCTCTCACTACATACCCATCCAACGCAATTCCCTCTCAATCATCAGCAAAATTTGATGAGCATCGTCTGTATATATTCTTGAATGCGCGCGATTGCAAACAGTCTGCGCCGTCCTATAACCCTCAATGCCTCAAGTGGCAGGTGAGCTCTTCTTGCCCACTTCTCGTACCAAAGCTGACCATCGGAGCATATTCTAGGCCTATCTAAGATTCTCTGGTATAAAATGTCAACTAATACCTTCAAATAATCATGCATCGCCAACCGGATCGCTTCCATTCCTTCTCCCTGCTCCCCAGTCGAGTGGATCGACTGAAGCGCTGAGTCCTATACCGTCAAACAAGCTACAAAGATGGACACATGAGGAATTGGGTGTTGAAGAAGAGGACACATCTGACATACGCTTTGGCGCATACTCTTCACTTCTAGATCAACGCATACGAGGTGCTTGGGTAAATTAGCCTTCCCGAAACTATCTAAGTATATTTGCTAATCCCGGAATGTTAGCTTTACACGTTATACCTGGACAATTCGAATTTCAATGCCATTGTGCGCAAATTTTACGTAAATTCGACGACTACGAATTTCCTTGTACGAAAGGTCATCGCTGTAGAGCTACAGGACGCGGCGAGGAACGAACTTCTGAAGTCTTCGCCTTATATCGATGTTGATGACTTGATAGCAGAAGCAAAAAATGCGTTCGAATCTCTTTCAATATTGCTGGGGAATGACTCCTATTTCTTTAACAGGTCAAATCCTGGTTTGTTCGACGCAAGCGTTTTCGCATATACCCATTTGATATTGGATGAGCATCTCGGGTGGAAGCACAATCCCCTAGAAATGCACTTGAGGAGATACCACAACCTTGTGCAACACCGGCAACAGCTGCTTGAACGCTACTTCTAGGACACTAGGTTATGTAGAGCTCCTTTATTTACATAGACAAGTGGGATTCAGACGTTTGTACGATACAAACGGATAGAAAGTCGTCAACCGGGCATTTGTAGAAGATTATATGCTGAATGATTTTTAACAAGCGGTCTTTCATTTCTTTCTGAAGCAGCCTCCATACCAAACATACACACCTACCCATTTCTTCGCGCGGTGTCCCAGTTTTTCTACCAATTCTTCATCTACCTTGGTTTCCTTACATTCTCCGATTAATTCAAAACCAGCCACACTAGCCTCTTGCAATGTTTCTTCCACAGTGTGCGAATAGCTCGTCGGTCGGATTTTGACACCTGTTTCTGGATGCACAAACCCGGCCTGGCTTATCCCACCCATTTCTGAATGCATATTGGTTAACAATAGGATCCCTCCTGGTGTCAAGATGGCGGCGGCAACCTTAAAGAAGGCTTTCACTGGTACATGCTCCAACACTAAAGTCGAGATAACGCCATCGGATGCAGAGGCGGACGATGGTGGAATAGTTTCATTTAAAAGGTTATACGTCTCAAACGAGATTCTATCCCCGGTTTCATTTGAATCCATATTGGAAAGATCTGCAAAATACTCCGCAATCTTCTTACGAGCAACTTCCAGCATCTTGTTTGACGGCTCAAGCCCTACAACCCTTAGGCCCTTCGGTCCAGCACGAACAAGCGACAGAGTATTTCGTCCTGTACCGCAACCCAAGTCGACGATTTTGGGGTCGGATTCGAGACCCTGAACTTGGGATAGGAAAAATGGAAGTAGTGTCTCCAATTCCAATGTGTCAAGGCGCTGAAGGAAGTTTCCGTCTGTGTCGTAGACCTGTGCAGGAAGTGAATCTTAGCGCCGGAATTATGGGATGTCCTGAAGGCTAGTGTGAATAC
Source organism: Amauroascus verrucosus (assembly GCA_001430935.1). Taxonomy (NCBI): domain Eukaryota; kingdom Fungi; phylum Ascomycota; class Eurotiomycetes; order Onygenales; family Onygenaceae; genus Amauroascus; species Amauroascus verrucosus. Next base: position 90,659 of record LJPJ01000374.1, read on the forward strand.
CTCTGCCCATTGATTATATGCATCGATCGTGTCGAGGTACTTGATTTCGCGCGATGGAGATGGCGATACTGGCAAGGCAGAATTTGAAGACAGGGAGGCCATTTTCTTGTCTTGACGTAGGTACCATGTATGTAGGAGGCACTATGAGGCTGTTACGGGTAATGCCGTCCGCCTCCGTCTAGTAGAGGGCAACTTTGACACAGCGGTGTGCCTTGAAGTTTGGAAGTCTCGCCGTCCTCAATCATGGGGAGGCCCATACGTTTTCTACCCATGTATCCTGATCGACGATAGCCACTCTTGGGTCTGAGTCATATCACCAAGGCGGACACAGCCTGGTACTCCGGCTCGTATTTCACATCGAACCGAAGAGATCTTTTTCACTGTGACAAAGTTCTTTGCCTGTCACACTTCTCTACGGCTATGCGCAAAAAGCTAACAACCTATCCAACCGTACTTGAAAGCGAAATGGGTAAGGGAAGGGCAAAAAAGGTTGTTGTGAAGGTCCTACCCGGAATCGAACCGGGGTCAGCGGAAACTTCCGATGCTAATCAGAATCCGCTATGCTAACCGCTACACCATAGAACCAATTGGTGACCGGCCCTGGTCACCCATGCTACATGTTTCTAGCTATTATGGGGAAGATTCATCAATCATCAAGCAAATCTTTTTCGACAATATTTCAAATTTCCACATACACAAAACACATCCAAATACCCCGCAGAACGCCACTCCCAGTTTCCAGCAATAATCCACAAAAGCGCATACATCATATTCCGCCCGAAGTAAATAAATCACACCGAAAATATTCATCCAGCTAATATACCGTTCCACCAAACGGCGCAGTTTCTTTTAAATCCTCCACAAGATCCTCAACGTTATTTAAATATTTTCCCAAAAATGCCTGCTTTTCCTCTGTAGTTTTGGTGGATTGACCCGCTGCATCGCGTCCAGCATCTCCGCTACTTGTGCTTCTCGATAGTTGTCCTCCTAATTTGCCCGAGCTTCTTTGTGGACCCAAAAGCCCCGAATTGGAGGCACCAGAGTGACTCGAAGGTGTCTCAGGCATTAGATAGAAATACAGAAACTCAACGAGTTTCAGCTTAACTTCCCGCGACGTAGAGCGAAGCTTGAATAGTGATGTGATAGTCAATAGCCCATCAAGTTCTTCAAATGTACGAGTGTTTGCAGGGTTATCGAGTAGGGCCGTTACGAGGGTCAGGAGAGTCGAGGACTGGATTGCAGGGCAGTTGGCGGGTTCGAGCAGGTCGAGGAGAAGGTTCATATAGACTTCTCGAGTAAATAATGATCGAGACGGAGGATGAAGGAGTAAAACACCTTGAATGAGGTCCAATGCAGCGATAATTAAGAGGTCGTTCGTGCCATTACTCCCACGGCCTAGGAGGTGTTCAAGGCACGAAACTAATCGTAATGCAACTACCAGCAATCCGAAAGTCAGTAACTGACATTGTTTTTTTTCCAGATTAAGCAGGCATTAGACCGAAAATGAGCGTACCATTCCACTGAAACCCTTCTTGTAGCTTATAAAACTCCCTAAACGCCGGATCGTCGCAGAGTTCACTCAAAGATTTGGACGGAGTATGCGCAGCGTCCAAGGGAGTCATCGACCGTCGTTTCTCCAATGCTGAAGGCTTTGATCTTAATAAACATATTTGCGCAAGGAGGCCTTCGACTTGACGAAGCCCTTTGCGAATCTTAGTCTGATCATACGATGATAAATAGTCAAATGAATGCGCTAAGAGTGCCTCCATTGAAAGTTGCCTTCTGGGCCGCCTAAGCTGTCCCTATGTGTACAATGTAAGAACTATGTTTTCGAAAGAATATTTTATAGAGCAAAAAGGCGCCGGGTTAAGAAAATGTAAGTAAATGGTCTCAAACTCATTTTTATCATTTTATTTCGATTCTGGGACGGAGAGAGCTTCGACGAAGTATCTTTAGCGGCTAAAAGTAAATACGCGCAGCGCTGGCATGGCAACTGCTTATATAAGTCGCGCTTAACATACTTCCACACCGAACCGGCCACCATTTCAAAATATCTTCTAATTTAACTACCCTTCCACTTCAACGCGCAATTATGCCACCAATTTGCAAGAGAAATTCTTCAAATTTAGTTGAGAAAGAGGGGAGAATTGAGCTTGTGATAAATGCTTTAAAAAATCAAGAAACTACCTTTATTTGTGAAGCTGCAAGGCTATTTGATGTGCCTAGGTGTTACGGACCCTGCGACACAGAGGTCTAGGACCTGCAACAATTGGCTATGAATAAATAGGATGCGCCATAAGGAGAAACTATGGCCTGAGGAGCCACATGAGAATATCATAGTCAATCAAAGCCAACAGAGTCAGGGGACTATGATGAGCTCTGACAACTATGACCAGCTATGATAGCAGAACATAGTCAGTGACTATGATGGACTATGATGGACTATGTTCTTAATCATGTATATAAGGACAGTCCCCAACTGTCAGAAAGAGCCCTTATGGTTCTTCATAGTTTACCTAACCTATGAACTTGCCTATTACTTTGAGCCCTGCTTGATACCTATATTGGATTATTATCTTGATACTCTTAGTTATCACTTGTTCAGTTCAATAGCTTGTGCTACAGATACCTGTTAGAACCTGGTAGCTATATAAGTGAGCGCAATTCCAAGTCTTTTGCCATAGCGCAATGGTAATACCTTAAGAATGCGCCCTTGAGGTCATGCCATGACAATACCCTTTGCCTATCTATCAGACGCGAGCCCTTGAACATTGGGTAAGCTGCAACATACCTATCTGGTTAAGGCTTCCAGTGCCTACGCACCCTGAGCGACCCTTACCACATAACACTAGGACTACTCTTCAAGACTGGCTTGAGGGCTCATTTTTAAGGGTGAATTTATGTGCAAATTCACATAAATCATCTTCTGCTGAAGAGGATAGGCTAGTTCAATGAGTGCTGGATCATGCTAAACAAGAATTCTCCTCCTGGCTGGCATTTGTTGAGAATATGGCCAATTGTTATGAGTTAAGGGTTGCTTGAGGTGCGTAAGCACTTGAAGTCTTAACTGGATAGGTGTTGTAGCTTACCCAATATTCAAGGGCTCATGTCTGATAGATAGGCAAAGGGTATCTGTAGCACAAGCTATTGAACTGAACAAGAGTGTAACTAAGAGTATCAAGATAATAATCCAACAAAGGCATCAAGTAGGGCTTAAAGTAATAGGCAAGTTCATAAAGTTGGTAAACTACAAAGAACCAAAAAGGCTCTTTCTGATGGTCAGAGACCATCCTTATATACATAATGAATGTCATGGATAGTCAGTCTCCTACTATCCTCCTATCCAATAGCTCAGATAGTCACTCCTATCTCAACTATCCAGTCATGTGACTTCGTCACCTCATTATTCTGTTCCAGCCCTTGGGGCTCCGCTTCGTCCTTCTATCACGACCAATGATCTGGTTCTATTGCAGGTCGTCCTGCAAGGCTTGTAACAAATATGAGGATATATTCAACATGAATGAGATAGAGAAGCAAAAGTGGAATAGATCTAGATGTCCAATTCAACATGCAGGGGGTCTAACTAGGAATGAGGCTCAGGATCTTATTGCTCCACCTGCTGCACCTGTTGAACCTCAGGCTATTCAACCCTGTGAGCCTCCACCTTCTGAGCCTACACCACACTTTTGAGCTTCACCATGCTGCAGCAACTGCGGCAGTTTTGAGCATAATAGTAGAGAATGTCCTCAACCGCGTGTAATTTAATTGAGCGTTGTTGCGTGGAGATACTTTGAATTAAAATCTAGTCAGTTGGGATACAGTGATTTTGGTGGCCGGTTCGGTGTGGAAGTACGTTAGTTCTGTGGCTAGACAATCCGCCCAAATACTTACACTCCGTTTATCCTTCAAAGAAGCGGTGGAACTTAAACCATTCTTTGATCTCCAGAAAATCTGTGGAATGGGACTGTCCGTATGCGTGCACAGTCAAGTGCCTTCCGTTCGGACTATTCACCGGCCTCAGAAAACGATCAACTGCCTAGAAACATACAATTATCGACAGGGTTACCATTCGGGAATAAGATTATTGTATGACCATAGTCATCGATGCTCCGGGCCCAAGTTAACTCAGTCCAAGAAAGAAAGGAATCTCGTCTTCCTATCAGAGTAGTGGGATCCGTTGTGGACTTTATTACATTCTCTTTTCGCGCTTGGTATGCGGCAAATTGCAAAGGGACATCGTGAGGTGTCCTCGTTGCTTATCGTTTATTCGTTTCATGCAAACAATGACCTTGTTGAAACGCAACTTTGAAATTTCTCTCGTGAACGCAGGGTTTACTCGAAGAAGTCAGGGGCTCATGTGCATGCATGGCGTTCGCGGGAAAGTATGAATCTCAGCATTTCGGGGCTCGCATTAAGCTGTTCTCAAAGTCGTTTATCGGTACCTGATACGGCACCTAATTTAACGCGCTCTGAAAGGGCAATTTCCTGTCTAGTTATTATATCTTCACGCACACAATGTAATTTTGCTTAAAATAGCCAGTCAAGGTCTCATGAAGAACAATGAAATACAAAATATTCGCATCCACACTGGTTCCGGTGAGTAGGGGGAACTTTAATTCAATTCTCGAAGGACTCTAGAATAATCTCAGAACCAACTTGATACCTTTAGTCTTCAACGCTGAAACACATTTAAGATACCACCCGGGGACTTTGAGGGATTTTATCTAGATGCTTTGTCGGGCAAGATTGGGAAATCCTCAATCTGTGGCCCAGAAAAGAATCCTGGAGAAGTTCTGGGGCTCCACGCGAAGTAAGGCTGAATCTGCGCCTCGAGAACGTGGAAACGTGGAACGGCCGTACCACTAATGTCATCGACATAGCACGGGCAACTTCGCATGGTGAGATTTTTAATTATTTTCTGGGGGGTCGTATTCGATGGCGGAGCAAGGCAACTTGATGTTCATTTCCCTCCATTTAAGGCTCATATTTCTCGAAGGTTTATGTTCTACTGAGTACCGTGCAGTACAGTACAGTACATAACATACATAGGCAGCACGGACGCATAAGTGTCATGTCAGCAACCCGGTTTTAGATATGCGCCTGGTGAACACTACTAAATATCAAGAGCTAACGATTTCTTTAATGACGGGTATTGATGTATGGTTCTCTTCCAAAACTTTGTTTCGAAATGCTGGGCTTACGTCTTCGATCCACTTCTGAAAAGCAGCCTTAACGCAGATAAGCATACACAGCGGGACTTTTCTCACAGCTCGTCACCTCGCCGTTCCAGCCTCCAGTTTATGGCCTACGAATTACCGCCAACTCCTTCCTTGGCATTATCAAAAGAAGAGCTAAGTCGGATCAAAGCTATCATGTCTATCACGTAGTGCCAATGAGCAAGTAGCCATGATGTAAGTATAGAAGGTATTACTATGTATGCATGTCTATACATACAGACAGCTAAGCATAGGTAGCTCTGGAGGGTTGCATTTTTCAATGACACTTGCACATGTGTTTTTTGAGATATCAAAACCGGTTGGTCAGTACTCACTGACATCGATAAACCATGCATATTTATGTTTTGCCTAGATATACGGAACATGTCCAATGTAGACCCAAGAGTTTAGGGTGCTAAAGCGTGCATACATACCCCCCATCTTGACAAAGACGTCAAGAATAAACGGGAGAAATGTCGGGGGAATGTGCTCAATCCATGCTTTTGGCGGAGTTGCCGAATAGGATAGCCACCAACTTGCCCCCGGTGAGGCTGAATTTTCCGAGGACACGAGCTCATTATCGCCGGCAATTTTCTCAAGGCTCTCTACCAGTCATATTCTTCCTGCACAGAAATCTCTTCGAATTTTCCATTTTGCACCTTTTGGGTCCTGTGGGTTGAGGGATATTATCTTGCCTTCGGTCTTTTTTTTTTTTTGGGAATTTTTGGAATTTTTCTAGATCGACCACATTTTCTTTGAACTGTTTCTGGCAGAAAAGGACGCCAACAAAGAATCAAAGTGGGCCATAGCTTTAGTTCAAAGTTTATTAGATGGGTGGCGATCCTCTCTCTTTTGGTAGGGTTACTAGTGACCTTAATTTGTTAGCGTCGATTACGCGCATCCATCGTACGAGGAGATCGGACTATTTTTGCTCAAGCCAATAAACATCTCACAATAATTGGGGAAAGGCTAGAATATTGAGTTTGTCCCTGGTGAAAAACAGAAGAAAGTCTAACACTCTGAAGAAGAACAATACCTTGTTTCCAATGTTTCACCTTGGCGACTCAAACTCTTCTTGTGTAGATAATTGTTAATTCCTCCATACTGGGAAGAAGGATCTTGAACTCCGTACAAAAATCTCTTTACTGGATTCCAACTGGCCCAGCACGTGACCTATTGGCTCGCGAAAGTGGAGAATCGATCATTCGGCGCGATCCGTGCGGGGCTCTTGAAGACACTGTACTTTACCGTATTGTAAACCCAGCGCACGTCTGCAGAATGTATTCTAATGGACGTATGGATGTGCAATTGCCTTTGTCCCGGAAACGGCTGGAGCCAAGAGTTAGAAGCCTCAGATGCAGCTAGTTATCATGAAAATCACGCCGTTAAAGACCAAGCTGGATGGGCTTTGTTCCAAATAAGTATGGTGTCTGGCTGACCCCTGCGCCTTGGCGCTAGCCACAAACCACCACACCGAAAGTCACAGATTGGTTAAGCTCTCGAGTCACGCAGCTTGTCTCGAGTTTTCGGGGCTTCGACTCTTTATGCGGGTTTGGATGGGCACTCTAAGGCGCAAAATAAGCGCAAAGTTAGGAAATGAGGGAGTTCTGAGACTTGATGATATACGTAACAAGATTGTCTGTCTTCAGCAAGTATGCGAATGGATGTGTGGATGTATGTAATGTACACACATACAGGTGGCATACGTACGAATAGATGAAGGAGGAAGGGCACCCCCAGTTGCTGAAGGCTTAGGTGAAAGAAATCTTACATGAAGAAGCCACGGCTTGCTTGTCCCGTAATCTGTATTGTCCCCACCCCTCTTTGACACTGCCAACCGCTCTTTTCCTCGAACATCAACAGCCAGGAAAGTTCTTACAGTTAACTTTGTTGAGACAGGGATCAATGCGGGAGAAAGGCTGCCTGTACAACGTACCATAGATTGACCTTCTTAATATATGTAGAGCTTTCCTCTTCTTCTCTTCCTCCTTCAGAGCTTGTCATTTACTTCAGCTGCTGTGTGCGGTTGTTGTTTCCCATCTTCTCTTCCCTCCAGTTTGCTCTCATCAGTCCCTACCAGCCGAGTATCTAATCAACATGGCTGAGAAGGAATCCATGCGGTGCGCTGAACCCAACTATCCTGTCGTGGACACTCAAAAACTAACTTACACAGCAGCCATGACTCTGTCAGCGGCTTTGACCGCCAGCAGAGCGTAGTTGCAATGTCCCAAAATGTTACTGGAGAGTGCGTTTTAAATAATTACCCAAAGAGAGACTCGGTAGGTACGGTTTTAACTTACCATGAATTTATAGAATTCGAAACCCTTTGAGCGATATCCCCAGAGACCAGCTGCTCCAGGACGTTGAAGACTTTGCAAACAAGAAGAACCTCACAGATATTCTGCCAGTCCTTCGAAAGGGGGCCTTGGTCGCCCAAAGTCCAGCTGATTTCGAGAACATCCCCGACCTGGACGACTCCGACAGAGAAGCCTTGAGAAGAGAACATACTCATCGATGGAATCAACCATGGGCTTTATATTACACCATTTTCCTTAACTCTATCGCTGCAGCTATTCAAGGGTGGGATCAAACAGGTACAGCACCATGAACCTCGAAACACTCCTTTTTCTCACAACTTGCTAATATCAATGTCATAGGCTCCAACGGTGCTAACCTCTCATTTCCTCTCGAATTCGGCATCCCCGACACAAACTGCGATGACCCCGCAGTTTGCGAACGGAATGCATGGATTGTAGGGTTCGTCAACTCCGTACCTTACATCGCCATCGCCCTCTTGTGAGTATATCCTTTGGAACACGGTTATGATGGAACTAAGCTCTGATATCGAAATAATGTAGTGCTGGTTGGCTTTCCGATCCTATCAATGAGATTTTAGGTCGCCGAGGCACCATATTCGTCGCTGCAGTCTTTAGTCTTCTCGCACCCATCGGATCTGCATGCACCCAGAACTGGCCACAATTGGTTGTCTGCCGTATCTTGCTTGGCATTGGTATGGGCCTGAAAGAAGTGACTGTTCCAGTCTACTCTGCAGAAAATACGCCGGCCAATATCCGTGGTGGTCTTGTCATGTCATGGCAAGTATGGACGGCCTTCGGCATTTTCCTTGGAACCTGTGCAAACCTGGCTGTAGTTAACGCCGGTAAAATCACCTGGCGACTGCAACTGGGTTCCGCTTTCATTCCGGCTGTACCTCTCGTCCTGGGTATCTATTTCTGCCCAGAGTCTCCACGCTGGCTCATCAAAAAAGGCAAGTATGGCCTGGCGTACAAATCGCTACTGAAACTTCGCAACGGACCCCTGCAAGCAGCCAGAGACCTTTACTATATTCATGCACAGCTCGTTCACGAAGAAGTGCTCCTTGAAGAATCTGGCCTTTCAAAGACAAACAACATGTTCACACGATTCATCGAATTGTTTACGATTCCCCGTGTTCGCCGTGCAACCCAGGCTTCAGGCATCGTCATGATCGCTCAACAAATGTGTGGAAGTAAGTCTTTTCCGTTCCAAATTAAGGAGAATATGGGCTGACCGAGATTTTGCTGAATAGTCAACATCATTGCTTTCTACTCTTCTTCCATTTTCGAGAAAGCCGGGGCTAGTACCATTGGAGCACTCGTTGCTTCCTTTGGTGTTGGTTTGGTTAATTTCATCTTTGCCTGGCCCGCAGTATGGACAATCGATACATTTGGTCGTCGAGGCCTGCTGCTTTTCACGTTCCCTCAGATGTTTTGGACTCTGCTGGCAGCGGGAATGTGTTTCTACATTCCAGAAAATAACAAAGCCCATATCGGTCTTGTCGCCCTTTTTATCTACCTTTTCGCAGCCTTCTATTCTCCCGGTGAAGGCCCTGTACCTTTCACCTATTCTGCTGAGGTTTTCCCGCTCTCTCACCGTGAAATCGGCATGTCCTGGGCTGTCGCAACAAACAATTTCTGGGCCTCCGTTCTTGCTCTTACTTTCAGGCGGCTAATCCAAGCGTTCAAACCACAAGGTGCATTTGGTTTCTATGCTGGTTTGAATATTGTAGCACTAATACTCATTTTCCTCTTCCTGCCCGAGACAAAGCAACGTACGCTCGAGGAGCTCGATTACGTCTTCGCCATTCCAACAAGAACTCACGCCAAGTACCAGCTCACAAAGGTGCTTCCATGGTGGTTCAAGAGATATATCCTAATGAGAAAGCACGCCGTCTGCCCCGAGCTATATCATTTAGATACCCTTGGCCATGTGGAACGTGTGGAGCCGCGCTTGGAGGGAAGCAAGGTCTGAGCAAGTTCGGTAAGGAAAATGGGTATTTGAAGCCGGTGGGATAAATGAAGGGCGGATTTCCAACAAGTATCTTTGCAAGCAACTCGATAGTAATGAGTCCGATTCCTCGAGTCTTTAGATCCTGATTTAATTCGATTCATGTATCTATTTTCCAGATGTTCAACAGTATAACCTCTGCTTTTCGTCTCCCTTGCATTTATCAACTTAGCTTCTAGATAAACTAGTCGAAGGTGCGATTACTCACTCCCTTTTTTTCCTATTAACGTTATTTTTCATGGGGTGTTTTTTGGCCTCTTAGGTCGACCAACATATGGATAACTATACGTTGCGTCAATTTCTTTCCGGTTGATTTCATTTGAAGGTTGTCCAAGTAACCCCAAATGGCTACGATCTTCTCAATTAGTAATGTATTCGCCGACCAAATTCGAAGAGCGCCGGGTTTTTATACAAGGATGTAGTGGTTGGAAGTGTTGTCCAGGTAGCAGTGCTGACAAGTTGGGTGGGATTAAGCAAGGAGGGGGAGACACCAACTCTTGTTTGTTAGTGAGCAAGCTAGTTAGTGAAACTTTGTGGCCCAAGCTCATCCGACGACATCATCAGCAGGTTGTGGCATGTGATTTTGCTGGTGAGACTTCTTGTGCCTCAAGTCTGCCCACACCCAGTCGACAAAACACATAACATTGAGCATTTATCGAATCTGTGTTATCCCAAGTGAGATTGCTGGCGTATTTGATCCCTGGAACCGATCTGGTGAGAGAAGCCCGCTTCCAGGCAAGCACTTTTGTGAGCATCTGATAGGTGCTCCACATCCCAATAGCTCCCAAAAAGCACCCTCTCCTCAGAATATTCGCGCCTACACTCCCGCGCCTCCGGCTCAGGCAACCAGTTTTTTTTTGGTTTTATTTCGTGAAGGTCTCTCAACGTAGACGCTACAGGCATGCCGGAACCGCTCTCGTCCCCGAACCCGATTCCTCCCCGTACAAGCTCGACTGGTGTCACAAACGGAGCTACCTACCCACCTCCCACACGGAATACAATCCTAAAACCTGTCTCCGAAGAAGAATGGATTGCATCTTCATCACGGAAGTCGAATGATTATGACTTATTACCCAGATCCGCAAACGGTTGCGACTCCGGTGACTCGAAGATCTGTACCAAATCCGTAATAAGCAATACTGACGGAATGTGGTCCACAAAGAAAGAAAAGATACTTTTGGGCCCTTATGAATATATGGTGCATCAGCCGGGTAAAGATATACGCAGGCAACTCATCGCCGCGTTCAATCGCTGGCTACATGTTCCAGAGGAGAGCCTAGCTATTATTACCCAGGTTGTGCTGATGCTACACACGGCTTCTCTGCTGTAAGTTGTCTGTTTTGAACTTTGCGTAGCTTGGCTGGGAATGATAATGAGTCAAGCTAATAGTTCGGCTTTGCTATGCAGTGTAGATGACGTCGAGGATTCGTCGGTTTTGCGGCGGGGTGTACCCGTGGCGCATAACATTTTTGGGACGGCGCAAACGATTAATTCGGCAAATTATATATATTTCTTAGCTCTGGACGAGATTCAGAAGCTGCGCAATTCTGATGCAATTGGTATATTTACCACGGAGTTGTTGAACCTGCATCGGGGACAAGGGATGGATTTGTTTTGGAGAGATACCCTCACATGTCCGAGTGAAGAGGATTATCTGGAGATGGTAGGAAATAAGACAGGTGGGCTATTCAGGCTAGCCATTAAGCTCATGCAAGCCGAGAGTGAAGTCTCTGTGTAAGATGTGATACCCTCCCACGTAGCTATGACAAAAGTTCTAACGGCTGCCTTATCAGTGACTGCATCCCCCTCGTCAACCTAATGGGCCTGATATTCCAGATCTGCGACGATTATCTCAACCTCTCGAATCCAACCTATAGCAAAAACAAAGGCCTTTGTGAAGACCTAACAGAGGGAAAATTCTCCTTTCCCGTTATTCACTCTATCCGCTCTCAACCGGATAATCTACAACTCATTAATATCCTAAAGCAAAAAACCAAAGATGACGAAGTCAAACGCTATGCGATAAATTATATGGAGAGTACCGGGAGTTTTACATATACGAGAAAAATAGTCTCGCAGCTCCGCGATAATGCGTTGGTAATGATTGATGAAGTTGAGATTGCCCTAGGGCATGTCCAAGAAGGCCAAAGCGAAAAGGCCGAAGGTAGCGGGGAGATGGTGCGATCGATCCTGAACAGAATCGTGGAGCCAACACTAAAACAATGACGGAGAACTTTTGAAGCGTTTAATGTCTCTACACTTGTGCATACTTCATGTTGTCAGTCAGTATATTGATGAGTATCGAGACTTCGGTGGCGCTTTTCTTTAGGACAAGATAGCACCTCTGCCTGCATGCTTTTGGAGTCGTTGTGTTTACTTAATTGGCATTAGTAGTAGGTATCTCATGGGAAAGGTGTTCCCAGGTAGGGACCACTCACTCAGTCAGTGTTTATTTGCACGCATTCCGCTGGATCGGATTTCTGAGGTAGGCTAGGTTCAGCATATTTTCCCCGTCAACCAACTCATGACTTCATATTAATATTCTTATATATACCTGTTACATGCTCCCAACCAAAGGGTAGATCAAGGGTATCAAACAAAACGTATACTTCAAAACCCCAAAAATTGTCCAGGCAAACTCCAAAAATGGGTATCCCGCCCAGCCACCACAACCTCAATTAACGTATGTAGGCTGCAAAACTACATACATCTGCAAAGAACCCCAGAATAGGTTTGTTGGGTATCTCACATAACAATACAGCAGGCCTTCTCCAACTTTCGTAAAAGTGTAGGCAAGGCTTTGCTGATAGCTTCCTCAACAATAGTGTTCTCTTGTTGTTGGTGTTGTTGCTGATGCTGCTGGGGAGCATGTGACGTATGGTGATGCGGTTGCTGCTGTTGATGAGGATGGTAAGGCGCATAGGGTGGCATCTCAGCTGGTCCACCAGTCAAATTGACGTAGATCCTTCCTGCGTTTTCTTCGGTACAATACTGTAGGCCGAGATTCCGACATACTTGTTCCACGCGCGGTTTGAGCTTTTGAACATGATTGGCAGAGTGATTTCCTTTACCGACGATTCTGCGTTATATCAACACATAAGCTTTCCTATCGTGTTAAATGAGGGGGGGAGCGCACGCGTGCGATAATGGGCAAAGTGGGAGAGCTAGTTTCGCGGGACGAACTTACACGTGAAGATGCGTCTGGCCATGAGCCTGCGCATACTTTATCCTCTCTTCAAGAATATCCTCCGCCTCCTCGACGAATTGACCATGCAAATCGATCGTGTCGTCCGGTACCCGGCCATTCGCGTTGTTCTCACGGAATATAAACTCTGACGCTTGCCGATTGTATTCTTCCATTTTGCGGCCATGCTCCTTGCCCTGTTCAGAGAGCTCTTTCGCGAGAGCGCCATCGCCCGCTGCGTAGGCTTGCTGGGACTATTGGGGGACGTTAGTGATGGCTATTTTGCCTGCATATAGACGTTTCGACTGGGGCGGAAGAAGCTTGGATCGGGGGACGAACACGTTCAAAACATGAACCACGCTTTGCAGCCTCTTGCCTAGCGAGATCGCGCAAACGATCATATTCGGCTTCGGCATCGGTGCTTTGCTCATGGTTGAAAGCTAGGATTTTGGGAACAAGGATTAGCGCTTTCAGGATTGATCAGTATTATAACTAATGTCTTGTGTTTACTCACCTCGCGCGCCGAGATATGACATTTCGTGAGACATGATACGGGCCAAAATACTTCGGCAAGTACCCCTTCACTTCGGGGGTATACTGACTTCTCCTTTCAGGGCGCTTTTCGACATTAGTTCCTGGCTCGGGATAAACCAGAGTCCAGCATTTCACGAAACTCATGACCCAAACAGGCATAGCGCATGCAAACAATAGGTTTTGGATGGATGTTTGCATTGCATCGACTTATCACTCTTGAGGGCTATTGAGAGCGTTTTGACGAAATTGACATCATTTTAACAGGTGGTTAGAGATCTAGCCGTGGTGACGATAACAAAGGTCCATGGTATCTGAGGAGGAGGACCATTTGAAGTGATTTCAGTCAACGAATTCATAAAACTTTGCATATACAATGACACACCGGAAAGCCAGAGCGCCTCATGGTCACCCATTACAGTCTAAGAATTACGACCTGATGACACCAAATAGGTCGGCTTGGAGATTCCATATCAATAGGACCTGAATAGATATTTGCCTGAAATCAAAAGTAAAAATACCTTAAGCAGGCCTTCCTCACTTATCCTCTATCTTTGCTTGAAAAATTCTTAACATTGAGCTACAGGTTTGCACTGTTGGAATCAGTCAAGAAATCTCAAACAGTAGGTACCTTGTTTGAATCCCATATGGAATTCTACAGTTGATTAGTTAACCTGTTCAATCTTCCTTTCTTGAGAAAAGAAATTCAGTTTAGCACAAAATTCCCCGGCTAAACAAGGACTACCTATAATTCAGAGCAATATTACTGCATCAAGGTTGATCCCATCCAAAACTAGGACGCAGCCACTTGTTGAATGAAAGATATTAGATGAAATCCTCTTTACTTGGTGTTGTCCCTTATCTTCAGGATTCGACTGATCCTTAGAGACTGGAATGAGCCAGGAAATGTTGCCAGAAACGCATATTTTCCCTCCTACGAGCATCCACGTGGGAAGTTGGTAGCCTGATGTCTAAATTCGAATTCCATCCAGGACAACGTTGTCCTTGAGCTTTATTTCTTTTCGTGCGCAACGCTCCAACTTCTTTCGTACAACGCTTGGTATCTGAGCCCCAAAAGTCAAGGTTAGACGGTTTGATTTTGAAGATGCTGCCTGATTGGTGGGCGCGAAGCGAAGCTGCAGTGCCAATGCAGAAAGTATTGAACTATTCCTGGAGCATCGAATCTAGAACTCTGAAGCAGTTCGCCTTGTTTGTCTTAGCCTCAAGATCGTGAGGCTCATCTCCCCCTTCGAAACGTTTGCCAAAGTCCGCCTGCACGCTCTTTATTCACCATGACCACTATCCGTGTTTCTGCTTTTCTCTCCTTGCTGCGAACTGATGGCATGAAAAGGCTTGAGAAAGCTCTTTGAAAATGGACTCCGCTAATGATACCACCACATCAGACGTCGTCCATGTTGGGTTTTGGATCGACCATGATGGAAGTGCCATCGGCAAATATCGTCTTACCTTAAAAACAAACCAAGCCTTGATTTTGCTAGCTGCGCTGACCGTTCTTGTGACCCTCTCAGCCGGTCGTAGTTGGAAGCTATGGTGCTCGGTGGCCCACTACTACTTCCAGCGCCGCCAACGCAAAACCTCCTCGTTAGCATCGTCGATCCGACAACAACAAGTTATCCTGCGAAATTCAGAGACGGCCGGCGGCAGTCTATTCGCCCTCGCTGGCCTTGCAATACAGAAGAACCATCGCAGGAGTGCCGGAAAGGGCCATGGAAGAACCAGCCAGCTATTCTTGGTGTGCTTATCCCTTTTGCATTGGGGTGCATTCGTCGTACTCGGCATCCTTACATCGCAGATCGCCACTGGACGAACCGTAAGGTCGATAGAAACGGATCACTGCGGTACCTGGATAGCAAAGGCTATTCCGCCTCTGAATGCATCGTCAATGGATCAAGTGGAAGCGTCTGCCACGCTCAATGAGCTCGACTTAAATTCGACTTTGGAAGCGGAGGATTATGTCCGGCGGTGCTATGATCCATCATCTGGAAACACCTTGGGGTGCAACCGATTAGTTAAGCAATTTCTCCCTCATACAATCGAGAACACAGAATGCACATTCTCAAAGGAGGTCTGCTCCGAAGCCAACGGAATTGCGGTGTCATTCGACTCAGGTAATATCTCGTTTTCAGACCTTGGACTAAACTCTGCTCTATCGGATCAGCTTTTCGTCCGCCGTCGGTCGGTTTGCTCCCCATTGCCTTCAAAGCCTTTTTTGTACACCCATGAACAGGCGATTCAGTCGCTGGGAATCCTCCGAAATAACATTGAAGACCTGGACCAAATTCAGGCGTTCTCGCATGTAAAGTTCGGCGAATCCACGAATTGGACAACATATTATCGCACTGCCCTTTCCGAGACATATGGATTGTACACTGAACTGGCAATGAAGGCCAGCTTGGCATCTCCGCTCCTCCAACCTCCAAGGCCATCTATGCAAATATCTGTGATGACCGTGATGGGAGAAACAGTTGCATATCATACATCATTCTCCGATGCCTTCTTCAACTTCAATTCTCGGATAGATACGATTGACTCAAGAGGTAATAATTACACGTTTTACAGAATGGGACGGCCGCTAAACAGTGTTGCTTGCCAGGAAATGGTCATGTATTGTAGCAAGTATACAAACTTCTGCACACCTTGGGAAGGTGTCTATGAAGTTAGCGGGATGTATCAAAATTTAGCCGGTGATCACTCCTCTGATAAAGTGGCTGAAGTCGCGCTTGCCGCCGTCAACATGGCAATGCTCTCCACGACTTTGTATACGTCAATTAGCAATCGTGGATCTTCAGCATTGGTCGCTAGCCGCTTCCTTGCCAACTCGAACCAACTTCGACTGCTTCCAGGACAATGGAAACTCGAAGTGGAACGCTGGTTTCAAATCGCACTCGCCCGGACCCAGCTGGCAATGATTAGGTTTTTGAAGACGCCGGGCCTTGATCGGACGCGGGTCGATAACATCTGGGACGTGACGCCAATGTTGAAATCCATATGCACGATTATCAAATTTAACTCAGACGACCACACAACACTAAGCACTGTTGGAATTTTGGTCGTCGTATCATTCAGTTTGTTCCTCACGATCCTCAGTCTGTGGGACTTAATTTTCACGTCGATTGTTTCTGCAAAGGTCCTCGCGGCTTGGAATAAAGATCAAGTTCTTGAGCTCCTTGCAAATCTAAATCAAACAGTAAGTATAGGCCCATCCCTAAAATACGAACGTTCAAGCTGCTTCATCATAGCTAATAAATGCTGCGGCTGTTTAGGGCAACACCGGAAACGACGTAAAAGAAGATGATGGCGAAGAAAACGGCGTCCTGGAAGATATGAAACCACACGACATGGAGGGAACCGCCACGACAAATCTCTTATCTCCATCTGAATCATTCCGGTCCAACTCTGTCATATCGCGGAAGCCAGCGCCACCTCCAGTGGTGTTGCCTTAGGGACTTTAATTCATCCAGCTTTGAAAACAGAATATTTCAAAGGAAAAATAGAGTGACTATTCGGGGGGATTGGCTCTCCAAAGTTCCCCATTTCAGAATTGAACAATGGTGCAGATTGCAGACGTCGAGCAAGGTCTCCAAGATGGACCGCACTTGTTCCCATCCCGATATGTGGCAGAGTTTTAGGAGAAAGAGCAATGGAGACTTTCAATGAATTAGATCGCAAGCATTCGGAATCTTTGCAGGAACTTGGCGGTGAGGTTTTGATTGGCCTGTCGGGGGATTCGCTGACAGACAGCTCCACTCAGCGGGCCTTATTGCGTCATAGCTCCATGCCAAGGATCTTAGCGTCCGCCTTTAGTGCTTCCTCATTACTAATCCTGGATTTGCTGGTTATGACGAGGGAAGCCCCGCCATTAGTTACAAATTATCCGTGTTGAAGCCAAGACTGCTTGGGTTTGCACTGTTTGCTTGCCGCAGTAATTAGAGGGAAAAATTGCGTGATGGTTCAGATATCAATTCTGTTCCTCTTAAGTACAATTCAGTATTTGCCTGTTATCATTAAACACACACATTGATCCCTCAAATATTGAGAGCACCATAACGCCAAAGAAAGACACGTAGCTACTTTTCAAGGGTTTTCTTCGCCTCCCTTCAATCGATTACCCGAGCAATTGGGGAGAAGCAGGATCCTCGCCAAGCTGCCCCACCAAACAAGTCGATTTCAAGGGGGTTAGAAAAAGGGAAGCAAGAACCGATACCGTACAAGCATCAGGGGCAATTTTTCCGTGACAAAATCTTAGCCTCGCGTCCACCATAAACCCCTGCCCCCGGTTGAGCGAGACCTAATTCCGCGTTATGGCTCCCCCAGTCCCAAAACCCTACTCAATCACCGATGTATTCCCCCTCCCCAACTCAATAGTGACAATTCCTCGCCTCGGTTTCGGCGTCTACAAGACTCCTACGCACTTATGCGAAAAGTCTTGCCTAACAGCTTTCCAAGCTGGATACCGTCACATTGACACCGCTCAGTTCTATGGGAATGAGGCAGAGGTTGGGGATGCGATTCGAAAGTCTGGGCTGGATAGAAAAGATATCTTCGTGACCACGAAGATAATAGCGCCGGCGGGCTCTCCGGAGGCAACATACGAGAAGGTCTTGGATAGTGTACGAAAGATTGGCGGAGATGATGGATACGTCGATTTGTTTTTGATACATTCCCCAAGCGCCGGTGCTGCGGGAAGAAAGCAAATGTGGCTCGCTCTTGAAAGATTACTAGAAGAAGGAAAAACTCGAAGCATTGGAGTCAGTAACTATGGAGTTAAACACATTGAGGAAATGAGGGCATATGCAAAGATATGGCCACCGCAAGTCAACCAAATAGAGGTAAGCTTTTGTGCTCTAGCGTTGATAAGAAAGCTATCTCCCCTGACTGATGTTTTGTTCTTCAAGCTTCATCCATGGTGTCAGCAAGAAGCAATCAATGCTTATTGCAGACAACATGGAATTGTTGTCGAAGCATACTCGCCTTTGGTCCGAAATTATAAAGCCAATGAACCAACCCTGGTAGGGTTAGCCGAGAAATATGGAAAAACTACCGCTCAGATTCTCCTAAGATACTGTTTGCAAAAGGAATGGGTCCCTCTACCAAAGAGTGTTGACCCAGAGAGAATTAAAGCGAATGCCGACCTGTACGGTTTTGCACTTGCCGACGAAGATATGGCCATTCTCAATGGTCTAGACGAGGGTGCAGATGGCGCTATCGTCCAGGCTGTTGATAACGAGTAATAGTGCGGTTGATAGTTCCGGCGTCGCCTAGTAGTTATAGAGCCCTTTATTCCTAATTGATAGAATCTAGTCTTCATCGTTGATTTCAATCGCGCCTGTCCATGAGATACGAATTGATAGATTGCAGCGTTGACCGTGACGGATTCACCTCATGTTTTGAGGAGACTATCCATGCTAATCTTTGTCGGATATATTGTTTGTTGGTGGGTTTGTAGACTTTTGATCGTGTATAGGATCCTAATTGGTGAGCCAAACCTCCAAAAGTGTAACCGCAATGAAAAGGCACGTACCCTGATCATCAAAGAACAAGCAAAGTATCATAAGAGCTGTTCCAACGGACAAATCTTTTCCTGTGTCACAGGTAACCACTAAAGACTGAGACGGGTCTTCATTTAGGTGACCAGACACAAATGTCTCAACCTTGGACAAAACCTTTCGTAAATTGCGGCTCCCAAGCTTCCCCGGGAGGCAACCCAGATTTAGTCTCCTACTCTGTGAGGCATCAGGGTCTCCGTGACAGTCAATAACCAAATCAAATGAGGTGGCCGGATCATTCAATGGCTCGCTTTTGCCAACGAAAATGTTTTTCGTGGGCTTGACCAAAGTTGTCTGCTCAGCGGAATAAGCCTGACGTTTCTCAACCAACTCGCTAATCAAGTCAGATAGGCCTTCTTCGGTAGAGTCAAGTAAAATTCTTCGATTGTTCCAAAATAAATCCGGAGTGAGGCCGCATGCCCATCCTTCGCTATCATCACCAGCACCCTGGATATACCCACCTTCCGACATTTCAGCTCCTCGCACTCTTTTTGACGCAGAGCACAAGACCATTAGATGAAATTCCCTGGACTCTGAGTAATCAGGGTAAAAGTAATCGCTCGTTGCCCATGCTAACCGAACAGGCTTGCCCATTCTATCTGTCAAGGGTTTCAGGTCCAATCCCAAGCTCTGGAATGTGGGTTAGGTCAGCTGGAATTGGAAATTGTTCTTTTTTATAAGAAAATGGAAATTGCTTACTTTAAATGAAGCAACAAACCCATCAATTCGACTTTCAATTTGAGACTCTTCGGACGCACTAAGAAGATTTGGTGGAAATTGAACATTGTGATATGCGGGTTTGCCCGGAAATAGGGCCCTATTCATCACTGCAGCCCAAATCGGAGTAGTTTTCGAAAGGGCATCTGGCATTGCTGCAAGGTTATTTCAGCATGGATAATACTCACGTGAAAAGGGAAAAGTTGCTTACCCTTGCCTCTTCTCGTTGAATCCACGATGATGCATCTATCAGTCCGGATTTAGTTTATAGAGTCGTTGATATAGGGGTACGACATATATGTCTGCTTACCCTCTGTGTCGATTGAGAATATCGAGGACCTGTAGATTAAGGCGACGTAGGCTAAAGCTCCATTGACCAACATGGCCATCAGTACTTTTGAAGTAGGCGCTTCCACCTTTTTTGTCGAGCGGAATATACCAGCTTCCACAGCGTTCGTTGGCTACCAAAGGTAGACGATAGTGCTCAGAGACTCTCTGAACAAACTGGGCATCGCTCTGAATAGATTTTAATCTATTTGTTATAGATAAGGTTGATCGTTTAAGATCTGAGAGGATATGTGATAAGCTCTGGAACTGGGAGGGGAACTCAATATCAGAAATCGAGGCCGGGTATGTGGTCGATCCCGCCATGTTTTGCGGATGACCGACAGGTAGAAAGTGCAAGGTTTGAGGCCCGAAACGCCCAGAGATGCAACCAGTTTCTTCCTTGCTTTCCTTTTTCTTTTTGATGCGAATTGCGAATTTTTTTTGACACTCGAGTCTCATACGTGTATGGACTCTGCGCGCAGGCCGTCACCTGGACACTGCCAGCGCAGCACGATAAGCGAGTTGAGAGTGGTATGCAACCAGATGCTCTCGCTAGTCTCCTGTCAATAATCTTTTTTTTTTTTCTGTTTTTGAAGTCTATTGAAAGGAATCCTAACCCCAAAATTGGTTGTAACTCAATTGTAGCCCTCAACAAAAAAATTTTGCCCCTCCAGCTTCTGGCTTTCGGATTGCACCTGAAGAATGGGGGGTTTTTGGTCCACCGGTCCTTCAGTGGCGGGATGGGGCATCACTCTCTCTGCATTAATCAACTTGGTGGATTATGAGGTCGTTATGGATTCGAGAGTTGACAGCGTGGATTCCACCGAAACCTGCAATTCAGCCAATGATGACGGGGAATTTAGGGTTTATTCAGAAATTCTAATCGAATTCCGCGTCAACTTGATTTTGTTATCCTTGAAGGCTAACTCACATAAGTAGTATGTAAGAGAGATGCAATCCGGCCAGCTAACTAATGATGAAGAGGAACAGCGGGTGATGGTCGAACATCCATGTTGTCTCCTGCAGTCTGATTGATCTCCCGGTTGCCCCTCCCCCTCCTTCCTTCCTCAACGCTGCTTTGTACTCAATTGCCCCTCCAAGCCGGAACCTTCCTTTTGCGCTTCTTTGTTTATTTGCTCGCAATTCCTCCTCGAGTGAAATAAGGAAGGAAACGCTCTTATATCCCTCAGTTCACCCCTTTACTCCCTTTCTCTTTCTCTACTTACTCAAATACTCCTTCGTTCCTCCTCTTGCCTGCAAGCCTCCTTTCATTCTATATCCTGAGCTTCTAAATCTTGTTCAATTCCTCCAGTCTCAACACTCAAAACAAGACTCTTAAGACCAACAGTCTATCCACACAAAGTTTCCACTATGCCGAAGGTTTGTTCCCCATTTTCTCCATCTGATCGTCAGCGAAATCCTCCTGGCTCCATGTTGTTCTACTCGAAGTATATTGCCAGCTTAGTCTGTGAAGGTGGATACCTATTAGTGTGCTTCTGACGCTGATTCTCTCTCTCTTTCTCTCTCTCTTTTCTGCCACTTGTAGATCACTCATATCCTCTTCGACTGTGACAACACCCTTGTCCTGTCCGAAGAATTGGCTTTCGAAGCATGCGCCGATATCGCCAACGAGATTCTCGAAAAGAACAACATTGACCATCGCTACACTGGCGAACAGCTCATCGTTGACTTTGTTGGTCAAAATTTTCGTGGAATGATGGTCTCTCTGCAGGCCAAATTCAATTTTACCTTGTCCCCAGAAGACCTCGAAGCCTATGTCAAGGAGGAGGAAAATCGCGTCATTGCCAAACTTGTTGCCAAAGCGAAACCCTGCGTTGGAGCCAACGAAGAGCTCGAGAAACTCGCAAAGTCTGGAAAATACGGCCTTGCCGTTGTTTCTTCTTCGGCTCTTCGCCGTGTCCGGGCATCCATCGAGAAAGTCGACCAGGACAGATACTTTCCCAAAGACCATGTTTTCAGTGCTGCCACCTCTCTCGACAAGCCAACCACCAAGCCGGACCCAGCTATCTACTTGCACTCCCTAAAAGTTCTGAACAAGCAAGCTACTGAGTGCGTTGCTGTTGAGGATAGCAAGAGTGGAGCTTTGAGCGCCATTCGTGCTGGAATCCCTGTCATTGCTTATGTTGGCAGCTATAACGGTACCACAAAGCAGACCGAAATGGCCAAAGTTCTACTCGATTTGGGATGCAAGGTCGTTATGAAAGACTGGTCTGAATTCGAGAAGTGCCTTGCTGATATTGAGGCTGCCTAAGTGAACGGATGGGGTCCGCTGGGGACGCTTCCTGTGGCATTCTAGTCCAATCCCCACATTCATGTTCTCGCAACGGTAAACTGGAGAGAAGGAGATAAAAGCGAAGGTGAAAATGGAATCACGAACGCGATGCCCGTTGATGCACACATTTTATGCGATACGTGATATGACAGTTCTTGGCGCATTCTTCAATTTGAACTCTTTGGATGTCCCCTCGACGCTCTCCCTCAATAGCATTCATCGTAACCAGGAGGGATGGGCGTACAGGAATGGGATCTCATTCTATGGCATTAGACAATAAGCATAGCTAACCACTTGAAAATAAAACATAGATGGTGCATCTACTGACTCACTTCGACTTCTAATTCTGTAACACTACTTCTTGAGATTAAGCGGAGAGTAGATGATAATATTGCTGGCCTTTCACCAAGACCTTGAGGTCCAATAGCGGACTTTCATATAACTAACTAGCAGGAGTTATCATTAACTCTACCATGGTTAGAAGCTCTATTGTTTTCATCTGTTTTTCTCATCTCAAACCCTCGCAAATCACAACAGAAATCTTCTTAGTTGATTTTATTCTCCACCGTCAGCAACAAGACGCTAGGCCGTAAATAGTTAGTTAAATAACGAACTAGTAACGAACTGATCAACGGGCGAAATCGTCTTTCCGTCCATGTCCCATTCACTAGTGTATCAAATTATCACCAAAGCGCTTAACATCCTAATCAAAAATCAAGTATGTTCCTCCGAACTCGCCAAAGGTGAGAGAATGTTCCTCTCCAACCAGGGCCAATATATGTTCTCTCCCCAAGCTCTCACTTCATCCAGGACACAGAATATTTGAAACGTGCCTTTAAATGTAAGCGTGTCTCCTATGGACACCGGACCATACAATTTCTACACGAAAACTGCATTAGCTACGCCGGATAATTCCAAAGTACGGCAAAACGGGCTCTTACCACATCGCCATTGTCTTCCTGGGATGCTATCAAAAGGTTCCATGTGTGGCCAACAACACTCATACCAATGAAAGGCAAAAGCATTTCAGTCTGCCTTTTGCCCTGTATCTCGTCCGCTAAACTTTGGAGTTGCCTTATGGTTGCAAAGTCCGCGGCTATCCACGTTGCTACCTGTAGGCTGGAGGCTAAATAACTCCCATCTGGAGTTTTCACTTCTAAGGCAGCTAAATGTGCGTAATATGCAATAGTAGGATCTTCGGACTGGGAAAGTAATAAACCCTAATGGTTTTTTGTAATCGAGTGCACTAGGTGTCCGATATTGTCGCATTCGTTCGAAAATGAAATAAGATAATCGACTTTCTTGAAAGGTACAATATGGTCGATTCTTGGCATAAGTGATGCCGGCCCCATTCCAACGGCTTTACTTCACGAATTTATTCCGGTCATTAAAATGCAAACTGAATGGGAATATGTCCAGTGGCACTTACACATCGAGAACCTCAAATAACTTTGAGGGTGCATCATCAAAAACCTGGAGGATCTTTTCTACTCCTTTCGACCAACAATTCTCATCTCCATATACAGTGCGAGCTTTAGTGGCCATTCTATAAGCAGTGCTGACGGATTGAAAAAGATTGTGATCTTCGGCTGTCGGGGCTAGCTGGTATTCGCAGGTATTTGTCGGTAGGACTTCAAATGGAAAGCCAAATTTTAGAAGGTTCCTTGATATGAGTTCAGAGGTCAGTCTTACTGCAATAGGGGTTCTAGGAAAGGGTCACCAATCATTACCTCACTCCGGGAGGCAAAGAATGCTCTCGATGAAGAAATTTTTGAAAGAGCTCTGTAACCACTTGAGGTCTGTTTTGGATACCATATGGCACACAGGTAATTTCTGGTTGAGCAATTTGAAGTTGGACAAGTTGCCAGCGTGCAGACTTTGAATGAGCACTAACGGTTGTCGGAATATTGTAGCTCATGTGTGGATATCGACTTTCACCGTCGTCGCCGGGATCTATTTCCTTAGGGCTCGTTAATCTCTTTCTCTTGGATCCTGAAGGTTCTGGCGGCTGTGTTTCTTCAGGGATTTTCCCCTTTCTTCTTGAAGCTGCTGGCTGCTTTGACTGGGTTCTGCTCTTGAGGGGCCATAACTGCCGCTCGCTGCTCTCCATCTTTCTTGGTGTTTTAGATTCAAGTTTTCGTTGTTCGAGAATTTGCTGCTGGCGAAGCTGAACATTGGCAGGTGAGGATGTAGCGCGTCTATGTGTTGATTTCTTTCGTTTTAACGTGTTTGAACAAAACGGAAACCCCCGCGCTGGAGCATCTCCAACATCGCTTACTCCTTCTAGCCATTGATAGATATATTTGGCCTTGGTAGTGCCTTCCATCTCGCAATTTTTGTCAGTAAAAGCAGTATGCTCCCTCGGGGACCAGGACTGCTTGATTTCGTGAACTATCTATAAGGAGCTTTGATGATCCTAGGTACAGTACGTCTGTACCTGGTACTGTTAAACTATCCTCCCAATCCATCAGAGTATGATATTTCAAAATGACCACGTACCTTAAGTCCCAAGTCTAGATTCAATCTAGATCCGGACTGGCTTTAGTCACCCTGTCTGGTGTATGGTTTAGTTGAGGATAGGATGGAGTGAGCTATTAGGTTATAAGTTGCCAGGTGGCGGAAGTACGGAAGTTAAACCTGGAATTGAGTCATTATCACATTGTAGTTTTTAAGCACCATAAAATGCGTTTCTAATTTCCTAACTATCATTTTAAACCATCGACCGTTAGATTCCAGTTATAGTTAATTCATGTACGTAGCGGAAGTTCGGCACTAGTGCTCGTTATACACCGTTGTCAGAGGGGATAAGGCCAAGAGACGGCTAGCAGGGGCGCTTAGGAGAGAGAAGGAAATCGAACTTGAAAATATATTTCATCAAGACTGCTGCAGTCTTCAATATCTAGTTCCATGAATAAACTTCATTAAATATATGTGCATACATAGAACATTCTCTTCCAACACTGAAATTGTTGCTACTTCATGGCAGGAATCCATATTGCATTCATGTGGAACATCCAGAATACAGTAAACCACTGAGTTAAGAAGTTAAGAGAATCGACGAAAATACTGTTGGTCGTTTATATTAACTGGCAGCCACATGGGAAGGAGTACCTACCTCCTGAAGACACTATTCTCAGCCTGAGCACCCGCTGAAAGCCTCGTGGAGTAGGTGCGAACAATCGTCTGCTCCATCAAACCTGTCATTTAAGGCTGTGAACGAAATCGCACTTTCCGTGAGCAGCCTAAATGTAGTGAGCATAAATAGAGGCCATAACCCGGAGATGTTTTCTTTTCTCTTCCTACCCTTATTCCACCGTCATCGCTTTTCTTCCAGGCAAACATTTCATTACTTCCTTGACTTGGCAGGAATCCTGGAGAGGCCCTGTGAGAGTTGTATGCTCTGTTGCTTGCCTTGTGTCTCAGATAACGGTGACATATTGTTGGTAAGAATTGCCATGCACCGTGAGTTCCTTGAAGAGTCAAGAGGACAAAGCCAAACATCCTGATCCAAACACTCGCAAAAGGAAGTTTGCTAACAGGAAAGCTCGCCATGAATTCATCATTCTCTTTAGGATAGCCCCCGGACCCACGCTTCTTGAAAGTCCCACCTGGGACGTGTTGTACAACAAGGTGTTTGCCATCTGATATCCAACCTCCTTTAGGTACGTTCACGTACTCAAATTTCGCTAATGATGACAACACACAAGGCACTGAGGACTTGCATCCTATGATGAAAGTATATGACTACTCTGAGGCGGGGCATAGGATATCTCATGTGTCAGCATCGAGAGTCCTAAAGAATCGGAGGGAGAGGGGTTTTAAATATGTGGGTTTGGATGGACTGCAGAGGTTGAAATCGTATTGGATAAACAGGGGAAACAAAAGTACGTACCATTGAGGAGGATATGTTGTGGGAAAGGAAGGAGCGTAGAGTGAGGAAGGCTGGATTATATAACGTAAGCTATCACCTACC
>LJPJ01000408.1:0-185042 GCA_001430935.1 Amauroascus verrucosus
AGCGGCTGGGACGGTGGATGACTCAATCAATCAATCAATCAATCCCCACAAAAGGAGCCCCAAGAAATTCGGCATCCGTGAATGTTTCTTTACTTTTCAGACCCCAACCAAGCCTCCTGGCTTCTTGCATTGCTACTATGGCGGAATTATCACAAGGCGAAACTGCTCTATATCCCTTAAGCGACTCTCTTGATTCTGTGCGTCATCTTCTAGAACGGGTAGAGCACCCGCACCTAATATCCTATGATGGTACTGCCGATGGCCGTGATCCAACGTACCAAGCAGCAATATCGAAACTCCTTGTCACCCTGATGGGCGAGAAGGCGGCTTTCTATCTTCACCCACGAACTAGCAGCAACAATATTGCGTTGGAACTATCGAGGTTATTTACACACCTTCAAGAGGGGGACTTCTGCTATTAGCACTTCCGCCCAGCAATACGACTTATTCTTCAGAAAGCATCAGATGTTGATGTCTGGAAAGCTATCCTTACCCTTATCACTACCGTCTCCAGAACAACCCCTCCTCCCAGTGTTCCTCTGATATTCGATGGCACGCCGTTCAGAACTACATCGTCATCGCAGAGAGTGTCAGGGCAGACGCGACATCTGGTGGAAGGAAGACTCTTTGGAGAGATTCAAGTCTGTACCTATAAGGACATAGAGGGATTCTTCACAAAGTACTTTGAATGGAAAGACTGGAACGCGCGAGCAGAAGCTGTATTTCATCACGCGCTTGGCTCCGGGGGTGATAGTGGACGGCCGAGCTTCCCCAATCCGCCAACGGAGAAAGGTGTCCTCTACTGGTGGTTTTGATTTCAGGATGAGTTCCTCTTAGACGCACGAAGCATCTATTTCGGCAAGCAAGGGCGATCTCACGGGTTCGGACGTGGACCGACAAGTCGATCTCCTCCTGAAGGCCCGAAGCGCGGGTGATATTGGAGGGAAACACAACTGGAAGGATATCTGGGTGGTTGGCGAGCTGAAATGGCCCGAGGCTAAGATCAGGACCAAAAGGGCGTTGTTGCAGATGGCGCGCTATGTGGCCGCCGCGCTAATTTGTCCACAGGTTTGCTGTCTGTGGGACCAAGGCGGAGGCGTGGGTGTTTGATCACTCCGGCCCTTTCAGCTCAGGCTCTTTTGATGTCAATGAAGACCCAAAACATTTTTTCGGATGATCATGAGCTACGCAATGATGACTGACAACAAGCTGGGACTGGATACTTTCATAACACATCACAATGGCGGTGCCGATATAGCCTTTAGAAAGTGCCACACCTTTTGAAGCACTCCCTCCCGCGCCATATCCTCTTCCAACCAATCTCATTCCCATGACCCTCGGTCACGGCTGTCCACTCGGCTTCGCCCGAGTGCCAGCGAAAAGCCGACGAGCAGGAAGCACAGATCTCCTAATAAGGGGACGCAGCTGTCTAAATGATCTCGCTTGAGCAGCCAACTGTCAAAAAGTGATCCGCAGGAAACTGAGCTGCCCTCTACCATTCAGTCAATGCATCCGCCTAGCCTCTTTGACAAGAACAGCAAGGGACAAGGGCCATATGACAATCATATCCGTTGCCTAGTGGTCTCACCCACCAGTCGTCCAATCTCCGAATACCGTTCGCCCGTGGAACTGCTTATGGCGCATCGATCCCTTTATCTGGCGGGGAATATTTTGAACCGAGACATTTCGGAAAATAACATAATAATAACTGATCCGGAAAATGCGGATGGCAATTCCGGCATGCTGATTGATCTCGACCTTGCTAAGGAAATCAGCAGCGGGTGAAGTGGGGCGCGTCACCAGACCGGCATGATGGAGTTCATGGCAATCGAGGTGCTACGCGCTATTGACCATATGTATCATCATGATCTCGAGTCATTTTTCTACGTGTTTATATGGCAGTGCGCCCGTAACGGATGAGAGCGCTTCAACCGGCTGAAAGAAAAGTCGGAAGACAGTCTCCTGAATGAATGGTACACTGGGAGCTATATGAAGATTGTTGGTAGAAAGGGAGGTCACATGGGAGCTAAAACTTTTGAGTATCTTTTATGGGAGATTCCCCCGGAGCTGGAGGGTTGTCAAACCGCTATGCAGGACACTACGGCGGGTCCTATTTCCTATCCACAAAGATGATATCTTCACCAGGACGCCGATGAAGACGGAGATGCTATATGACCCCATCATCCAGGCGTTTGACAAGGGCATTGAAGACATATCCTTATGAGGTCTCACCCCGGAAGCTAGCTCGTTACGTACGGGCTTTGGAAGACTATGTTGATACCAATGCCGTTGATGAATCATGCCGGGACAAGGCACATGTTGAACGCAAGAAGATTTTCCCAGCTGAAAGAGGAGGACATGCTCAACAAGCTCTTCAAATTAGTAGAAGACCGAATGGATCCCAGCGTCCAACAGCCAGTGGGTAGCGGTGATAGTGGGCTGGAGCAAATTTAGTCCATGGATTGCTGCAGAGATGTGTATCTAGTGAATCACCCTGCACATGACGGTGTTCCCTTCATCTTCCGGGGTATCATTGCAGGTTTGCGAGGGTCTGGAGGGTGATGGAGGATGCGGTTCGTCGCAGAAAGAGTGGTGGATACATGTGGAGGTGAACACAAGAGTGTGAGGCTTGGAGCCAAACCATTGGCTAAGGTCAGGCTATGCCAAGGAAATCTCGACGCCAAGAATGGCTCGAGCACAGGTCGTCTGGCATCGCAAATCTACGTCAGATTGGATAATTCAAGATCATCTGCGTGTGAGCCATGATGGGATAGTAGGGAAGACGCCGCCATCTGCATTTTGCAGTTTACTTCCAAAATAATTCTCTGAAAAACCCGGGCTCGTTCGTCCTCCTGAGATCTAGATGTCTACCTGGCCGTCCAAAGTGTGTCAAACCTTCTTGAGTGAGTAACGACCAGTCTCAATACCCATATAGCATAAACGAGAAGCTAATCAAAATCCGCACGTCTTCATACTTTATTCACCAATCTTTGACTACAATAATGTCCAAAGCCATGAAACCTAACAGAGTCCGATGTCCTTCCGATTCCCATAGACCAGCCCCAAAAGAGCAATGTGCAACGGTTCAGCTTTGGCGGACACTGAGATTCGTGGGGATAGTCAGTGTTAAACTCATGATAGATGATTGGATAGATTTACCTTCGGAAGCACTAGATATCCTTGATGCAATCTTCCATGGCGGTTTTGAATGTATCTTTGTCAATGGGCACCCCCTTCTCAATAAACATGGCCCCCATCACAGCATGGGTCCCACCATTGTTGTCTCGCCAAGCTCGGATCGTCGAAGGTATTTTTCCGGCGTTAGGTTGCAGCTGGAACTTGTGGCATTCTTTTCCGTTGTGCGTGACGACACCGTCATAATCCCATCGCACACCGTACCGAAGGAGATCCGCCGGAGATTTGGGCCACACTGTTTTCCCTCGAGCGACTGTTGGGTTAAAAAATTTCTGGAGGATGCTGGTTTGGCCAGTGACAACACCAACTATAGTATTAAAAGTCTTCTTTAATCCCATTGTTAAGTAAGAAGAAGTACAAAGAGGCGAAGTTTTGGCTTAATAAGTCAGAAGCTGAATAGTTTTGAGAGGTCTAAGTCCTCAAAATTACCATCTAACAGGTCTTCGCAGCCTTATTTAAGTCCAAAACCTCAAAAGACGCCTTGGATAACCCGCGTCACACTGTCTCGAGACTACGTCTCAAAACGGGGTCTGGAATGATCTTTGAAACGAACATCTGCATCTATCATGGTGGCTGGAAATATCAATTGCTCTGATAGGCTTCTGCAGTGATGACTTTTGTCCGTCACGCAGACGGCGGTGAGATTTTGTGATATCAATGCTTGCTCGCCTTGGCAGGCATTGACCAATAATCATATGTTAGGTTGAGGAGGGCCGGTTAGATCTAGCATGCATGGAGCGAACTTCCCATCAAATGGTTGGTGGAGAGAAGGCTAACAACCAGGGGTGGCGCTAACCCAAAATTGGCTTTGACTCACTATTTCCAGCCAATCATGGCTAAGGCTCTTTAAATAAATTGGCTGCCAAGTTCGAAGGATGGAAGAATGCTGCATTTGTTCCTCATGTGCAATGTGCAATGTTTCGGCATTGCACACTCGACCACGACAGAAATGATACCAGCACAGAGGGGTCTTTTGAATCTCTCTCCATCCAACATTTCATCCGCCTTTAGCTTCACAAAATACCTCTCAAGACCTTCCATAGGCTCGGCCTTCATATTGAATCGCCGTGCAATGGGTTCGTTTCTTTCACTCATGACTTGCCGCTACGTTGCTGACCTGCTGAAGGAACTAGGACGAATGATGAACTCTTTATATATACGTCCGGTCGGTTCCTTTACAATGAACAACGTCGCCTTGAGGAACGACGGATTAATTTCGATGTTGCTGCTTTGAAGCATGCTGCTGAACAACATGTTGGACGAGGTAAAATCACTGATCTGCGAAAACTTGCCGAAGGAGGGTTCAATCGGGTATTCCTCCTTACAACAGAAGATGGATTTCAGGCTGTTGCCAAAGTCCCCTACATGATCACTGTTCCAAAGCACTATACCACTGCCAGCGAAGTGGCCACAACAGACCTTCTACGATCAAAGGGAATTCCTGTCCCACGTATACTTGGCTGGTCCGCTGACCCGAACAATTCTGTTGGGGCCGAGTATATCATTATGGAAAAGGCCTCTGGAATCCCATTAGAAAAGAGATGGTTTAATCTATCAAAACAAGAACGGCACCATCTTGTGACGAGTTTGGTAGACATTGAGACGAAGATATTTGACATCCCCTTTGGTCATTTTGGCAGCATATATTATAGGAATGATGTCCCATCAAACCTTCGACAAGACCTTTATGCAGAGAGCACCAATCCAGCCATGTCATCCGCAGATGAGCGGTTTTGTATTGGCCCTACGACCGATTACATGTTCTGGTACGGCAAACGTGCAGAGTTGGGAATAGATCGCGGCCCCTGTAATGATTTCCAAACCGGCCCTTCTCTGCCCTAGTTGAGTGAAGGTGAGCTAACAGAGTACCCTTCAGGGAAAACACCGAAAGCCTATTTGGTTGCTATAGGAAAACGGGAATGTGAGTGGACGAAAAGATATGGTAAACCCCGTCCTGTCCAATTTCCCCATGTTGTCAATTTCGAAGGCATCAAGTCTCCGCACGACCACATCCAGCTTTTGAACCAGTACATGGCTGTGGCCCCCTACCTACTTGGCGGTGATCCACACAGTGAGTTGAACCGTCCCACTTTGCGCCACCCAGGTAAGTAAACCCTATTCACACCAACAGAACTAGTGGTTGATTGTGTTTAGACCTTACTCCTGGGAATATATTCATTTGCCCGGAAACCCACAAGGTTTCTTGCATCATTGATTGGCAACATACAACCTTGCTTCCACTTCTACTCGCTACAGGGCATCCCCCAATGCTCCAGAGCCCTGATCACCCTCCGCCACAAACACTTGAGAAACCGGTCCTCCCAGATGACTATGACTCACTCAGCCCAGAGGAGAAGTCTCAAGCAGATGAACTGCACAGACGCAGAGTGTTATTTTATCTTTACATGGTGTTTAATGGCGGCTTAAATAAAAGACACCTGTCAGCAATGAGAGACCCCCGTGTCCTCCTAACACAACACCTTGTTGAGAGGGCTGAGAAACAATGGAGCGGAGACAATTTCAGCCTAAAGGGGGCCCTCATCCGAATAACTGAGAACTGGGACCATTTTAGTGCAAGCCTGCCAGAACCAGTTCCGTGCCCCATATCTTTCGCTAGATCTGAGATTGATATGCACTACGAGCAGGAGCCAACTTGGTTTCAGATGAACGGTCTTGTTGAGTACTGGAAGTCAGAGCTACAGGGTTTGAATGATGATGGTTGGGTTAGAACCGAAGCTTACGAGGACGCCGTGAAGAAGAATATGGAGTTAAAGCAGGTTTTGCTGGATGGTTCTGATACGCCGGAGGAGAAGCGATGCGTTCAAGAGCAATGGCCATTTCAGGATCATGAAGAGGAGATTATCTGATAAATTAGATGCACTGCACTGTAGGCGCTGTTATGCTGCTCTAACAACTATGATAATAACACTGGACTTAGTATAAACGGATAATGTCAGCTTTTCCTTTGTATCGAGGCTGAGGGTTTCAAAATTCCACAGCGTTGGATAGTCGGGTAGATGATGCAAGCGTTCGGTGACCAGAGATGAGACGCGAATACACGAGCCCTTTGGCCTAGAGGCTGACAAGAACAAGACAGGTCCATACACCGTCGCCATGCGGCAGGCTCATGCGCGGGAAGGAGCCCTGCCTTTTCTCGCCACATTCTGTCCACCTTTACTAATCAAGGTTTCGAGAAAGCAAACCCAAATGATCTCAGCATTCCGGCCCGTCCCACCCACCTGTAAATTAACACGCGCCTGCAATAACATTCCGAAAACCCATTGTCTTGTGATCCTCAGCCAAAAGAGTCTTCCTATTTCGGGAAATCCCTTTACATTGTTTTCCCACGCTCCTATATGCAGGTCTTGCTTCACATGGAAGGGAAGGGCCGTGGTTCGGTGAAGGGCAGGAGGACATGATATGTCCATCGAGCCGGGAGGACCATAACACAAAGTGAATTGTTCCCTTGAGGCTCTCTCATATATACATGCGGTTGATCACGTGGAACGTAATCTAGCCAATAACAAGCATCCGTGACACGAAAATCGCTTTGGTTTGAGAGAACCCACTCAGCCACTCTGTGTTCATAGCTATTACCCGAATAGCGTCGCAAAAAATTCGATAAACTGTTACTACCCGCCAAACCCTTCCCTTAGCTTGGGGTCCCACTTGTCCACAGGTATATTCCAGAGTGCGGCATGGCCAAGTCCTGCCGTTTTTGCGGCCTTCTCTAGATTGTAGTGACTATAAAAGCGAACATCACAGGGTGCTCTTGCTCCGTGTCTTTAGGTTTGATGAATGGAAAGTGGTGATGTCTCGCAATGAGAACTGAGGTAAAGTTGGAAGCTAATGGTTGAGATATCCTCCTAGCATAATTCTCGTTAAAACTGAACATATTCGCTAATGCCGCCGTTATCTCTTGTTCTATGCAGGCAACACCGCGTATCCATGAAATATTTGCACCCTATAAGCCACTCTTATCTTATCGCAGCCCGGAAACGCAATGGACTTACAAGATCAGCTCCAACGTGACACCCAAACGGTTGGTGCCTGGAGCTTATGCATAAACCCTTGATCCCAATTTACTGATACCCCAATATCAAGGCAATCTTCTCCCTGCAGTATCTTGTCCAGATGCAAACCCAGAAGCTTGAAAACTGTGCTGGTGCAAGTGTGGTGGCATGATGTAGCTCACTTAATTGCCCGTTCACGGTGTAGAAGTTGCTACTCTTTGGCGTTGTTGCGATCCGCTTGGTTCATGAATTCGGAGATCTCCGTTAATCAATTCAGAAGCTAAGCATTGTTAGAAAGGAGAAGATATATTGTAGATTTCTTGAAGAGGAATGACTCACTCTTCTAAGCGTTCTGGAGTTGCTCTAATTTCTGGAGGGAAATATACGGTCAGCATTTTGTGGGCCCTAATTGTTCATACAACTCTGCACTATCTTTGAGATTCAAGAACATCTAATTACAGACTATAGAGGTCAGAAACTGGGTGATGGTGCTTAACCCCGCAATGTTTGCCACTGTTGGGGTGCGCAATCATTGCGCAATGACAGAGGCATAACTACGGCATTCTCTAGCAGTCACAATGGCAATAAGAGAATTTGAGTTTTATAGCCAGTCAATCAAATGTCATAGAATTTAAGCTCTTTAATAACCAACTTAAGCCAGATTTGGTTAGTAAACTAGTTAAAGTCTTGGCAGAAGTACCAAAAACGCGTTTCAATTCATAACTCCACGTCTAGCCGGTTCCCATTTCTAAAGCGATAGAGGCGAAGACGCTGCTGATCTGAGATTTATACTGTCTTACTCATTGGAACTTCCAGAGTCGGAATGATTGATTCTAGCCACGGGTCTCCTTGTAAGCCTAATGAGTCAAGCCACGCCATCCACTCAAGATCTTGGGCAACTACATTAGGAAGCTCAGGACTCATCGAACCTGTTTGCTCATGACGACGCACCGTCAGCTCTCCAGGCTTGTTTCTTTGGGTAGGCTCGGTTTGGTTTGGAATGGAATCAAGGCTTTTGGAAAAGATTGACTGGGCCTGCTTGCAAATCTGATAGTTACTCTGCCCGGACTCTGTCAAAAAATCGCAGCATGATATCAAAACGCTGATGTCTTGGATTATGCCGCTGCGATCAATAGTTAGCTGTTCTTCAGGATGTTGGTTTTGTCGCAGAAGCTCCAAAATCAGAACGCTTGCACAAGGCATGGCATAAAACACTAACTGCGATATGTGTAAGCTTTCGGAACCTGAGTTGATTTGTGTCTCACTGAAATCGCCCCACTTACAGCCCATTCCATGTCTGCTCTATGACTGTGCAGTAGGTCCCTTTTCCGCGTTGGTAAGACGACAAGATTGACGACCTTGTGTGCAGTTACTATCAACCTTTCGCGATTAACTCCGCTAGAACTAGCAAGCACAGTGTGTAGAAGAAACTCTGTATAAAGACATTCCAGCCGCAGGCTTTGTAGGATCATAAAAGTTCTAGTTTGACCTCCCCACTGTTGCGCTGTGTCGTGTTTCATATGTGACGGAATTGACTGCCAGGTCAATTTTAATTTTCGTAAGGTGCATCTGAAGCTAGCGTTAATATTGATTAGATGTATAGTGATCGCATTACTTACTCTGCTTTTTGCCTCAAGGTCTGGGGTTGGAGGCCCAAGTTTAAGCTTTAAGGCCTCTTCGCGAATCATGCACAGCATCAGTTGTACTCGCTGGCGGGAAACTGGAAGTATGGCCTTATCTTTATTCCAACCATCCTCATCTAAGTTCTCACGAGCTCTAAGCAGCATTTCAGTTGTACCCGTAAGAGCAGAATCTGCTAGATCAAGGGGCATTAGGGTCACACAAAAGTGTCGACTAAGAAGGTCTGTAGCCATTGCATTGTTAGCAGAAATTATACTGGGTTTGAGGTTAAGAATAAGGTCCTACCGCGACGTAAAACTGGCAAACACTTTGTCGTGATCGTGTGCCCAAGCGATAGCTCTTTTCCGAATCTCGGCCATGTAGAATGGCATCGAAGGATCGTTCTGGACACCTCTATGGTAACCCAAGGCAAAAAAGACGGATGACATACTACCTACGAGTCGTAGCGCATGATACGAGTCGTCACCAAAACACCATGTGGCGAATAGGATATTTAGCATCAGGAACCATAACGTAAGATCATTGATGGCTCCTAGATGGTCGCAAAACGATTCACACTGGATGCAAGCCCGAAAGGCCCTTTGCATTAACGTTTTGCGATCCGATTTCCACGTTTCATGGATAGATAAGCTGAATGACTTATCCGTTTCTCCACCAAGGTATATTCCGATTTGTGCACAGTATAAGCCAATCATCTCCCAGCGTAAAGCCTGTGTAGACAATGCCGATTCCAATGCACCAGCAGCTGCAGTGGGAGGAAACACAGGGGGCGAAGACGTTCGCTCAAATACCGCTTGGGATATTGATTCCAGGTTTGTAGGAGAGCGATCATTTAACAGACTTCGTATGCTATTGTTAGTTGCGTTCCACACTACCTCGATAAGAGGTCCATGAATACATAGGTCTGTCTCAAGAATCGAAAAGCTTTCAAGAGGTTCACCAATTTCTATGACAAGTTCCAGAATATCATTCAACAACTTAGCTCCTTCGCAAACGGTTTGGCGATTAGGCAGAGAAGGCTGAGGTAGAGCTACGCCAGTCCTTGTCAGGGATGTATATGTGCGGTGCGAGTGAGGAGTATTCGGGTCAGCAAAGCACATCAAGTTCCTGTTCATATTGATGGGTTCGTAAGATCGAGAATTTTCTGTTGGAGGGCTTGAACATGTTGCGATAGACCTGGGAAAGTGGTGTTGGTGAGGCGTCTCCCTGCCGCTTTGGGGCGTGAGCCGTTTCGCCATTGGGGCTGGGTGGTAATGGCATTGCTGGTCTGACAGGCGGCGGCGCGCACACCTCCCACAAATCGGTCTACCGTGATCGCATCGAAGTTTGGACTTGCGGCATGGCTCACATGAGGCAAGCTGACCGTTGCGTCTGACCCTATCGGTCATTGCGAATCGCCCTTTGCATGAATCTGTGAAGAGACAGATCGGATTTGCGAGGTCCGAGTGGTGGTGCAGAGTTCTGATATGGTTCTGATGGCTTTGCGGCGGTCCTTGCGAGTTATCAACCGTTAGCAGGTCCGACCACAGCGAGCTCCGAAGGAATTGGGCGAACGGCTAACTAGGTTGGTTGATTGGTTGCATTCAACGGTTCTGTCAGCGGTGCCCTAAACGACTAAGCAAAATCTGATTTAGTCCGACTGATCGTCCCTAGTTATTCTTGCTTTGACGGATTCGGGCCTAACCCCGAGTCCGAAAGCTTTCCACTGAGCCCATCCGTAGTTAATATATAAGATTGCGTATTCTCTACATCTCCAGAGGCTCGCCCATCGCACGACACTCTTTCACAATTTCAACTCAAAGAACCGAGAGTGATCCTTTGAATTAATTGCAATCACTCTACCCATGTCTTCATCAAAGGTGCCTTCTTATTGGGAGCAAGCCGAGCTCGAGTCTCAGTGGAACGATTCCCAAGAACCTCTTCCGACATATTCTGAGTGCACAACCGCCCAGATAGTGCCAAGTTTGTCCAGCCAGTCATCAACCCTAACGT
The DNA here is from genome assembly GCA_001430935.1 of Amauroascus verrucosus. Classification (NCBI taxonomy): domain Eukaryota; kingdom Fungi; phylum Ascomycota; class Eurotiomycetes; order Onygenales; family Onygenaceae; genus Amauroascus; species Amauroascus verrucosus. The sequence goes on from LJPJ01000408.1 coordinate 10,842, forward strand.
TGCCCAGGATCAAAAGAGCCATCTGGTCCTACATCAAAGGTAAACTCCGCTTCGTCATCATCATCAGGAGCTATTTGCTAACTCCATTAGTAGGCGATGTATACAGGCATCATCCAGCCGTCGCACAAAAAAGATACTTGAATGCGATGATGAAGCGTGAGAAAGCGAATAATTGATCAGGCTATCGCCTTCGGACAAACATATATTGTGGAGGGCCACGGGTAAACCAATAGGGAATGTCATAACGAATGAAAACGTAACGGATCGCGCATCAACGTATTTTCTAGTTAACAATTTATCTCACGAGACGACCCAAGACTGTTTCTCACTAACAAGAGGTCTCAGATAGTGGTGGTACAGCAGTAACTATGGGATAAGATGCTAAGAGGAAGAACATTGTTCTAAACCAATTAGTTATAGGGAAATTAACTAATTAACTAATAAATAAATGCACATCAACCTTGAATACATAAACTCTAATTGGTTAGAAAAGATAATCGATTAATTGATTCAAAATAGTCTTTGAAGAATTGCGAAAATGTTTAAAAGTGCAATTTCTCTAGGATGACAGATCCATGACGGAGCAAACACGCAATGCTGTTACTGGTACTACTCTTAACAGTCTGACATTCAACACCGCAAATGTTCAAAAACACAATGATATCGGTCGTAGCTATGTGATGAAAACTCCTCCTCTCTCCATCCCACCAGTCAAAAACGAATCTGCCTCTTGCAGCATATGGCTCTTACGGAAAACATTGAACTTCTGATTGTGCCATTCAAGGGCGGTAAAAGCTCTTCCCTGGCTATCCCGATACTGAATCTCATCTTCTGGCCGCAAGAAATATGCTATGCTGAAACGATTCTCCCCTTGCCGATGGCATTTCACAACGTTTTTCTGAGAAAGCGGGTTGCCGTTCACTGGAACGACTCGGTGGACGGCTGACTTGAATCGAGAGCCGGACAGGAACCTCAGTGAGTCGCCGACATTAACGATGGCGTGCTCGGCTTTGGGCTCCACGTACCTCCACCCGATGGCCGGACAGAGGACCTGCAAGCCGAATTGCTGGCAAAGTAGGAAGGTCAATGTTCCTAGGTCAGTGTGCTTGTTGTGTCCCGAACCCACACCAGTATCTTGCTGCTTTGGGTAACGAAAAGTGCGAGCGTGCTACGGGAAACCTTGTGCTCGCGATGAACTTCCTCGAACCGGAGGTCCATCTTCCTCTCACAACGATCCGACAAAACACAAAGAATTTCTTGAAGAGCAAGTTCCGCATCATTGATGAAGCGGCGAAATAACTCGTCGTTTCTCCTCGCAAAAGTGGTATTATATTGTTCCGGGCCCCGGAATTCGAGCCTTGAGACCTTGCCAAAGCATCAGTAAGATATCATGAAACATACGGCGTCTCTTTCACCTTGAAAGATTCGTAGCCATCCACATCGTTTACTTCTACTCCGGCAGAAGTGCCAGTCCCCTCATATCTAGCATCAATGTGTCAGTCCAAATACCCTGTGATCCAAGCCCGCAAGGAGCTCTCACCCCCAGGTGTCGCTTTGGAAATTATCCAGGTTTTTAACCTCGAGAGGTTGATCAAAATACTTTTCCGCAAGGTGCAAGAGCGCTGCCCAGTACTCGGTCATCGTGCGGACCCCTCTTAGATCCAGGTAGAAAAACCCGTGATCCTCGCATGCTTTACCAACAGCCTGCGCAGCGGCTTCCTCTCTACGAAAAAGTGCAGCTAACGAGATTGACGGTAGTTGAGCCGGAAAGATTGAATAATTTGCTGCCATCGTCGAAAGAGGTAGGTTGAAGTGGAGCCGGTAATGGAAGGAAATCGTGGAATTTGCACGAGATCGTTGCGGTTTTGAAAGTTTTTACTGGCACTTTAGTACCCAAATGGGTATTCGTTGTAATTCGACTATCTTGCATATGACCGCGCGATGACTACGAAGGCATGCAAGTCGGCCCGTAGGGTAATCGTTATAGCACGGGTATTTTGCTCAAGCCTTCGCAAGTTTGGCGCCATGGTTGCGCAAGTGCTCGGAGCTCAAGCTCGGAGCTCGGACTTGATAGCACATTCCCACGCCAGGGAGGTAGTCTATTGTATCGCAGTCTGACCTAACCTTTGCCTGCCAATGCCGCAATCAACAAAAACACCAGCTATGGAATGCACTCAGAGCGAGAGGCATGGCCAACTCCACGAAACATCACGGTCTACCAGAGATGACCATCACGACAGTTGTGTCCAAGAAGTCAGGCCAGTCAAGCCTAGCCTTCCTCGTGTTTTCTTGGTCATTCTGGCTCTGGCAATTGCCATATTCATTGTTGCAATGGTATGACTAGTATTGGGCTCTAGCCAGTGGACGAATTCGCTAATATCAAGGGTTTCAGGATCAAACTATCATAGCCACAGCAACCCCATACATCACAAACGAATTTCAATCCTTGGACGACGTTGGCTGGTATGCGAGCGCATAGTACGTTTGACTGATGATTTCCATGTCCAGATTCTTTCGGTGCTGACTGCAAACCGAAGTCTATTTGCCACATGTCTCTGCAGCCTTCTGTGGGGCAAAGAGTTCAAGTACTTTTCATTAAGGCCAGCATTCCTTACTGCTTTAGCCATTTTCGAGACGGGTTCTGTTATATGTGCTGTGGCGCCCATGTCGGCGGTTCTGATTTTTGGCCGCGCGGTTGCAGGAGTTGGCGGAGCAGGCGTGATAATTGCATATGCTGTGTAAGTAAGCTTTGCACCCATTTGGGAGCGTTCAACTAACAATATGGTTCAGCACCTATCGAGAACCGCGCTTTATACGATAGCTGTCTTGGTGGCGTCTTCAGCATGGCCGCTGTCGTAGCTCCCTTAATTGGCGGTGCATTGACCAGCCGTGTGTCATGGCGTTGGTGCTTCTGGATCAATCTACCGTGCGGCTTTGTTTCAGGAATCGCTGTCGCCGCTTTTGTCAACGTGAGCCAGGGCCACACGCACCACCAAATATCAATGACTGAGAAATTACGCCATTTAGCTTTGCCGGGTGCTACAATCCTCATGGGATCAGTTACCTGTCTACTGCTAGGTCTCCAGTGGGGAGGCACTAATCTCGCATGGCACGACTCGACTATTATCGGCTTGTTTGTCGGAGCCGGCGTTCTAATGGGACTCTTCCTTGTTCATCAGTGGCGCTCCGAACACGCTTTGATCCCTTGTTCTCTGATCAAAAACGGAGCATATACAGCAGTCTTATTTACATATTTTTCAGAGGAGCGGCAAGCACAATCGCGGAGTATTATGTGAGTATCCCGGCAATTAGTTTCGCAATTCCCGACTCTCTAACGTAACCAGTTGCCAATTTGGTTCCAAGCAATCAAAGGTGCCAGCCCGCTCTCTTCCGGTGTTATGCTTCTTCCGTTCATCCTTTCGCACCTCGGTCTTTCCATAACTGCCGGGGCCGGTGTCAAATATCTTGGTTTCATACAGCCATATTTAGTTGTTGGCGCCGCGGTGCTTGCTGCTGGCCTTGGGGCATTTTCGACGTGCGTTCCTACTACCGGCAAAGGCCTCTGGGTCTTATACCAACTTATCATTGGTGCAGGAGCTGGGCTAGGAATACAGGCAGCACTTCTTCCGGCCCAAGTGTTGCTTCCCAGTGAAGATATTGCATCAGGAATCTCTATTATCAATTTTGGTTTCGTTCTTGGAGGCGCTATTTCAGTCCCAATCGCACAGTCGATTGTTCTTAACACTCTGTCATCTGAGCTCAGTGCCACAGGTAGTGAAAACATCGCCAAAGACATCACTACAAGTGGTGTAACGGACATATATAAAGTCATTCCCGCGGCGGATCGAGCAGCTGTGCTTTATGCCTACAATAAAGCTGTCGTGGCGGCTTTTTATCTGGCCGCCGCAGTAGCAGTCATATCGTTCCTTGCAGCCTTCGGCATCCAACCATCGTTGTCAGTAAAGAAAAGAGAATCGGATCCCCAAACCCCTCCAACGCAGAAAGAGTAATCGAGTTTAGCGACTCTATTCCAAAGAGTCCTGGCTCTGGACGGAGGGGAGGTCAACAAGGGCGTGGCAAACATGAGGGAGAAATGCCTGAGATCCTGAGCATATTTGGGTGGTGTTAAGTGTCTGATATGGTTCAAATCAGAACGCTCATTCCGCAGTGCAACGTCCGATTCAACCCTTAGTGGTCGCTCGTATCCTTGATCAACATCGACTATGTGCAGCCTTGCAGCTGTACTAAGTAATGGGGCTCAAATGACGCGCTAATTTGGGGAGAGTGCAAAATAATCTCCGCTTTGAATTACCTTGTCTGTCACCCTTTGAGAGTCGGTAAAAGCGGCAATTGGTGGATTCACCTCTTTAATGAAACCATGGCTGCCCACTGTGTGTTTCCAGATTTCTTTAAGCCTTATGTTCTTTGCATGATCACCCGCTTCTTTTTTGAAGATATTAGTTTTGTTACGCCTGCAAATTGTATTTGCACTTGGATTCCATGCCAACTTTTTTCTGCTCTACTACGTAACTACATGATCAAAAAATCAACAATTCATATTAAAGAAGCTTAAATTTTACAAGATCTGATTGTCTGATTATAAACTTTGCATTGCGTCTGCTATAGAAAAGTCGTATATGGTATGCCGTATTATACAAAGCCTAGATTCAAAAACAAAACTCGTTAAGAACCAACGGCATAGCAAAGCTGAAAATATGCCTCATTGGGCCAGTATGATTTCGCCAATAGGAGGAAGAAAGGGAGTTCGACACCTGGGAATGAGGCAAACCCAAACCACACTTCCTATGTTCCCGACGTATTTACTCTTGGTGCCTTGGGCAAGCGTGTATTTCCCGTGCCTAGTAGGCCTTTCATCAAACGGTTCCCACCAGCAAGAAGGGTGTTGCGCTGCCTGAGCACTTCGTTTTCTTTCAGCGACTGATTCAGCGCACTCTCCAAATCCTGCTCACGCTGGCGTCTCCGTGCGCGAAAGCGCTTTGATGCAGCTGCATTCTGTTGTCTCCGTCGCTGCTCTTTCATTTGCGATTCTTCAATGCTGTCATCGTCAAATGTGCTTTGCATGGCACTGTTTGCGGAGCTGAGTGTCCTGTCGTCATCTTCTCTTGTCGATTCCCCGTTGATGCCAAACACCCAAGATTCATTGAGGTGGCCTACATCATCAAACGCGTCGTTCAAACCATTGACTCCGGGCATATTCGAATGCATATCGTCCAGTGCTCTATCAGCTGCCCTGGGCGATTTTGAGATGTCAACCGGCGTCGACGTTGAATGATTCAGGTTGTGCCTTCGGTAATTTGATCTTCTGCAAGAGCAAGAATGGACGAGGTGGGGTTGTGAAAGCGCGGACGTGGCTACTTGGGAATGACTTCGATATGACAAAGAGGCAGTAGCCATGTCTCTGCGCGGCGACTGTCTCATTGAGAAGACGAGACAGACACAGGGCATAAGGCCAAACGACAAGCAACAAGCTACAGGTTGACCCTGCTTGCTCTTGGACTATCCACGACGCCTCCGCCTCGATGTGGAGCGACTTTGTTGGAATGATGCGGTAAAGTTGATACTGGCCAAGCCACGACCAAATCCATACTTGGAGCTTCGAAAGTGATCCAGCGGATGCCCGCACGTCTCCATCAACTTAATTTCTAGGTTTCGGAGGAATTGGTGAGAACAGTAAGGTTTAGGCTCCGACGCTCCTGAGAAATGCAGCTATAGGGGCCATCTCAGCATAGTTGGTGTTGGTGTGGCCTTTACCTTGGCCCTGGTTGGACTATATAATACTCAGGGTTACATTTGAGGGTGCCGGCACTAGATTTACTCTCGATGCATGAAATGGTTGTTTTCCGGGCGATCTACTCTCTTTTCGGATGAAGTGCCCATTGTGTATCGTGCATGGAGCGACTGCTCTGGATGTCGATCCGCCGTAAATCCAGTTGACGGTGTGGCTACCCAGGAAGTATTATTGGTTGGTATGGATCGGGGAAGGAAGGAAAGCCCACTACGGAGTACATGGTAGTTAACCAGTACTCTTCATAGAGACATGGTTGGTAGAGAGGGGAATATTATAAATGCCTGGATTAAATACCCTCTGAAGGCGGGGTGCAGGTTTGGGGGCCAAGAATCTTGACCTCCAACTTCGCTGAACAGGATTAACTAGTAGTTAACTACGGAGTAACTACTAGTTATACTTTCCCAAACCGTTCAGGAGTCGTTCCCGAACTAGCGGCCCGTGGTTGATCTAAGTTAGTTAAGTGGATTCATGCCGTGTTTGATGGGGTTCGGCCTTCAACGTTTGCCACGAGGCCAATTACTCAATCTTGATGACATTCTTGTGAAGCTCTGAGTCATGTGCTCTAGAGGTGAATGGTCAACTGTGCTTGTAGGTTATCAAGAGATGTGAATGAAAGCTAGAATGAATATGACCAGATGTGGACAACTTTTAAATTTTTGTATGTTAGATCAAGTTAGTATGAGTGCCAGAGCTGAGATAAAATTCGCCGAAAAGTTACTCCGTACCTTGTCCCGTAACTAGTTAATTCCCTTTTAGAATCCCGGAGGCAAATAATGTAACTACTGTTCTGTCAAATCATCCTGATGATATCACTCAATCTATCAATCAACTGTTGCAATCTTGTGTGACTCTCCCACTAGACTAGGCACTAGTTAACCATCTATTCTTTCGCATTTTTCAGTCTAATGTAGTTATAAGTTGTTCTTGGGTTAAAGACCGGCCTTGACTCTTTAGATGAGATTAGTGCTCTAACCTGAATTTAGTTGCCTTCTTTGAAAGGCAAACGAGGTGTTGTGTCTTGCAGAGAGAATTCAACGATCCTCAGGAATAGTTCAAGTGTGTCTATTGCCGTTTCGCCAATCCTCCTCCTCCCCCTCCACTCTCAATTAATGATTTTTCAATTGCAAAGCTAGATTCCGCGAACTATAGTCTCCTTTTACAAACTTCTTTTTGTATCGTTTCTAGTTTGCTGGTATGAGACATGAATACTTCAGCATCAAAGCCCCCCTGTTAAGCTTTCAAGACTTTTGAATGATATGCTGGGTCTGCCACAGTCGTCGGCTGATTGCAATGGCTACCTGGAAAAAAGAAGATACCAAAATCGCATTGCTCAACGGAACCATCGTAAGTAAAGCATACCTGTAGAAAAGAGTTTTCAGTTGCTTAGGTTTCTTGCAGGGAGCCTTGTGCGGAAGCGCATGCAGCATTCCACTGCTTTGGAATCTGCAATTTCAGCTTTTCCAAGCCCTTCTAGAAATGTAATGGACATTATCCCGTGTGAATGTGATCCAATTTCCGCAAAAAGCTCCAATCCATCAACAGACGTCGAGCTGCAACCGCCCGCAAACCCTGTCGACGTTAATAGCAGAAGTTACTCGCAACATGGTGACATTTCTTCAAAGCATACTACCTATTTTGACAGGTCTCAGTAGCTGTTGGAACCTGAGACCTCCGTGCCCACAGCTGATCAACTGCACGAAGGAACTTCTCAGCTGTCAAGCATTGCACAGCCCTCAAATAGGGATGGTACTACAGTCGCGGGTAACTGTAGTGAACTGCCAGGGCAGAACAGCGTTGCACATGGCCTCGGAGAGTGGCCATGTCGACATTGTGCGCCTTTTGTTGGACCGTGGGCAATATATTGACGCCAAAGATTTTAATGGCATTACACCACTCTTTCTCGCTGCTGGCCTTGGGCATGAAGAAACAATCCTTTTGCTTTTAGATAGAGGTGCAGATGTTAATGTTGCTAGATTTTGATATCCAAACCAACTATCAATCACCAGATTCCGTATCTTCAGGTCCATGCCAGTCAATTTTGCTAATATTTGTAAGGAATTTTGATGGATTGAGTGACTGGTCACGTGAACAGCGTCTTAAAGCCGACCGTTTGCCTTCTCAACTTCACTCGTAACTCCTTTCTCACTCTCACCGTATCCTCTCTCACTGCAGATGATTTTCCTGTGATGTCTCACTATGCCCCTAACTATCGGCCACTCTATCGCGGTGATGATAAGAGTGGTTGCATGTACGATGATCGTAAATCTCGCTCTTCCTCGCCCTCCTTTTCGCCTCCCTTAAATCTTCCTCCGCGAGCGCGAGACCAGAGATACGATACACCAGGCGGTCCACCACGCTCTTCTCCGCATGGTAAAAACTAACTTTACGCACCGGAACCCCCAAGTGGACAGTCGATCTTACGCTTTGGAGCTTGTGCTGATATCTCACTCTTGCTGTCTCAAGAAGATATGAATCGAAACGCTGCCCCACGGTGGCCTGCCCCTGATGGAAGACATAACAATGACCCCAATAACGCGCGCATAACACCCAGAGATCCGGATCCTAACCATCGTGCGCGGGTCCGTGAAGATCATCGTCGCCCCTCCCCGCCACCCCGGGAATGGCGAGGTCGCTCGCGATATAGGGACCGCGACCGTGAAGGCTATCGCTCTCCGATCTACGACAGTCGTAGCAGGAGTTACAGCCGTACTCGTAGTCGCAGTCGATCCCCGAGCCGAAGTCGCCGTTGGCGTCCTCCACATTATGGCATCGAAAGCCGTGAAGTCATGATGGAAGGCTTGCCCGTTGAGATGAACGAAGACGATGTTCGGCTTCCCTCCCTCCTTTGCCAATATTACTCCCCCGTCTCCTCAAAACCTATTCGCTTTCATAAATACACATGTTCACTGGTCCATATCTAAAGCACTGGCATCTTCTCTTGTTATACTTTTTCCTGGGCTAGCAGCTAAGATTTGAATGTCACCGGGCCTACGTCCGGTTGATGCTTTCCGATCACAGATCGCCGATGAACTCAGACAATTTTACAATGTTGAAGATCTTGAAGACGTGAGAGTTATCAGAGATCGCTCGACGAGTAAGTTGTATCCTCTAAAGGGCATCTTCAACCCCCCCCACCGTTGACGCATACCCACAGAGATCTCCCGCCAGCTTGGTTTCCTCCGCTTTCCGTCGCTAGAGGCGTCCCGTGCCTTTTTAGAACGCAATTTACCCTCAATTATTTTGCACGGAAATATGCCTTCACGTACTGGTGTCAAAGTTAGGATTGCTTATAGTCGAGAGCGGGAAGATCGCAACCGCACAAGAGTTGAAGGAGATTGGACTTGCAAAATCGTAAGCTTACATTTTCTCCTTCTATCCTTGTACCTCTTTTCTCCTTTTTTCTAAAGATAAATTGGAATCCCATCCTCACTCCTATATAGTGCACATTAGTGAATTATGCGAGCCGTCAAAAGTGTTTTCGCTGTCAAGCTGTTCGCACTGGTAGGTTATGCTCTAGTCACATACGATCATCGTCTTTCTAATAGCTACAGATTTCACTAAAGTTCCCGCGGCAGGCACAGAGTTGCCTCAACCCGTCAATACCGGAGATAATGATGTCTCCCCGGACGGCACTCCCTCTCAATTCCTCCTTTTTCGCGGCCTAGAACCAAGTGTAACCGAAGAGATATTAGCTAGAGGTGTTGCTAAACTTTACAAGCCCTCGTTAGGCTCACAGTCCGCTACCCCTGCAGCCAAAAAAGGGGCAAAGGTCGCTTCAACAACTGGTGATTCCAACTTGGGTGCTAGAGAGGGGTCCATACGAAGGATTTTGTTGGTAAGAGATAGACGAAGCAATGAAAGTTGGAGATATGGCTTCGCAGAGTTTGCAACAGTCGAGGTAGGACACCTTCCGCAACCCAAGTCAGCCTATATTGACTTTCATAGGATGCCCAATCGGCCTTGACACGCCATAACTCTTTTGAAACCTTTACAATATCTTCAAAGCCAGTCCTTGCAAGTTACATCCACGCTGGCGTATTTGTTCCAATCTTAAATCCCACCCCAAGCACTGAGCGCTTCACATTCAGCCCCTTGGGAAACTCGTCCATGAAGTTGGCCTACTGGGATGAGGGTGCATATGTAACAGAGTTGAAGCTCTCGACAACGGATACGGATGTCAAAACAAAGGCGAAAGATATCGCTACGTCTACCAAAGGCTCAAAAGGCTCCAAAGAAAACGATAAAATCAAAAAGAGAAAGGCGGACTCTGGGGCTACTGCGGGCGGCAAAAAGTTGGCTATGCCGTCTCATTTACAGTTCTGGAGTGATAGACATGCGGAACTGCACGGTATTCAACGCAGTAATCCAGAGGATGAAGTCCGAGACGCCGAAACTGGATTAGCTCACACCAACCCCTCTAAGTGCGAAACTGAGCCTTTATCTTCTTCCCCACCGACACAATCCTACGCGGACTTGAACCGGAAATGTTGTTATCTTTGCATGAGACAATTTAAGACTGAAGTGGAGATTCACCGGCACGAAAGGTTGAGCCAGCTTCATCGTGATAACCTTCAGGATGAGGAATTGAAGGCAAAGGCGATTGTAAAACTGACGAAGAAAAGAGATGGCCAGCCCGAGCAGCCGGCAACCGAATACCGCGATCGAGCCAAGGAAAGACGAAAAGTATTTGGGTCGTCCAACAAGCCAAAAGAGAAACAAATAGAAAAGGGAGAAGACGAAAGAGAGCAGCCAGCTGCGCCAACAATGTCGAAGGGGGCCTCCCTCCTTGGCAAAATGGGTTGGTCTGCAGGTAATGGCCTTGGAGCTCAAGGTACAGGAATGACAGAACCTGTTGCCACAAAGCTCTATGCCCAAGGAGTTGGACTTGGCGCGCAGGGGTCAAAAGTTGGAGATGCAGTGCAAGAAGCCGGTCGGAATACTAGAGGAAGGTATGATGAATTCTTGGAGAAAACTAAGGATCTTGCTCGAGAGAGGTACGAGAAGATGAATGAAACGGAACACTAAGACCGCTTGGGTCAAACACGGCCCAACTGTCGGGCAGTACTCAGTCTGGACACGTTTGTATTAGCGGAATAGCTGTAATTGATATACCAGCGTATGCTCAAGTCAGAATACCATCGGCTTTCACCGCTAGCTTATTCTAGGGTTGGGAAGGATGTATTTGCCATGTACCGTCCACTTTACACCTAAAAAATATCCCACGCTTTTGGCTCGTCCATGAAAAGCGACTGAACAAGATTTCATATCGTAGTAATACATGCCAACGAAGAAAAGTAGCTGATAGCCAGGATGAAATGGAAAGGCATATAGGAATGCTCGTCGAAAACGGAAGGGGAAGTATCAAATCAAGGAAACCATCACAGCATTATAAAAGGCAGTCGGTCAGCACAATGCCGTTGTGAGAGACCCTATCGGGAGTGTTCGTTAGAACCCGACCAGTACAACGCCACTATTCCAGCGCGTCCATGCAAAGGAGGGCAGGGAATATACAAGATGGGAGAGACCGAGCTGTGACGGGTTCACGTCCCGCCATCCGTCAAAAGAGAGAGAGACATATGGTAGCTGAGAAAAAACGAGCAAGAAAATTACTATCTTTCCTTCCCTCTTTCATTAACCCAGTTGCTATTATCCGAACAAGCCGTTTCGGCCTTCTTCTCCTTGTCGGCCTTTCGATTCAACACGGTAACAACCCATTCCTCCAATTCTTCCTCCACCTCTTTCTCACTCCGCCCCGTTCCGTCGACACCTAACCCCCCACGCACTTTTCTCCTCAGATCCTCCATGCCATTGATATCGAAGGCGTACATGGCACTTCCGACGCCTATCATCGCCAAGCTCGCGACGTTGATTGTCGCGATATTGAGCGCTTCAAGGGCCTCCATGGGTCCATTGATGGGCGGCTTGTGGTTCGTGGCACTGGTGTAATATGCAGGTATAGAAGCGAGACGGCGGCGAGAAAGCGAGCGACGGGTAATAAGGGTTGAAAGGACGAAGAAAATCGAGCCACCGAGTAAGAGTTTGGTAGAATTTGATATGCGCGAGGAAGATTGCTGTTTTAGCGGTTGTGGCGACGATCGAGCTGGGCTCGCTGAAGAATCTCCCGATGTATCTGACATTGTGGAGTGCAATTATGGAGTAGAGAGGAAAGGAATTCTGTTGAAGGGAAAATGGCTAAAGCCGGCCAGGCATGCTTTTATGAAGTTGCCGTTTGGCTTGTTTCTCGTAGTTAACTAAAAAGTTGGTGAAAGGTACAAATGCCTGGTGAGGAATGATGATCTTTTTTTTTTCACGCCCTTGATGAAAAGCACCAGAAGAGAATCAACAGCCATGAATACCCTGACATATTACTGCCTCTTGCGGCGCTTTGTAGCAAATCTTCTATAACTATTCGCATAAAATCTATTTGCTAGAGTGTCAACAAAAACTCACTTGCAATTGGGCTGTAAGTCTACAGCTTCGCGCCCAGGCGTTGCTGTTTAAGTCTTTAGGGCTAAATCAGGCTAAATCGACTCTAGAACGCTGGTTACAGTTCCATATATACAGGTTCCCAATGACCCTCGCTTCTGGGACAGCAGAAGATGGGTAGATATGGGACAATCATGAAGAGGAGGTGATCAAGGAATAGTAGGTAACAAGAGCAAACTACTCAGTCTAGACAATCTGTAATCTGATTCTATACTCTATCAAATAACTCGAACGGCGGTGCACACTTGACAGTTCCCCGATGTGCATGTTAAACAAAGGCGGATTACTAGTGTCTCAAATGACCATGAAATAGATTGGACTCTAGAACAGTCGATGCAGCCCGTTAAACTGTTTCAAAAGACATTCATATAACTTTAATCGCATGGAGCGGTTGGGACGGCGCATCAACTACTCTCTGGTCTTCTTAATCTCCAAGCTTCTCCTTTGCCATACTCATCAGAAATCTCCTCAATCATTTCAAAGCCACACTTCCTCAGAACCCTATAGCTCCGCTCGTTTCCAGCATGGGTGTGGGCATACAGCTCGTCTTTCATGCACTCCTGTAGCTTCACTGCTTCGTAGCCCTCCCACCACGCCTTAATTGAGGCTTGTAACGCTTCGGTGGCATATCCCTTGCCCCAGACATCAGGATGCATAAGGTATCCCACTTCCATGAGGCCGTCATTTGCGTTAAATCCAATAAAACCCCAAACTCGATTGGGGTTGGAGATTTCGAGCACCGCGAGGCACAAGTTTCGTTCGTCATTCCAGTGACACATGACTTCCACTGTTTTGGAGATATCGGCATCGGGTAGCTTTGTGAGGCTATTTCGTCAACAGTTTAGGGCGTCAGTCCCAGTGGACGTCACTTTCTATAGTCATATGCAATATATACCTCCAAACCATAACGTCCTCTCGAGATCTCATAGCAAACATGTCTCCAGCATCAGAGTCACGCAAAGGCCGTAGGATTAGTCGCGGTGTCCTAATTTCCGGGCCCTTTTTGTTAATAAAGCTCAAGGGCACTTCGGCTGACACGTCTCCCATAGTGAAAATCGGCTTGTTATTTGCAGTATTTCGCTCGCAGAGGCTACGGAATCACTTTCACACAAGAGCAGACTCCTGTCAACGAAACGAAAATCAATTTCTTTTTCTTTTCGGGGGATATTTGACCTCCTGAGGCAGCCACGGAAAACAGTGGGGGGTCGCGTCGAATAGCACATCAGCCTCCATTTTAGACAGCGTCTGCCAATGCGCCAATGCGACGCCCTTTGGTTGGAAATTCTCGTATTTGCAGCTGGAAGTGCGGGGAGAATGGGAGTGTCGGTCAGTCATCTTTTTCAACCTGGGACTTTTTTTTCTCTTGAGGTGCTGTGTTCAGACGCGTAGGTGACGCGTAGGAACACGTCCAAGATCACCTGGTCTACGCTCGGATGCCGAATGTGTGAGGTGGCACTACTCCCAGCTTCATGAAATCCTCACCACGCTTTCGTTGTAATGGAGCACACTGAGTTAAACCATTCTTTTAGTCGGAAACTGATTGTTCCATGGCCAAGCTTAGCTTAGCTGTTGGATAAAGTCTACATGTCTAAACAGCCCTATGCCTGATGCGAACCGAGTTCCTGCTACCCAAAGCTTGCATCAGCGCACTTATCCTGCCCTCATCTGTGCAACCGATAAGCAGTCAATAATAGCCCATAAAAGGAAATGGATGCCATTGGCCAGAGATGCAAGTCCAGCGCCCCAATGTTGCTGCGAATCTCTGCTGTCTGCTGCAGATTTGACAAACTCCTACCATCTTCATCATCTCGTACTTAAACACATCGATCCACTCCGGTTTTTACAGGGCTGGGAAAGAGAGCAGAAAATAAAAAAAAAATAAAAAAGAATTTGTCTTTTGCAATCCGCCAGGCCGGAAACCAGTGGCCGTGCAAGCCATGGGTATCGGGTTAGCTTGGAACTTGGCAGGAATCTCATTGCAAGCAAACAACAAGCTCACTTTTTATCTATACTTCGCCAATACATCACGACGGTACCAGAAGAGATTAATTCAGTACTCAAATCACCCAAAGACAAATCGCAGCTCCTTCGGCCCAAATGCGCCGGGCAGAAAAAGGAATCAATAGCACATCGTCCCCGCACGAGAAGTGCCACGACTCGTGTATCAAACTATTCATCTTCAAGTCGTGACTCAATATTCCTTTTTCTTTTCCCCTCGCACTGATAGGTCCAGCGCAAATTCCCGTCCAGCCGCAAATATCCTCGCAAACAACAGGGATTGTTGGCCTTTCGGATACCAATGGTCTAAGAGGAGTATTGTTCGGCCCGGCCTAGTATAACTAATTGATTGCTTTTAATTTTGTATGCTCCATTCCTTGGAGCTCTTCTCATATCATCCAGAAGCCGGTCAGTGTTAACCACGATTACACAACATGCTCCCAAAGCGCCCTCCGTATGGAGTAGGCTGGAGGAAGAGGCGGGTCATGTCCATTCTTAATCCCAGAAATAGTTTCATCGGCTATTTGTGGGGAGTTACTTTTATCCCGCCCATTGACAATGCTCCAAGATTCGAGGATAACCTTCACGCCATGAGGTTTCGGCAAGAGGAAGAAATCAACCACAGCAAAATCAAGCGCTTCATGGGCCAAGAACGACAAGGACCCTTGCATATAATAGAGGCTGTAATCACGATAACCCACACAAATCCTGCGGGAGTTATTCCCCATCAGGGAAGTGGAAGAACACTCATGTTGATCTTGATGGGTCCGTATTTCCAGAGAAAAGGCTGTATGCTGTGGAACATTGATTCCCATCTTTGGGAATTTTTAGCGCAGTATTCTCAATACTATACCTCACCACTCAACTCAATACGTTGTTGTCGCTCCCCCGAATGAAAGAGGAACCAAGTACTCTTCATGCCCGAATAAAGCTAATATATGTGAGACAGAGATGGGAGGAAAGTTCAACGGTCCCTAAGAGCGGTCCCATCCGTATTTTCTTTAGTCAAAACGACGGAGTCTTGAAGACTAAATGTTGACCAAGTTGGCGCGATGTTCGTTCATATCAATCGGCGTAGTTAACTAGTTATTCGAAGAGAGTTCGCCGGGGGGAAAAAAGTCACCCTCAAAAACTCGAGCGAGGAACTCACGAAGATGCGGGCCTGCCGACTGTCGGCACAGCTGACTCAATCCAGAAATACGAGATCAAGCCCGGATCCTCACTTCCAGAACATTACGATGTTGCCACAATAGCTTATCCCGTCGATCAGGGCACTGCGGAAGGCGAAAATTTTTAAGCATAAAATCGGATCTCCCCTTATCCACGAGTGGGCACATGATTTATTCTCTGAACAAACAACAGCCCAAGAGCTTGTCATATGCAAAATAGGCGAAAATATACTGCTCTCGTCATCTGGGCACATACAAAGGGTTATGTGAAACTCCACCAGTGAAAATATACCCAGCCATAAAGCTTATCAACATCGATTGTAGCTAATATGCAGGGCGGGTCTGTTCCCATATTTAGCACGATGGGGAACGTATTTTCAGTTGGACAAAAGTGATATGGCCGAGGACGCAGTGCAAGCGGTCTTGGTAGCCAGGAAGCATGCTCCCCTGTAAGTCACCGGGTGCGGGAAATTTTTTCTTATAACCCCGGATGGAAGTGAATCCATTACATCACATGTTGAAAAGGGCAAAGGTTGATGAAAATGTATTCATTCATGCTGATAAACTGGCGTGTACAGAGTAATATGGTCCTAAATACGATTTCTCCAATTCATCATACATAAACGCGAATACTCCTTGATAAGCTTGTAGGATTCATTCATCGTCCTGCAGTCTTTAAAGGTTTAGCCTGGAGAGGAAATCGGTAGTTGATGCCCAAGTGGAAAAAAAGAAAAGGCTGTGAGGGGCCGGCAGGAAATTTGCAAAAAGGAAAAAGCAAATAATGGCCAAAAATTCGATGCCAGGCAACGGTATCCACATCGTATATGCAAAGTAAGGCTTTTTTGGATCTATCGAAGAGAAGCAAGAAAAAAAAAGCCGAGGCATAAGCAATATTAAAGCCAACAGGCTATATTGGATGCAACAAAAAAAAAAAAGAAAAGAAAAAGAAAAAGAAAGAAGGTCGTAACTCATGAAGCCGGGATTAATTAAGTAGCTTTCAAAGTACATGGCCTGGCCACCAAGTTATTAGGCGTAGGGACGGTAAGTGTAAATGCGACGGTAAGCACACGGATTTGTCAACCTCAGGGAAGTCTGAGGCAGAGGCGGAATGAACAATGTCGTAAGTTGGGGAACCGTAAGGGGATTATTAGCTATAGGAGTCTTATTTGCCGAGAGGAGAGTACATTGGCGTTGCTGCTCAGCCGGTCCATGTATTTCCAAAGATTCGCATTCTAATTTTTGTCTGCATTAACATCACCCGATTGTTGAAAAAGAAAAAGAAAGTGAAAGACATTACTTACACCTTGGGTCCCTTCCATAACCTTCTGCTTCCTTTCAACGTCTCTAGCCCCTGATTTAGACTGCCGTGAGACTGAGCCGAAGAGCGGATTACTTGGAGAGATTGTGCTGGGTTTCGGCTTTGATGTGGCCGCGCGGAGAATACCAGGAGAAACCGGAGAAAATGCGCGTTTCATGGCGGTAGTAGAGTCGGTTGGGCTAATTTCGCTTGCTTGATTTGCGAACTTCGAAAATTCGACTTGGCGAAATTCTTTGCCATTAGCAACATAGCAAACGCAGAAAGATATGGTTTTGTCCTTTAGTGCATTTTGATCGTCAAGGTTGATGGTAAAACCGAACGTGTTGAATCCCTTATTAGAATGATTCCCAAAGTACTCAGCCGCCGTTTCCGACACCGTCTTCCAGCCATCTACCGTGAATCGTACTTTGACGTGTTCAGGAAAGGAAACGTTGGCAACAGCCAGTGTGCCGGTGACGTTCTTCTGATTCGAAATATAGATTTGCTCTACACGTACTGGCGCATCGTCCTTTCGGTTGGTGGACTGCGATATCATATCCAACACACAGGTCGAGTCATGTAGTAGTAGAGGCGCGTCCTTGTTAATGCCTTTGAGGGGGTTGCATTCGCCGTTTGTGCGTTTCACAGCCGATATCCGGGTGGCTATGAGACATGGTTCATCATCCTTCATAAAGTAACACACTGATTCGAGGCGGGTTTCGAAATGGACGGATTTTGAGGGTTTTTGTTTATTTCTTTGGCTTCCACCAAGGGGAGTAACGGCAGATTGGATCAGTTTTGCGGATACTTTTTGAACAGACCGGGAGAGCATTTTGGCCCCAGCTGCAACAAGGTCATCATCTTTATAGCTGGGAAGTGAGAAGCCTCTGGAAGCAGCCATGAGGGCTTTGTTCCATATCGGAGCTATAGCATGCGGTAGTGGAATGGTATATTATACTCCCAGAAGAGCTCCGGCGCGAGCAGAAAGGGAGATAGGATTATTAAAGGTGTAAATTTGACGGGATGCGGCTATAAGTAGCTCATAGGTAACTCCGGCAGCTCACTGGAGGGAGAAAGAAACCGGTAGCTGGAACAACTAGCAGTTAACGCAGATCAAGGTGACAGTCGCTAAGGGAAGCCATGTGGTCAGTGACAAACCTGAGCGACCCGTGGGTTAGTTATTATAATCCAAGCCGACTTCAATGTTGACTCGCGAATTGAGGTTATTAATTGAGACAGACGGAGAGTTTTCCATGCATGGGCGATTGAATACGAGGCCACCTGCCTGCTCACATTGTCGAAGGCGAACAGGGGGATGGGGAAGGGAATCTTCAAGTCCCAAGCGAAACTGAAGGCATCCAATGGTCGAGAGAGAGGAAGAGAGGGTCTGGAACCTGTCTCTGATGTCCGGCATGTAACCATGAGAAGCGATTTATCGCCTGTGAACTGGCGATCTAAAAGACCATCCGTGCATCCCAAGCGTGCGCCACCTGGACGGGTGGCTGTCAGTCCAACTGCTGTTATACAGTTGACAAGGGGATTGAGAAAACCTCCCATCCACACGAGATTCTAGATTTGGACCCCAACGAACGCCCCCAAGGTGGGATTCCGCAACGCCCCGAGTATCTCTCCCTCTCTCTGGGTTCAGGGACAACAGGGAATTCGACGCCACTTGGATGGTGCCAAGCTCCCTGGTGAGAGCAAACTACGCTAAGTTACGAACGACAAGACAAGCTTTGGAGCCTTTTCCTTTTTCTGAGCGACCGAGATGCTTCCTTGGGCTTGGGCTAGCCTTTATCCCGTATCGCGGGCTGACCCCGTTGAGCCGTTCTCAGAGCCCTTTCTCAAGTCTCGAGAATGTTCTGGTTGCCTCGAAGAATGCAAGAAAGCATCTTTGAAAGAGAACTATCTTCTAAAATCGACTACTAGTTGGGTTGATGATGCCGTTGAAGGCTTCACCGACTCGCATCTTTAACGTCAACCGTTGTCTCTCATCAGGATTCATCATGATCCTTTCAACCGCAGAGCTAGCCTTTCCAGTGCTAGCTTCCAAGATGGAGTTTCTGTCCAACAGGTCGTCATTGTTCCATGATCTAGGTTATACGAAGTTGAGATTTATTGAAATTCCAGAATCAAGTCTTGGTGAACTCTTAGCACGCAGACTTTCATGACCAGAGCATAAACCAGAAGAGGAACAGCTCTGAAGACAATAATGTTATTCAATAACCACGTTAAGCGAAAAGAAGCCTAGCCATGATGTAAGTTCTTCCACCAAAGCAAGTTGAACACCAGCAATCTTTTTTTTTTTCTTTTGGATGAAGCCTGGCAACAGCAGACGGCCCCATTGGCAAAGCGCAGAAACTTGGCGAAAGATAGACCTTAAGCTAATCATATAGCTTGGACAACTAGTGAGTTACATCCTATCAGACACACTTGACCAAGATATGTGCCCTGGAAGCAATGGCTGGTTTAGAGGTCGATTATACCATTGGCAACGCGCAGATCGAAATCCTCTACGAAGATTACCGACACAACAACCATCCCGAAATTGGCTTTTTTTCTGAGGTTGCTGTTGCAGATTTCCTTTGGCGGCTGTTTTCGCTGTTGAGATTTCGAATGCCTAGCCTTGGGTAGAAAACCTGGCCGGCTTGTAGGCTGACGTCGCCGATCGCCCAGGGAAATGCCGGCTTTGCAATATCCTTCATCTCACCCCTAAGGATCGCCGGGTTTCACCGTGTTATTGGTGGAAATTGCTATGCGGCTTAGTGGAAAGCGGGATGCGTGGTTATAACTGTAGGATCGTCTACGACATTTGTTGCCTTATAGGGATGACATTTAGTCCTCGATACTGCGACTATGCGTCTCAAATTCAACAGGGCGATTCATGGGATCTTGGTTCGGTGTATGCCCTGGCCGTGAAATTCCGTCATCAATATATAACATTACTCCGAGCCATAGCCTTGGTGAATGTTCGAGCTCACTGCAACTGTCTCAATTTGATCATTTAGGCTTCCTCCAAGCACCTGAACATGGGGAAAACGAGGAAGATAGTGAACGACCGCCTACTTGTATTCATTATGTGATACAGAGTAGAGTAACCCTTAACAATCAAACTTTGGCAAGGGACGGAAAGCAAGATCCGGGTTTTGCACCTAGTTTACAATGGCAACAGATTAAGCAGGCTGCTGAAAGCGTTCGGCGCCGGAAAATAGGCCACAATCAACAGGTCAGATGATACTACACTTAAATGACACAGTCTGATCTTGATAATCGCTTTGATGGTACTGGTTTCGATTGGAATCCCATAGGAAGGCAGCTCCTGATGCGGGGAGTCCATTTTCGCCTTGGCAAGAAGCTCAAGCTTGATATATCCATTAACTATGACCAGCCTCTTTCAAGGAGCATTGCTAAAAGAGGAAAACCTTCAGTAACCCTACAGGAGAATGCTTAATTAACGAGACGCCCAAATTGACGCCGAACACGCCTCGCGCCAACCCTCAATTTGGCAGGACGTAAGACGATGAGTCGTCCCGGGCCGCCACGCCGCCATGAAGGACAGTTGTCCGCAGGATCCCGTGGGGGGAAAGCATTATAGACCTAAAACGTTTCACATGTAGAGGCTTGTCAAATATGTTCAGCAAGGAGGCATTCTAGAGATCCATGCTGATGTTCTTGAGGATGTTCTTGATGACTTTTATGCGGAGGACGCGCAGAAGGTTGAAAAAAGGCCGAAGAGCTCTCATCCTTCATCGATGTGTCCGATAGATATTAATGTGCTTCCGGAATCCTCTCCAACCGCGATGGCTGTGCCAGCTGATAAGGAATCATGGGTCTAGAGGTACCGAGCCCATTGATATTTCCGGGCTCCTTGATACAGCAATGGAGGAATATGCCAACTGGCACCAGTCACGGGTGAGCAATGACTTCTGGACGATATCAAGAAGCCACGCGACATGGCATTGGAGAACTGTCTCGTCAAGCAGATTTTTAAAGACGTGACCCAGACTTTTTCGGCCCGTGTCGTAAAGAACCCGTTTTGTTAACTTTGTTTTCGATCCGTCAACATTCTTTCCTCATTTTTAGCTGAGCTGATATTTTCACAGGAGGAAGGACAAACGGCGGTTTCAGCGAGGACCAAATCGACTGGGAGGGCAATTGAGCATGGGTTGTACATACATACTTTGTAACTTCACTTCAGTTAGACGTCGGGTTGCTTCGGCAGGTTGCTTCGGCAAATGATATGCGTGATGCTCCTTCTTTTTGCATGAGGTTTTCTGCTATCTCTGGAAATGGCGTACTAAATGGGTTTCCATCTATTCGCCCTGCTATCTCAAGCAATAGTTTCCCTTATGCCCATACGTCATTTAGCACGCGCTTCTGAAACGGTTTGGTGACAGGAGATTCTTCGAGTTGCATTTCCAGGGCAAGCCATCAGGAAGTGACACCCGTGCCTCCAATATCAATAAGAACTGCATTCTTGCCCTGATCAAGAATACTGTTCGAAGGTTTGATATCCATATGTGTTCTGCCACCGCCGTGAAGTTCTTCAAGGGCAGTACCAACCTGGACTGCCAATTGCTACCAATTATATCCATCAAGATGACACTCAGAGAGCAAATCTTGCAGAGAACCACTGTGGTAGAATTTCAAGAGAATGTCAGTGATAACAAGGCGCTAGTTTTCAAAGTCGCATAAGTATTTGTTAAGGTCACAACACTGACTGCTTGAACAATGTTTCAAGAGCTTCAAACAAGTTCAAAAGATTTCAATTCTTCTCAACTAATTTTAGTATTTGTAAGGCTGTAAAATGGTAGGTTAACAGTCCCCGAGATGTAATCCTAATTCTCATTAAAAGTCATTCTAACGCGAAAGACGCGCCCATTAGCAATTTCGGTGCAATACGAGATCCGGCTTGCTGACATCGAAGATGGGATAAAACGAGCGGACAGATGCTTGTCCAAGTAGTGTATGTAAAGGACAGAGCGCATCCTATCACATTGTTAAATGGAGTTCTATGTTTGAAGGCGGTATAGCTAACATTGATGATATATGAACAAGAATGGAAGTATGTATGTATTCGTCTGATCGATGGAACATATAGTACCTAGGGCAAACGTACAACTATACTGTATATCAGCCCATCTTTTTGGTAACAGAATATCAGATTTTAGGGAATTGATAATATTTTAGCATAGAGCGTTTCATTGGTATGAAACGCACTTTTTAAAGCTTCTCTCCTCCAAACAAATCAGGTGTTGTGAGAATCTCCTCTGTCTAGTCAGCTCAACAGACCCTCGTTTAAATCAACACATCTCAAATCAACACCAAAATTGAAATCTTTCTTATATATTTTCCAGCCCGCAAATAATGCCAACGCCACTGGCGCCGCCAGATAACTGGCAAAGAAACTTTTCACACTAGGCTTCTCATTAATTGGCTGATTATAGTACCAAATTAGTAAAAATGATCTTTCTCATAAAATAGTTCCTGGGGCACTTACAAAAATTGCAAGGTAAAGGGTTGCAATAATAGCAATGCTGACAATAAACAGCCCAACTACACTTCCAGCAACCCCAAAAGGAGAACGCCATGGGATATCTTTCAAGTCCCTGCCCTGAAGCTTCCATGCGCGTCTGAACTGAATATGACTTAAACATATGCTCGCACTAGTGAACATACTAGAAAGCCCAGTCAGAGCAAGGAGCCAAGTAAATACTAATTCACCACTTGCTGCTTCATTGACAAAAGCCAGCAAGCCAAATAATATTTGAAGAATAATGCACCACATTGGCCGGCCTTTTGAGTCAACATAGGACAAGAATTGGGGAGCATGGCCCTTTGTAGCCATTGCCTGTAGTGTCCGTGTCGATGCATAAACAGCTGAGTTTGCAACACTGATGACAGTAAGTGTTATCACCACATTGATAATTGATGGTAGCACCTTGATGCCAGCCAACTGAGCAGCAATAACAAATGGGCTTGCTTTTGTGTTGCTTGATGTTGCACCGAGCAGTAGAGGGCTGTCACTGGGAACATTCAGACCAATAAGCAGAATGTTTGTGATATAGAAAACTGTAACACGCCAAAATACTCTCTTGGAGGCCTTTGGGATTGATTTTGTAGGGTTTGCCGCTTCTGCCGCAGTGAGACCAACAAGCTCGGTACCATTGAATGCAAAAACTGCAGCCACAAACACTGAGCAAAATCCCTTGAATCCATTACGGAATGCTCCTGGATTGACCCAATATCTTCCGCCAATATACCCTCTGCTATCTGTCGCCACACCACCTGCATTGGTCACGATACCAAGAAATATTAACCCAATGCAACCAATTATTTTGGTAAGTGCGAGAAAAAACTCGGCTATTTTGAATTGACTGGTTAGCTGAGCAAGCCCAGAAAATGGTTGTTTATAACAAGAAAAAGCAAAACAGCATGGTTTTACCTTCTGCATATCCCTTAACACCAAAAATCTGGATAAAGACTACTATTCCTAGAAAAACAGCAATCCAGACACCAATGTTGAGATCATCTCGCCAGAATTTGATTGTTAACCCGGCACTTGTGATTTCAAATGGTAAGGCTATAAGCCATCCAAATGCGAATTGCCATCCCATTGTGAATCCCCTATCACACATTCATTAACACTCTTTTCACAAATTGATAGAGCTCGGGGTTTAGTACCAGGCCGGATCGAGAAAGCGGACCGAATACATATAAAATGCCCCGTTGACTGGGTATGTGGCAGCGAGTTCGCCCAGAGATAACATGGTACATAGAACCTTTATCCCGATGATAATGTAGCCGAGAAGCTGGGCGAGCATTAAAACCATGAGTACTTGCTTTTCATTGCCTTCAAGAATAAAATAGGACAAGTTGGGGTTGTACCAGGCTGGCAGGGCCACCTGAATTTAATGCCTTTCCAGAGGCAATAAAAAACCCAGCACCAATTGAACCACCTATAGCACTTGAATTGTCAAGACCAGTTCATTATCAGCCCAAAATCTGGGTTATGGGGGTAATACCGATTGCAATCATTTGTAAATGACGGTCCAACAGCGCCTTTTTTAGAGGCTTAACTCCTTCCTCAAGACTCTCTTCTGGTGATGGTGCGGCATTTGCATTTTTTATTTCTTTAGTTTCAAAGCTGCCTCTCTGATTCTTACTTTTCATCTTTGCGAAAAATTTGAAATGGAGTATAACCTGCGTGTTTAGTAGAATAAAAGGATGTAAAAGTAAGCGGTGAGCATGAGTTGAACCAAAAAAGAAAAACCAAATATATATATATGGATGGTACGCAAACCTCTTTTCCATTCTTAACCAGAGGAGAACAGTACTCGGGGAGCCAGTAGAATTTCTCTTCGGGAGCAAATGGTTGGACAAGTAAAATGCACGGGAAACCGACTGGTGAATTTCCACTATGGTTTCATGGCCCATGAATGTATGTACTGTAATTACTATAACTCCATGTTACCGAGACCTGGCGCATCTCGCACTCAAGGAAGGTCAAAGTCCAACGAAGATATGCAACCTGACTTTAGGCCGGGATGGAAAACCACGAGCATACGAGATCGGCAATATCCCTACAGCGGGGAACTGACTTCCGAAACAAGGCTCCTTTGCAAGGATCTCCTACGAGGGCTGAATGCTCTCGTATGTATTGAAAGAATCCCATACTATCCTAGCTGTTTCTTCAGCCGCAGACCAACTGGCAGGAGATATTTGTCGGGAATCTACGGGATCAACGGCATATCATACCATCGTCTAGTGGGCTCACCACTAGAGGACGTTCTCTGGTGGTCGAGTGGCACACACACACACACAGGTATGATAGTTTCTCTCGACGCGATAGTATTCCGTGTGGGTGCGGTTTCAAAAGAGCTACCACGTCAATGCCCTTGCTGCATCCTCAGGCGTTCAAGGGACGTGCAATAGCAACCACCGTGTACGGAGTATGCTTCCCTGATAACTAACCGACAACGGCTGAAAAACTTCTCCCAAAGCTTTGACCCAATCCCTGTGACAGCCACATCTTGCCGCTAAGATGTGGTTATTATACAACTCTGCTATTGCTCAATATGAGAACAATAACCTGTAATCGGCGTTGGCGTGCCACCCCCAAAAGTTATCTCTTGGCATGTTGAGACTCCGATCTATGATACTCTAATTCCGGTGGCCGACAGGTTGCCATACAGACATAGTGATAGTATTGATTACCATACAAAGCATAAGGATAATGACCACCTGCAAAATAACTCGGTCTGCCCCAAAGGCTCTCCCCGTTTTGCATTTTGTAAGATACCGTCACCGAGCCCTTATTTCTCAATTTTCCGGTACTATAGAGAAACGGATCTCTCGTCTTATAGTAGCTGCTTTCTCCAAGCAATCCCTGCGGCTTACGCGGGAAAAGACGTTGAAAAACGCAACCCACGCGTTGACTCCTGTGCCGGGACCTGGAACTCGGTCACCCTTTTTAAAAAGGCAAAAGCATTTGGTAATATTTTGAGCAAGGTGTGGTAGCCGTGTCATCAACTCAACGCACACATCATTGGAGTCAAATATCCCGCCATGTTCTACTGGAATACCAACTATATCACAATAATACTGATGGCCCTTTGAAAAGGGGTGAGAAAGTGCTCTCACCCGTTCTGTATCCCCAAGTGGGAAGAGTAGAGCTAGCGCCCAATAATCCACGCCGTAGGTGACCGCAGTGGCGCCGGCCACTTGAAATCCTGGTGGACGGGGGTTGACCTCAATCAACCAAATGCTCGGTGGTAGCTGAGGGGAACATTCACGCCACGCAAGGTCAATGAGACCACTCTCTTTATCCATCGCATACTCCATCCGTGAGTCTTGAATGCGAGCTTCCAGATGGAACATTCCGGACTCAAAACCCAATTGCAACAGAGCCTGATGGAGTGTATCCCGGAGCATGTCCAACTCGTTACATGGAAGTTTAGAAGGAAGGATATTGTCGAGTTCAATAAAGCTTTGTGTCTCACTGCTGGGAGCATTAACTTCCGCACTTTTAGGAAAGTCATCTGAGGCT
Organism: Amauroascus verrucosus; assembly: GCA_001430935.1. Lineage (NCBI taxonomy): Eukaryota > Fungi > Ascomycota > Eurotiomycetes > Onygenales > Onygenaceae > Amauroascus > Amauroascus verrucosus. The sequence continues at coordinate 36,650 of LJPJ01000408.1, forward strand.
TCAAAGAACAATAATCGACGAGCACAAATAACGAAATTTGCATCCACTTCTGGGCCATCACAATATCTTTCAATGACAAAATCGCATCCATGGCGTTTGCTGTCTATTGAGCGAACCCCTGCGGCTAACTCTGACAAATCATTTACTTTGAAAACACCCTCTGATAGCCAGCCATTGCAGGGCTTGATGATCAATGGAAAGGAAATTCCAGTCTCGCGGACAATGGAAGTTGCTTCTTCAACATTCGTAGCTCGATATGCGGGACGGTTGCTGAAAACGCCGGTTTTGTATTTGTCTGTTGCAATTTTGTAGGCAGTGACAGGGGCTGTGGGGAGTGATAGTTGCTCTGCGGCTGAAGAAACCGCAACCTGATAAGAATCGCAGAAAGTAAGGATGCCATGAATCTTTTCTTTAAAGGCTTGAACTGTATTGACAATGCGTTGAGTAAAAGACGAATCGGGCGTTAAATCAATGGGAAGAAAAGCTTTTCGCCAGTGGGCGTAGCGTTCGCCTTCTAGCCAGTGTCCAGGAACATCCAATACAACCATCTCAATTCCCAAGGCTTTGGCGGTTAGATAAATGCTCTTTGCAGTACCACCATGTTCTGGGTCGGAACGCCCTCCTTCCACAAGTGCAAGTGTTTGGTGAGGAATTGGTTGTGTTGTTAGCCAGGGGAAACTTAAACGGTTCTGCACCTCAATTTCGAGTAACGCTAGATTTGTTGAGACATATTCTTTCGAATGACCATTGATAAGTATGCCACCCGCGGAAGCAGAGAAAGCATTCACAAATTGAGAAACGGTTCCAATATTGGCAGGGACCTGTCCTGCAAAATGCTGTTTCGGTTGCGCAAACGAGACCGTTTCAGTAGCCAGAACACAGTCGATCATACGAAAGGGCAGTATATCAGACCGAACAATGTAACCTTGCACAGTGGGCACAATTAATTTCATACCACGATGACCGTCGCTTCCTGCAGAGATACTCGCTGATAAGCAATTTACCAAAAATCTAAATGCTTCCAAGCTTCCTAGATGCTCTTGGCTTAATTCTATGGTATTCCCTGTACCATCCGGCGGCATAAAGATTCGGGGCTCAAATTTATCGAGGCTCGAAGATGGTACGGCCGTAGAATTACATTCGCGCCAGAACAAGATGTCGAGAGACCGCCAGCAGTGGCTTGGGGATGTAGCAGCAGCGAACGTCCACTCACATTGGATATCGTCTGTATTTTTGCCTGTGTAAGCCATGGTACTCTGCAGCGGTGGTCGACTGTGTACGTACACTCAACTGCGCCAATTTTGACCACGAGCTTCCCTGCCATGTCTCTGAACTATTCCGCGAGGGATGAAGCAAAATCAGAAAGAAGAGACCTGTTTCCCCAACTTGAGAGCTTGCCAGTGCAGGGCTCAGTATGTTTATAAGTAACGAGGTTTTACGGTAAGCCGGAAATCGGCGGTTGCGAGTAATACCAAGCTGGATAGCCAAGAGCAAATGGAGGCCTTGAGTTAGATGCCTTGGTCACAAGCTTACAGAAATCCTCTTTGTGAGGAGATTCTTTGGGTGGGCCGACATTGCAGGGAATACCGTGAGGTAGTAGTTCTATAATTTTTGTGACAAATTAAGATGTGACCGGGACAAACTTCCGCAATCCGCGCGGCAACAGAGCTTCGCCTCGGAAGATTTTGTACCTCAGCTAACCACTTCGAGAGGGTAACGATTTAATGAACCCTGGAGAACAGTTTTTGTTAGAGGAAGTAGGATTGCCAACCCCCGGTTCCGGTCCGGTTCGCTGATACGGCTCACATCCCACACGGCCTAGGAAAAAGCGCGTAGACACAGGCCACTTAGTCCCTGCAACTCACTCTCCCTGGTGTTAACAGTATAAGGGCCAGGTTCACTTACTAGGGAAGATACGGAATACGGCAAGCAAATAGAACACCATTGAAACGATCGTGGTGTGCGTAGGTTCCGGAACAACCACGAAGCAACAGATCCAAAATTAATTAACCAATGCAACAGCGCAATAGCTGGTTCTGAAATTGTATATCAAGAAAATTGAGTAGTTATTCCTCTGCGGTGACTTTCCATGATCTAAAAGGGTAATCTTTAACTACCAGTTGAACTTATTAATTACTAGTTAGCCAAGGTCTATATAGTACCTGCCCTGGAATTAGTTTCTCGTTTCCAGACTTATATACATGTGCTTAATAAGCCATATTTGTGTAAGATAATATATGTAAAGCTCTCTATGTATTTGTATGTAGTACCTGCTCAAAAAAATTGTGGCATCGCCACTGAAAAATGACACTTCCCTCATAACCAAACTAGTTGATCACTAACAATAGATTGCCCCCGCGGGGGGCCGGGTTTTCAATTTTCAGTCATATTAGACGTTACAACGTATTGAGTCGTCAGATTGGAAAGAGAAGTCGGATAGCACTCAGAATCAGAGAATCAAATCTGCCGCGGCGTTTATTCACAATTTTTTGAGGGTCAGAAGCCTGCCGTTGAGCATCGATACAACCTCGGGCTTCCCCTTTGCCTGGATCAAATTTATCAGTCAATTGATCTCGAAAGTCTATTTTATGGGGATACAAGCAATGGAGCACTTACTGTTATAATCTATCTTCACATTCACCACTGGATTATCCCCGGCCCATCGCTTCACGTGGGAAAGGTACACCGCGCTCATCAAATGTATCGGAATATCGTGATCAGTCAAGTTGGAGGTAATTTCCTCGAAAGTCCTCTCTCCATTCACGAAGTCAATAGTCTCATTCAAAATGCCTCTTTTGATATTTTCGGAGTATAGACCCGGTTTATCTGTCTTGTACCGCTTGTCAAGGTCGTCCACAGAGTAGGATTGAAACGGATCATCTTTGTTCAACAAATTCGAGTTCTGGAAAACGTGTATCTCGAAATGGTTGTCACTGCCCATTTTTGCAGTACTAGGAAGCGAACGGTCATGTTTATCATTGGCCTGCCTAGACTCAATTACTATTGTTTGAAGTGGACCACTTTTAATCTCATGAAACTCATGCTTGACCCGGCCAATTCCTTTGTATAAATCTGGGCCTGCCTTGAGCCAGCTTCGTCGAGTGAATCCGTTGTGTTGTAAATTGATCTGTGCAAGCGCGATGGGGTATTTTCCTTGGAAGAAAGTAATCTGAATTGCAGAATCAATTTCGCCCATATCCTTTGTCCGTTGCATAAGCTCTTTGTCGTCATATTTGCAGAAGTCATTATATTGCTCCCCAAACATTTTAAGGTAATCCTTCCCATTCAAGGACGTAAGAAACCCATTTGGGGTTATAAAGCTGCGGACAACCTCAGCACGATCCGGACGTTTCTCCAGGCCCCAGCCTTTTTTCATAAATAGGTAGCACATATCCATGAAGTGATACCCGCTGTGTGATACTTTTCCATATCCATTACTGAAGCTGTGGTACTTCTGCTCCACAATCTCTGGTGGCATACGCCACATGCCATCACAATGTGTTGAAATAATATTTGTAACAGGGCAGTTGGTTTGTTCGGCTATATTTTTGATATGGTCAAAGGTACAGTGGAACCCGGCATGAAATCGACGTTGGCAGTGGATTTGAAAAACTGTTGACTTTTTTTTTTGTAATCTTTGATAGGCAGAATGGATGGCGTTGAAATCTTCCGCAATACCTAGCGCTGCTAGAGAAGAGGTACAGGAGCCAACGCGAGTAGTTACTGGTTTATCCATAATAACATGAAGCTCCTCGCTAATGGCCCAAAGGCTGTATGATCTGTGAACCAACGGCTCGGTACTGATAATAACGATTTGGATTGCCAAACGAGTAACAAGCTCCTTGAGTTGAAAGCGTATATCGACCGGCATGTCAGAGGTGAAAGGTCGAACGAAGCATAGTTCCACCGATGGACAATTCTGAGTCACATATTTGCTTAGGGCTTCACGGTTGCATGTGATATCGACGATTCCGCTCAGAATAGCTCGTTTCTCAGTTTCGAGAACCTTTAGGTGAGGAATGTATGCCCTTTTGGCGTGAGGGCCGGCCCCGATAAGAAGAAATTTGATAGGCTCTTTTGGAGGAACTCCTCCATTAGACGAAGACATGGCCATATTGCGAAGGATGGAAGGAATTGACTGTTATCTCGGAATCGAGGGGCGGACGTGCACCAGAAAGAGAAAAAGAAGAGGAAATACCAGCCGTCAAGATCTTGGCTAGTTGTCATGTCGATTTTGATTCCCTGAGGCACACCTTTATAAACAAACTGACCAAAAGTATATACCACACTCCTGCGCATCAGCCAAACGCCTATATCTCGGTTCATGCCCCTCTAGATTTTAATTGCCCTGTTGCCGTCCCTAAACGTAGGGTTATCAAAATAGGGGTATTCAGCGAGGTGTAATGATACGCTGTGGAAACCTCTTGAAATACAAACGATAGCAAGGGTATACCCAGAATGCCGGGGATCGGGAACCGCTAGCCAAGGATTATAAGATTTCATAGCCATGGGATAGCCAGCTTGACATCCTGCACATTCCGAATCAGTTTCACAGCGAATATTTTGGTTGACTTGACGTTGAGTAAGGCTCGAAGTGTGATTCGAGTCATGTACCGGTATCAGAACCTTTTAATTGCTGGTCCAAGCTTGGCGGAAGCGCAGTTGTCCGTTCCGTACTCAATTTAAGTGCATTTGGCCTGCATATAATTTGCCGTTCCCTTGATAGCTTCCAAAAATTGGAATCGAATTCATTTGAAAAACTCGACCAACAGAGTTTTCATAACGGCAACCCATTCTTTACTTGCCTCCTAGCTTGCCGATCGCCGAAATGCCTCAAACAACGTACCTCGTCACGGGGGCCAATAGAGGTGAGAGCCCATTGTTAGCTTTGGATGGGTGTTTTGCTTTGCAAAACTACCCGTCGCAGGTTTAGCTGCTTCGCAATTAAGAGCCGTCCTAATCAACGATATGCAGGCCTCGGTCGAGGTCTCGTTGAAGCCCTGCTGCTTCGCCCTGACACCATCGTGATTGCAACTGTACGAGACCCGGCCGCACCCAACGCGATGAGCTTGGCGTCATTGCCTCATGCCGACAGCAGCAGGCTCATCATAGAGAAGGTTGCTGCGGGGACTCGAACGGATGCGGTTGAGGCCCTGCATCGGATTCGCGTTGGTGCCAGCATCACCGCGATAGACGTAGTGATTGCCAATTCTGGCATCAGCAAATACCCGGGGTTGGCGCATGAAATTTCTGCGGAAGGAATTGCCGAACATTTTGAGACCAACACAATTGGTCCTTTGTTGTTATTTCAGGCGACGAAGCCATTTTTGGAAAATGCAGCTGCTGACAATACTCGCTCGAGCAAGCCAAAATTCGTCGCCATATCATCGATTGTTGCGTCAATCACAAACACGGGCTCTTTTCGGCTGCCAAACACGGCATATGCAAGCTCTAAAGCAGCGCTGAATTTCATCATGAGGAAGATTCATTCTGAAAATGACAAGCTGATTGCATTGACGTTGCACCCGGGGTGAGAAGTCAATGACTGAAAGACGCTAATGCGGGTTCTTGAGCTAACCTATGGCAGTTGGGTACAGTCAGACATGGGTAATGCTGCAGCCGCAAAAATCGGTTTGAAGGAGGCGCCCGTTACAATTGAGACTGCCGTGCATGGTATTCTCCACCAGGTGCGTGGACCCGCGTTCCGCATCGCATGTGGTGTATTAACGGGTGTAGATCGATGAAGCAACGAAGACTGAGGACGACCGCTTCTTATCCTATGATGGAACGGATATCGGGTGGTAACTAGTTAGGGGATCGCTAACACGGAGGATTAACTACCTCAGCTTTTTGTTAGTTAGGTATTAAGTGGTTAACTAATAACTTTAGTGAACGTAGCTATATCCAGCTTTCTAGTAATAGGAAGTCCCTGAATATCATCGCTTGGGAAACGAGCTACTCAGCAGATAGAGTCTTATAACAGTTCTCTTATTACTCTCTTCGTTAGTTATAGTTAGCACGCTAGGCCTAGAGTTTTCTAAGCACGTGATTAGCGCCAAGTGCAAGCCCTAATTTCCTATTTCGACCACCTGTGAACAGTGGGTTCAATTCCATCAATTCTCAACCGTAGCAACTCGTACAACTTGCTAGTTACTGAGGAGGCAAGTTTGAAAGCTCGTTTCCAACTAGCTAGTTAATGATAGAGCCTCCCAGACTCTCAATACTCAAGATCTACCCTCAAATTGACGTTCTCTATCTCATGGTTTCAGTAATGAACTCAATGTATATATATATATACATACTCTCTTCTACACGAGCCTTTTGATATCTTATGTTAAATTCCACAGCTCCCATCTATACATAATCATTAAAGAAGTCATGGATAAGCTTTGAGACCCTGCTCACGATAACGTCAATCTCCTGGGAGGTGGAATTGTAAGCCGGGCTCAACATCACATGATCTCCATTCTCGCCATCCGCACTACCTGTTCCTGGATGCAGAGAGATGAAGTATGGCTCTTTCAGGCCTTTCTGCCTCAGCCTGTGAGCAAGCCCTTGGTGGGCAGGAAATGGCTCTTTTGTCTTCTTGTTTTTGACAAATTCGACACAATAAAAGAGCCCCCGTCCCCGGATGTCGCCAACATTCGGGTGGGCCTCAATTGCTCCCTTCAGATCCTGCTCTAGCTTTTTGCCCATCGCAACAATGTTTGAAATGAGATTTTCTCTCTTGATAATGTTCTGGACCTCTAGGGCTGCTGCACATGCAACAGCGTGGGATTGGAATGTATGACCATGATTAAAAAAGCCGCTGCCTTCTTCCAGGGCGCTAACCACTTTCTGGTTTATGAGCACGCCGGAAACAGGAAGGTACCCTCCAGCCAGCCCTTTCGCGACTGCTTGGAGGTCTGGGACGACATCTTCATCTTGCCATGCATGGTACACCCCCGTACGCCCCATGCCGCAGATAACTTCATCCAAAATGAAGAGCACCCCGTACTTCTCGCACACCTTCTTCATGGCAGCGAGATACCCGGAAGGAGGTGGGACGCAACCTAACGTCTTACCAAGCGGTTAGTTCCGAGTCGGAAATATATGGAATTTAACTCACGCTTCCTCCAACTGTCTCTAGGACAAATCCAGCGACTTTCTGAGGACCGACGCGGTGGATCTCATCATCTAGCTCACGCGCCAAGCGTTGGACATATTCTGCGTTTGTTTCGTTTGGGCTCTGGCCACGGTACGGATGGCATGCGGAAATGAATGACACATTCGAAGGGAAAAGGTGCTCAAATTGAACCCGCGGGCCTCGCTTCCCAGTCAATGCTAGTGACCCTATAGTTGTCCCGTGAAAAGACCCTTCACGTGCAATAAAATGTGATCTCTCTGGTTGACCGGTTTCCAGGTAGTATTGTTTGGAGAGTTTAAGCATTGCATCAACTGCTTCGGATCCTGCAAAGCAAACCCCATTGTTGTTAATAGCTCACTTACGCTTGACAGGGATGACAGTATTTACCTGAGCTGTAAAAGAGAGCACGGCTCAATTTTCCCTCTGTTGACTCAACCAAGACTTTTGCGAGTTGTGCAGCTGCGGAATTCCCCCAAAACAATGAGTAGCAATAGGAAACCCGGTCCATCTGCTCCAAAACTGCACGTTTTACATCGGGGTTACCATTTCCCATGCTCAAAACCGCTGGCCCACCAGCAGCGTCTACGATTTGTCTGCCATCATCCAACTCAAATGTTCCACGCCAGGCAGATACCACAGTGGGGTTGGGGCATGAAATATTTGGGGTGAGTAGATAGTTACTCGAGTTTGATGGAGCTTGAAGGGGAGGCATGACTCCCCTGAACGACTGATGATCCTCGATTTGAAGTATCCCTCGCGTTGAAAGTAGGAAACAGTTCTTTGCCAAAAGAGTTGGACCGCAGGATGGATGGGGGTAGAGGTGTTAATGGAAAGTCGCAGTAATACTCATTTGAGCCTTGTGTATCAATGACTTCAGCTCATTCCATGTTGTGGTTTATTCTCATCGAAAGAATGGTGGAAAGCAGTGGGCCCGGTGTGTGCTGTTAGTTCGCGGGCTGCGTCCTAATTTCGATTAACTAATTACTCGAGTAGTTACGCCTTGCAGTACTTGATTCTCCAATAACGATCCCGGGTGTACGAGTTGGTTGTTCGGTTCAACACGATTTAGGTGAAAAAATCAGCCGTGAGATGATCGGCCAGTTGACCCCTGGTGGTTTCTGGGAAATTGGCATGGTTGTTTTCTCTTCCGCATGTAAAAATATTCATATTGGAAGAGTTACATAGTTATCTATCAATACGACAAGGGGTTAATCACAGCAGATAGCCATTCCCCCAGGCCCTGCCACCTGCCTTTCCGCGGCTGGGCATGCATGGGATGCGCAGAGTTTCAGCCTCAGTCCACCAAAGCTTTGACGCAAACATCAAGCCAACTTCTCGGTGCTTCTCAATCCCACTCGCATTAGTTTCACCCCAACCTACACTATAGCGCCAGGGGCATGGATGATGCACTACAAGTGGAGCTGCGTGAACATGAGTCATGCCCCCGCGCAGGGTTTAACTGCCTGGCTGCATCAGGTTGTTTACTTGCGCTCGGACACCCCGAATTGTATTCTCAAATACTAGACCCAGCTACCGGGGGCCTTCTCCGGCTCTGGCTGATGCTTCAAACACACTGAACATAGAACGTCGTTGCAGTTAGGGGTCGTCGGCTCTACGGCTCGAGCGAGAAGACATTCAATCCATGTCGTATTGACGGAACTCCGCATTTTGTAGCCAATATCAAATACCAGCCGGGCCCTTGTAACTATGCAGCGGATCCTAATTGTACAACTATCGCTAGGGTGCCCAGTAGCACGACAGACGCTCATTCGCAATTGAGGACATCAATTTTGGTCGCTACGGAACTCGATTCGTACTTGAAAACATTGTGAAAGGTGATACCAGAGTGGTTTTGCTTTTTGATGTTTTATGGTGTAAAAAGGCCAGAATCGGGTATTTGTTCCCGCATATCTTACCATGTGGCTTGATTTTTACGCATTAGTTCCCAGTGATGTCATTTGCTGTGAGAGAGATTCGTGTACAGAACTTCAGCTAGGCAATGGCAATTTCGATTTTGGTAATCTAACTATTCGTCGGTAAACTGAGAAGGACTAAGCAGCTCCCGCATTGTCCAAGCTCTGCACCTGTACTAGGGCATGATACATTCCTCCTTTACTCATCAATTCACCATGCGTTCCCTTCTCGACTATTCGGCCCTGATCCAGAACGTATATCAGATCAGCATGTTGAATTGTGCTGAGACGATGTGCCACCGCTATAGTTGTTCTTCCCTTTGCAGCCCGGTCCAAAGCCACCTGTACAGCTTTTTCAGACTCTGAGTCTAATGCCGATGTTGCCTCATCCAGTAATAGAATTGAGCTGTTCCTCAAAAGTGCCCGAGCTATTGCAATTCTTTGTTTCTGACCCCCGCTAAGCATAGCTCCTGCGCTTCCGATTGCGGTTGACCACCCATCCCTATATTTTTCATGAGTACTACAACGTAAAACCTACTAGAGGGGTTTCCCTGGGGGCGACTTACGGAAGTGACAAAATGAAATGATAGATATTTGCTTCCTTACACACCTGAATCAACTTGTCTTCACTCACTGTACCCTCAGTGCCTAATAGAAGATTTTCGCGGATTGATCCTTGGTAAAGAATAGATTCCTGGCTGACCAAAGATATTGTTTTTCTGTAATCATTGATATTGATTTTGGAGATATCTTGTCCATCAATGAAGATTTTACCTTCAGATGGATCAAAGAATCTCTCTAGCAGTTGTATGACTGTGCTCTTCCCGCTCCCGCTAGGGCCCACCAATGCCACATACTGACCTGATCGAATATGGGCAGTAAAGTCATCAAGAACTAACCGCTCGGGACGTGAAGGGTACCGAAAACCGACTTTCACCATGTCAATTTGACCGGTTGCTTTGGGAAACCTTTGCCCAGCAGGATCCCAAGTGTCTATTCTTGGTTTTGATTCAAAGAGAAGCTTTAAGTTTCGGCCAGCATGGAGTGCTTTGGACATGTCTGGGGCATAAGAGAAGACTGCTCCAGCGATTTGTGCTCCAGATATCAGAGCCGAGAAGCAAATGTAGAATTGAAGTATCATGTATTCATTGTTTGCTAGGAGCTTGCCACCATACCAGAATGCAAGTGCAGCACAGAAGAATGAGAAAGATTGCGATGCGGCATAAAGGGTGGAGGCTCGTAAGATTGATCGTAAGGACTTGGCTGCCTCTTGAACAAGGATACTGCTATATTCATTTAATATGTGATCTTCAAGGGTAAGTGTAGCGACAGATCGAATGACTGAGATAATTTCGCTCGCGTACATGGCTGCTTCTTCATGAGTTTTTCGCATTTGGCTGTCGAAAAGCGCAAGCATTCGTAGTCGGACATAGCCACAGCCCGTCATAACCGGAATTGTTGCGGAACAGACAAGAGCGAGTTTCCAGCCAATTGCAACTGATAGTACAATTGCGGCAAAAAGAGTTGTGATGAATGTTATACAAGCACCGATGATAGCACCACTGAGGCCGGTGAGATCACTTGCTGAAGTTGAAAGGAAGGATGTCAATGTTCCGGAGGAGTGCTCTTTTTGATCAAAAAAAACAATGTCCTGCCGGAGAATAGACTGGAAAGCTTTATGACGGGCATTATGGATAAGACGTTCGGTGGAATAGGCAAAGCACACTCCCTGGCCAATCCATGCGATGAATGCAACGAAGGCTATGATGAGAAACATAAGAGACCAAAAATTCACGTCATGGCGAAGTTTAGGGTATTGAGATGCTGGGAGTGAGACGGTTGTAATCGATTCAGCGAAGAAGACAGATTGTCTTTGATTATGAAAGTGAGTTAGGGTTAGTATATCCTGAAAAGCTGCTAGCATCGTTGAAACTTACGCTGGGATTACACAGCCAGCAAGGATGCAGAGAAAAAACCCCAGGATAATAACAGCAATTTCTTTCTCGTTTAGTTTCGCCGTAACCCGAAGGTATGTCCAGAATGTCGGTTTGACGTCTGCCGCAATAACAGCCGGATCTTCCTGGAAATTATGGTGCTTCTCTGGCTCGGTTTCAAGATGGAAGGCTTCCAACTTGGATTCTGCTTGCTCCCTACTTAAATCAACACTATCATCCACAGCATCTGCAGCATCTGCAACATAATCCTCAGGCGGAGAATTGATTTGCTGGGCCTCCACGAGGGTGGAATAGGCCCCGCCCAGAGCCATCAATTCCGCATGGGCTCCTTGTTCAGCGACAGAGCCATGTGACATAACAATTATATTATCAGCATTGCGAACAGTGGACAAACGGTGGGCAATGACAATCGTTGTGCGATCTTGAGAAGCTGCCTCCAGCGCAAGCTGCACTGCTCTCTCTGATTTAACATCCAATGCGGATGTGGCTTCATCTAGAAGTAGAATTTTTGGGTTGCTAATGACCGCCCGTGCGATACAAATTCGCTGCCTTTGGCCACCTGAAAGCTGTAGGCCTTTGGCGCCCACTTGTGTTTGGTAACCCATTGGGAGAGCCATAATGAAATCATGGGCATAGGCGATTTTAGCCGCAGAATGCACTAGCCCTCGTATCTCATGACCTGATCGTGGCGTGCTAGTATCATGCAAACCGAGTCGGATATTTTCGAAAATACTCCGGTTAAGTAGAACCGGCTCTTGAACCACACACGCCATCTGCTGCCGTAGCCAGTTCAGGTTTAGTTCGGCTATATCGTGTCCGTCCAAAGCTGTCGTCCCAGTCAAAATGATCAGTCTCAGATATAATTTTTGATAGGATAATGTAGAACAACATACTAATTCGGCCACCAGTAGGCTCATAAAATCGTTCAAACAGTCCAATAATGCTACTTTTCCCGCACCCTGATGCGCCAACCAGGGCTGTGGTCTTATTCGCTAGAAACCTCAAACTCACATTCTTCAACACTTTAACTTTCGGTCGAGCTGGGTAAGCCAAGCTCACATTTTGCAGTTCGAGGTCGCCTCTGACAGCAAGTAGCTTCCGCCCTTCAGTCGAAAAAGGATCAATGGGCGACCGGCGGGCAATGGCCTTTAATATCGTGCGTGCATGCGTAATGCTGCTGATAAATGATTCTGCATTGGGTGCAACTTTTCCAACAGCAAAGGCTCCTATAATTGTGGCCATCGTAGTCATCACAACCGTGGATGCGGTCATCTCCCCACTGACAATGTAGCGAGAGCCTTGCCAGAACGCCATGGCGTAACTAAGATAAGGTATTGCATTCATGGCTCCGATCATGATTGACGTTGCAAGTCGAGTTTTCACTCCCCACTTTTCCGCTGCATTTAGAAACATATTGTAGCGTTCACTCATGATGTGTTTTAGGCCAAAAGCCGAAACATGTCGAATGGAGCTTATTGCTTCTTCCACAACCGATGCACCTTTTCCTAGAAGTGTGGAATTTTCCCTGCTGTATTTTAGCGCAAACAAGGCGCCTAAGAATTCTGCTCCTCCGAGCAAAATGACGCTTGAGAGTAGAATTAAGGCGAGCTTCCAGTATGCAATGAAGGAAATAACGATTGCCGACATGAACGTAGCTAGCGCAGTAAGAAACAACGAGATTTTGCTTGTAATTCCTTCCTGGATGATATTCATGTCCACAGTAATCCTGGTGGTAACCTCTCCGGCACCGAGGCTATCGAAGAAAGCGATATTCTGCCTAATGATTGCCTTGAGGTAGGCCCGACGCAGATTTCGTGTAATTCGTTCTCCTGAGTGGTAGAACCCAACTGTTGCAATATAGATGAAAATAAACTCCCCAATGCCTAGATAGACATTGTAGAGTGCTAACTGGGCGACATTGGAGGACAACCTTTGGCGGCTCTCGACTCCATTGGAGTGATCTTGAAAGGAGCGTACTAAAAGCGCGTAGATGACGGTAAGAAGGGGGTTCAAGGCCCCTGCGACGACGGCGGAGAAGGTGCTAATGACCAAAAGAACCACGTCCAAGGGCTCTGCGTGTGCGAATACGGTGGATTTCTTCGGTGAAATTGATGGCAATCCATCGATCTGACGTTGAAGAATAATCTGGGTGCGCTGATCAACATCTTGGGGGCACGCGTTATTATTCTCGTTGCCAGCACACTTCTGCTCCGAGCGGTCAGCCATGGTCCTCAGATTCACCTTTGCGATGTCGATCTCTGGCCATGATGTTGCATGTGCTGTCTCTTTTAAATAGTGTTTTCTCGGGCCTTGAGGGAGGGAGTATTTTTGGGACAAACCAAAATCCGAGTCAACCTCCCAACCATCCCTGTCTGAGGGGCGTTGTCGTGAGTCAGTTCTGAACTGTTCCGGTGTTGATCAGGGATTTAAACAGCCCCCCCTGTAATAGTTAATTTTTCATCCTCTTGTAAAATACGTTAGTTACAGACACCGGCATCATGCATCATCAAGTAAAGTAACTAACTGATTCTGATTCTAGAATCTTGTTGCCATACGGAGCGCAGATAGCGGACAACCATGGAGTTGCATATCAAGACCGTAAATACTACATACTACATAGGAAGCACTCCCATCCGTTAACTATTAGCTATATATAACGACTAAACGAACAGGAACTGAAGGCCGTTGCTCCGAGCTATCTTTTCACAGCTGACACTTTCATTATTTTTGATTTTGCCAATCAGCAATGGCTGCAACCATCGCTTTTCAGTCTCTCAAGACTGGGATTCCATTGTTTGATATTCTGGTCCGGCCTGTCATATCCTTGGTCGCCTTCCTTTTACCCGCAGTAAGTCTGCCTCATATTGATGATGTGCGCTCCATGTTCTAATGCGAACCCCCCCCTTTTTTTTTGGTAGTATGTGGTGTATCTCGCCAGTCTCATGATCTATAACCTATATTTTCACCCTCTGGCCGGATTTCCCGGCCCTATATGGTTTTCAGGGACACCGGTTCCCTATGTCTGGCATCAAATTTGCGGGAACCTCCCTTTTATGTATAAGGGGCTCCACGAGAAATACGGAGAGGTTGTCAGGGTCCTCCCAAATGAACTTTCTTTCAACTCGGTCTCGGCCTGGCGCGATATCTACACCGTACGACACGGCCGCAAGTTGCCAACCAAAGACCCTCAAACATTCACCCCTTCGGACGAAGGTGTATATACCATTGTCACCGCCACCGATATTGCTGACCACGCAAGATACCGTCGGACGCTCAACGCGGGCTTTTCAGAGAGAGCGGTGAGAGAGCAAGAGCCAATTATCAAGCAGCATGTAGACCTCCTGATGAAGAAGCTACATATACATGCCACTAGTGGGAAACCCCAAGACCTCACTTTCTGGCTCACGCTGATTACATTCGACATCATTGCTGATCTTGTTTTCGGCGAGTCATTGCATGGGCTTGACGACGAAAAGTATCACCCTTGGGTGGAAGGGCTGTTTGGAAGTGTTGTGAAGCATGCCTCATTAAACCGCGCGATAGGTCACTTTCCATGGATTCAACCGATATTGAATGCCTTTATTCCTCAAACTCTTCTGGAACAGAGAGCAAAGCATGCAAGTTTTGTTGCAGAGAGAATCAAGAAGCGAATGAAAACTTCAAGCAAGCACAGTGACTTTATGAGCTTTATCTTGCCTTATGACCCAGAAAAGGTGCCCATGTCAATAGCTGAGATTCGAGCAACATTTGGAGTGCTCATGCTGGCAGGCAGTGAGAATGTTTCTGCAACAATTGCATTCACCATTTATCATCTGCTCAAAAATCCAGGCACTTGGCAGCAACTCATAGCGGAGGTGCGTGGTAAGTTTGAAAGTGAGAATCAAATTACTTTCTTGTCCGTTTCTTCATTGCCATATTTGACTGCAGTTTTGAACGAGTCAATGCGTGTCCAGCCCGCGGCTCCATCCTCACAAACTAGAGTTATACCCTCTGGAGGATGTACGATTTCTGGCCATTATGTGCCGAGCGGAGTAAGTATATTGGAAAATAACCGTTTGCATTGATGTCCTTTTGCTGACTGAAACATCTGCCATGGTAGGCAAAAGTTTCTGTACCACCGCTCTGTATGAATTTTGACTCCAGTTACTTTAGAAATGGACACTCTTTTGTCCCGGAACGCTGGCTCGACAACAAGGAGTATACAAGTGACGTTAAGGATGCCCATAATCCCTTTGGCATTGGGCCGAGAAGTTGTGCTGGCAGGCCGTGAGCGCCCATTTTCTCACCATCATGAAAGTTTGACTAACTCAGGGTAAGGCTTGCGCTTGCGGAGATGAAGCTGATTCTTGCCCGTCTGATATGGAATTTCGACCTTGAACTGACATCGGGAAGTAACACATGGGGAGAACAACTGAAAGTCTTCCATTTGTGGGATATCACACCGTTGTATGTCAACCTTACACCCGCACGGAACAAACGGGATTGGGCCTGATTGTGTTGTGTTATTGTTGTGTAATGCCATTGCAGCTCAGTGGTTTCGGTGATAATCAAATAGTTCCAGTTTAAATAACTAGTCAATCAATTGATAGTTTGTTATCAAACCATGGAGGTTAGCGTCAAAGTAGTTAACTAGTTAGTTAATTAGCGAGCTAAAATGACTTCGCTGTTCTTCTTTTTCCACGAGAACTCTCGACACAACTGAACTTACAATTCCTACTTCGTTAGCCAAGACAAGAAAGAGACTTCAAGGATGCCTCCCAGCTCTATAGATTCCTCGTTCTCCGGCGACATCTACCATTCCGTCCCTCCATCGCCTTCTACCGCCCTAAGCTCCCCCGCCAACTCACCGGCGCTCCCACTCCCACTTCCTCAACAGACAGAGTCCAGCAGTCTTGACGACATCTTTGGCTCCTCTCCTACTCCCACCGCGACCTTTGCTTCTGAGCTCTCCGATCTCCCTTCCCTCCGCCGTCAGCATGTCACGGCAGGGTATCGCGACGGTGTATCTGTTGCGAAGCACGAACACGTGCAGCGAGGCTTCGACGCCGGTTTCCCTGTCGGCGCACAATTGGGTATGAGGGCTGGTGTGGTTCTGGGTGTATTGGAAGGGTTACTTCAGTGTTCCGTTGATGGCCCTGGGTGGGGAAAAGGTGAGCTCGCTGAAGCCGGGGTTGTGGCGCCGTCGGCCGACATTCGACGTTTGTACGATTTGGCAAGGGCAGAGTTGGGGGTTGAAAGAGTATTTGGAGGCGTGATGGAAGCGGACAATGAGCTGGAGCGCGGGGAAAACCCTTGCGTGAAGCTGGAGAGAGTGGGCGAACAGGCGGTATCAAAATGGGAGGAGACGGTGAGGAGCCTACTGGGTGATGAGCGAAGTTGAAATAACCACAACCTACAAAGCTCTTGAACTTAGCACGCTGTGCAGAGAAGCACAGCTGTCATCTGGGAATTCGAACGCTCATCTGCAACGATGGATTGGGGCCATGTGCGAGTGCAGCAAAGCCTACCAGTTTCGAAATAGCACGCGCGTCTCAGCGAACTCCTTGGCCGCCTTGGGTTGCTGGTTACTAGAAGCACACCCGATATCTACAGTATTTTGCCGAACCAGGTTCAGAAATCTACTATCGCTTTAAACTGGTGAGTCGTAATGCATAAAACCGCCTTATGTTAAAGTTGGAAGCGTTTGGTGCAGTTTTTGGCCTCGAAGTCCGTTACATAGAGCAACTGTTTGCTAATATTTATCAACAGGAGATTGCCCACCTGTTGGGGTATATCAGCTTGTTTGCGTGCGGTGAACGCTATATTGATAGTACTGAATAATAATAACTGGCACAACTCGACCTCGACAGGTAACCGAGATATAGCTTAATGCTTGGATATAGTTATTAGTCATGGCCTATCGGTTTGTTCTAGGTTATCATTTCGATGCTCCGCGTCTCTCGATCGCACATGATAGAATTAAAATCGACATAGTCCGGTCGTTGAAATAGCGCACGCATGTCCCACCATACTCACCCGTTATGTGTTTATGAGCTAGTGCGTCACTCTTTGAAGAAGTCCATGCCATCCGAGGCTTGCCCAATGCAGTAGTGTCTTGCCCTTTTCTCCAGTGCTTTCAATTCCTTACACCCACAGCGACACCAGCGATTTATAGTACCAAAGTAGATGCTCCATCCCCTAGTTTGTACTTTGGTTTGCCAGGGCAAAACCGAACTGTAGCAATTTGAGCGGGGGCATATACTCGCCTAATGCGCCAAGCGAGATAGCGACCGCCCGTTGGGTTGCCTGGACTTGTAGTTAGTACTCCGTAGACCGTGACGGTTCCTACGAGCGAACCCACTGCGATCCGGATCGTCTGATGGGAGCAATCAAAAAATGTATAAGCTTCCACAGACTCAGGCATTCTAAGCAGAGAAAGAACCGAGTTGATGAAAAAGGTCCCAAACTGTGATTGAGTAAAAGCTAGGGTAGTGGCCGTTAGTACTATGTATGTACGTATATACATACATACCTATATGGCACGGATAAAGGAAGGACTGCCTCCATGGGTAATAAAGAAAAGATGGGACAAGTGCAAGCCCAAGGTGTCGTATTTTTTCGAGGGTGCCTCCCAGAAGGGAGGAGAACTGCCTGCGTGTTGTGTGGGCATTGGCTGGCATCGCGGCCCAGTAACTAGTTAAGCCAGCAAGCAGCAGACAAGGACAGGCTTGACGTCAACGATGGGAAGCCGGGCCAACTACTGCTGGGTGCTGGTGATGCCCAAAGATCAGGGTTGTTTGTGCGTTGTCTTCCGTTCACACAGATACTTCAGACAAGGAATTGACCGGTTCGACGAGGGGAAAGATGGTGGTGGCCTGACAGGGAGTGATCTAACCTTTCGTTGCTGGTTGTTACTGCTGCTGCTCTGGATGAGGGGAGAGAAGGGGAAGAGAGATCACAACTCACACCTCCAGCCGGTAGATAAACCCATCACTGAACCTGCACATCATGTTGGTCTAAGTTAGGATAGGCTAGTTGATGGCTCATTTTGAAACAGGGCAAATATTTGGTCGGCTGGAGCGGAATTGCAGCAGCGGATTGGAAGCAGATGGATGAGAAGGTGAAACAAAACAACGCCTGGAAGAAAGGAAAGCAAAAAGGGCAGAGAGAGGAGAGAGGCAGGGAGGAAGATAATTGTCAAGTGTCGTTGTTATTGTCGCTGTGTGATTCTTCTACTTCATCTTCATTCATCTTCTCATCATCACCATAACCATTTTCCTCCCTCTCTCTCTCTCTCTCTCTCTCTCTCCCCCCTCCATTCGACCAGCCACCCAACTTTTCCCCCTCTCAACCTCTCCCGGCTCATTCACCAACTCTCTTCTCTTCTCTTCTCTTCTCTTCTCCTCCCCTCTCCTCTCTTTTAGACCTACTCCGTACTTCTCGTTCCTCTACTTGCTGGTTTTTATTTCAAACAAACGTTACTGCCTCTGTAGAGCGGCTTCCAATGCTCTACGTCAGTTCATCCGTCTAGAGGTACCTGACATCAACATCCCTGAAGCTCCCCATTTTGCACGTTTGTGATCCAGCAGGCTGACCTTTTCGCAACAGCAATTGCATTCAATCGTTTGCTCTACCTGATTTCTACTACTTCTTACTACATTCGCTTCGGTTCGCTTTCCTTCCTTTCTCCAGCTCCGGCCCTTTGCACCCTCTCAACGTGTCGCGACAACTCCAATCGCGACTTGACGATCCCCACGACGTTTACGACCCAGCTACGATTACGATCTCTAATCCCTCTCTGCAACGCCAGCAGCACACAAGGCATTCTTCGCTCCCTAATCCTACTCCTGAGACCCTCCAGTCGCAGTTCTCTTCTCATGCTGCACACCCCGACCACCCGCGGACTGCATCAAAAAGACTTCCACGCTCAAGGTCTCACTCAACTACTGCTGCATATCCGCAACCTCTTCGCGCATTTCCTGCTCCTCCGCTTGCTGCTGCTGCTGCCGTAAAATTTGACGACCCGCTCACTCTCAATCCTCGTAACCTTCCCGTACGAGGTGGCGCCGCCTATCACCCTAGGACAGAAGCTCAAATCTCGGCCACCCCTACTGCTCCCCAGAACCCTGCCATCAGTGATTCATTTTGGCCCACGCGGAATACTCGCGTTTCTTCTCGCACCGCCTCCGCAGTCCTTTGGGCTCTCGAGGAGGCCCTTCGAAAGCCTTACTCCTTCACCCCAGTAACGAGTGAAATCGACGCCTCCATGTCAGAGCTTACTGGAGAAGGAGGAATACCCACCGTGACAACCGGTAACGGGAGACCGCACCACAATGGAATTCACAGATCCGCCCAAGTTTCTGGCGCTTCATCACAGCCTAATCCCGGCGGTTTGCGAACTCCCATCGAGATCATGAGGCGAAGAAACGACCGCGAAGCAAGGAAAAAGGCAGAACAAGAGGCACGAGGAAGAGAACAACAGGAACTCGAAAGGATTCAAAGGCAACAAGAATTGGAGCGACAAAAAATAGACCGACTTGCGCAAGAAGAACGCCGAAAACAAGCTGCTGGCGTTGCTGGAGAACTGCCCATTTCGGCCGCTAGGCGACCAGGCATGGGAGCAGCGTCCCATCCGCCCGATATGCCCCTTCCCCAAGATCCCAATACCGCAGAGGTTAGCCAAGCTATTCATCCAACTTCCACCGCCCATCTTGACCCTCGACAAGCCGGAGAGAGTGCTACTCAAGAAAGGCCGACGAGACAACGCGCCTCAACAGGAGCCTCACATCAATCAAAACCTTCCCAAATACGAGGCCCCGATGCTTCCTCCCGAGCTGCCGCTCAACCTGCTTTTCCCACCACGCAAGCCCCGAAGGTACAAACTGCCCAAGCCGATGCCGCCACTACCCAGCCGCAAGCCGGTTCCCAACAACAACAACAACAACAACAGTCTCGTAGGCCTTTCCCGCATGCGTTTGAGCGATGGGAAATGCTTTCTTCGCATTGGGAAGGTTTGACCAGTTACTGGATTCGTCGTTTGGAACAAAATAATGAAGACCTAAATAAAGACCCTCTCAACCAGCAGATGTCGCGCCAAATAACAGACCTCTCTGCAGCCGGAGCTAATTTGTTCCATGCTGTCGTCGAATTGCAACGACTACGAGCTTCGTCAGAAAGAAAGTTCCAACGATGGTTTTTCGATACACGTGCCGAGCAGGAGAGGTCCCAAGAAATGCAAGCGGAATTGCGACGACTTCTAGAAGCAGAGCGTCAAGGCCGGGAAGATGCAATCGCAACGGCGAAGCAAGCAGAAGTCGATAAAGCCAAAGCTGAAGAGCTTGTGAGGGAGATGCGTCGGGAGTTGCAAATTTCTAGGGACGAAGCTCGTCGGGCATGGGAAGAGCTGGGGCGCCGGGAACAAGAGGAACGCGAACGCACAGCCTCGTTGCGGAACGGAGAACCTACTGTGGTTGGCGGCGTTCAGGTCGTTCCAATGATCCAACCTTACCCGAGCAGACAAGCTAGCACTCATAGACCCCAAACCAGAGAAGGCCCGTATCCAGGCGGTCCCGGGCCGACTTCCATGAGTGGCCAGCCCCCTCGCAACCCGCCAGAGCAAGCCGACCAATACTCGTATGATAGCCAAGTCTCGACACCAAAGGCAATTGAACCGCCAACAGAGACGACTAGAGACCAATCCCATCTTCACCACGAACCTGATGTTGCACAATTTGGAGCTTCTGCTTCTCGAGCTCTGACAACCATTTCAACTACCTCGGCATCTACTTCCAAACCAAGTACAACACAAGGGCCAGCACGAGGGTTTTATCAACACGAAAGTACTGCACTTCATGGCCAGCCCCCATCAGGACCCAATGCCAATGAGCATTCGTACATTCCGTCCAGTGAGGCTGGTACAAGTGAAGTATCCGAAGAATATGAACCAAAGGTTACCACCCATCCCGATTTTCCCGGCCGCCAGCTGTCGTATCCCCGCGCTGTCTCCGAAGATAGCGACGACTACGACAACCAAGATCTGCTAGAGCAAGATGAGCGTTACAACAGCCAACACGGCCAGCAGCAACCCCACTCCACTACGGCGGGGGATATACAGACTGGGTATAGACCCGACTACAGCGGATCAGGCTGGGGACCGACTTGGGAGTCTTTGACTCCTAGGCATCGTCATCCAACAAGACTGAGCGATGTTATTGAGGAAGATGAACGAAGCAGAACGAGTGCAAGCCGTGCAAGTCAAGCAAGCCGTGGATTTGCCTGACAAAGGTTTTCGCTCCGAACATAGGTTTTACGACACCTATCCAGCAAGCTCTTCGTAGTAAGCCCGTTTCGAAATAGATATGATGCTCATATACACCCAAGACTGTAAAGAGGCTTTGCGGGTGTCTAGTCAGTGAAGCTTTTTGTCTAGCCCTTTTTTTTTACTTTTCTTTTTTGGTCCCCATGTTTTCAAGTGTTGATTGGTCTCAGTTGTGTGCCACCCGCGTTCCATAGAGGCAGTGTTGAAAATTAGCAAGCAAAATTATATCGTTTAATACCTTCGAACTTTATGAGATCTTCTTAATGTTTATCAGTATCTTTTGCGTTGGGAATAGCAGCCCAATTGCTGCGTTGAAGCATCTCACACTGCCCCCAACATTGCTGCATGATCTATAAAAACCTGATCTCACTCCCTTAAATAATGCTGCCCTTCCTCGCACTCTATCTTGCTTGTTCAGTGTTGTGTGTGACATTCGCGCCGCGAAAGAGTTTAATCCAGATTGCGGTTCAAGGCGGAATAATTTCTGTTACAGCAAGCAGGCGAGAATCCAGCTGTTTGGCATCGCCAGCACAGCCGACCGCGTCCCAAAGATGAAAGCCGAAGCGGCAATGGACCTTCAGAGGTCAATCTCCCCTGGCAGAACATGATGGTACACCAGCTGGTCTTCGTCAGCGCCCGCCAAAGCAACCCTGTTTGGCGGCACAAAGACCTCGTTGACTATCAAGTGAAAAATGGAAGGCCATGGGTTTTCTATTGCATGGCGCAGAGGAGTTTCTCCGTGAGGATGTGGGCAGGAAGAAAACATGGAGGAGGCTTGAGGAAATCCTGAGTGTAGATTAATCTTTGTTTAGTTATCCATGTGTTCTCAAACCTCTACCTTCTTTTTCTTTTTTTCTTGTTAAATTAAGAAACTACTTTTAGTAAAAAAAATTTTAGTTTCAGAAGCATACTTGGAGGCAAAATGGCCCAATTTCTTCTGGCCTCTTTCGCTACTTCTCTTTTCGCTGGTGAAAAGAGAACGTCCTCTAGTGTCGAGAGAAAGATGATATGTTGAATTCCCTGAAACGTTCCCAGAAGAACTTACGTAAGCTCCCCTTAACAGCCCACCCGCGGCTACCGCGCTAACTAACTAACTTGGCTCCCTTGGGGGTTTAAGCGCCTCGACTGTTCTGGATCGGGCAACGCGTGTGTGATGGCCAGGAGGCATTCAACCTCGTAGCGTGTGTCTCGAGGCGAAAAATGGCATGCACTCCAGCTGTCTCGTTAGATGAGACTAAGATTGCTTTGTCAAAATGAGGCTGGAAAGAACGCCGTGTACTTTTGCCGAATCAACAGCTGCCACGGCGCGTCGTTGGGTGGCTGGGCTTTCGTCGCCTTCTCTTCTCTCCTGACAAACAACCAGCCTCCCCAAGCGAACCCCAGCACATCCCATTCTCCTCGCCCAACCACCGTAAAAAAAAAGTTCTCAAAAAGAGGAGCTGGAAAGTGACGGGAAAATGGGTCCCTTCTCATTGATAATGGCCCCTCCACTCTGGAGCTGGCATTTTCATTCTCTCTTTCGTCTTACTTGCCCCTTCACTCCGCCTCTACTTCATTCCCCCTCCGCCCTTGGAATAACCCAGGATGGTCTTGGGTGGAATAGCGACTTTGAAAACCGTTGATAGTAAGCCTCTAATTATTCTTTCCCCTTGCTGTATTCTCTTTGATTCTGAACACAATAAGGTGGCCGCTTTTTGACACTAACGCGCCATGGATCAAGGAAACAGACCGCAGCTCGTTCACACCCCTTCACAACAGTCCATTTCTGCCTCCTCTGACTATTATTCCCTTTCCGATGTTACTGTCAGCTCCTCACACAGCAAGATCACGGTAATACGATACCAGACTCCTCCGTCGCGAAGGCCTTCGCCAGCGGTAAACATGAGAAACGCTGCTTCAAGAGATCAAGCCACTGAGTATTCGGAACCCCGCCCGGCCGATTCTGTTTCCCAAGTTGGTGCATGCACGAATACTGGAACTCCCACTCTAGGTGTTGACGATACCCCATACATTCGTTTTGCCATCGATCAATTGACCCGCGATGAAGAGCTAAGTGGCCAGGGACGCCGGGGTACCATTGCTACCACCGAAGATTACCCTGTTGAGCGAATCATCCCCGATCAAGGATTGGGATATTGTTCTACATCTCCCTTAAAGCAACCCGACGAAGAACTAGAACAACAGCAGCAAGAGTCAGAAAGGAATATTCGATGTGACCCCGATGGTGAGTAAAAGAGCACACGTTAGCGATTGTTTGATGCACTTCTAACAGGTTAGTTACTTAGACCTGCTTGTTCCAGTGGAACCTCCACAGAATGGCTATCGATATACCAAACTCAACGCCGTTCCATACACCCTACGTCCATTGATGCTTTGCCCTCTCATACTTTTATGCTTGTGTATGGTCGCCGCATTGATTTTCTGCAATATATGGTGCCAGAACTATGGCTGGTTGTGGCAATATGATGGTTTTGGAACTTCACGCTACTTCGCATTTGAATACCTACCGCAACTGCTGGCGATTCTGATTGTTATCTGGGTCTTTGTTGTTCAGGCTGCTGTCTATCGCATCGCCCCTTTGTCTATCCTTGCTCGAACGACTACCCAGCAACGAGCCCTTCAAACCTTGTCCATCTTTCCAAGGAATTTCCTTCTCCCCGACTTGTCGCATTTCCAACACGGGGAACCCTTGATTGGAGGATGTTTTTTCGTCATTTGGTTTACAAACTTTATAACCGTTCCCCTCCAAAGTTGTCTTTTCCAGCCAAAATGGTACGATAACGATGCTGAAGCCGGATTTAAATGGACTACTGTCCGTCCAATCGCTTGGCTTCTCGTTGCTCTTTATGTCCTCCTTACAGCTTCACTGGTTGCGATCGCAATCCATTTCAACTCGAAGGCAACTGGGCTGCATTGGGACCCAGTTTGTTTGGCAGACATCATTCCACTAATCCAGAAATCCAACATTCTTCATGACTTTGACCAGACAGAAATCGTCGAAAAGGTCGAAGTGCATCTCCAACCGCGCCCGGTTCGCCTGGGATACTGGCGTACTTCAAATGACCCGGATATTTTCTATGCTATCGGCGAGGAAGGCGCGCCACTGCATCGGGCGCCAGAACTGAGCGATAGCCACTGCGACAAAAGAGGCGTGAAAGAAAGTGTCGCTGAAGAAATCGATGTGGAACGGCAGCAACTTCATGCCAAAGACTCATTTGAGAGAAACCTGCATTCTCCATTCGTTCGATTCCGGTGGGCTCCTTGGTTCTTAACGGATAGTTTCGCTCTCGCCTGGATCGTGGTCGCGCTTATTCTTCTCATTGCTTTCCTCATTGTCAGCTTCGTCAATCGACCAATACAAAAGGGCTTTGCTCCCCTACTTCCGACCGCTACCTCATCCTTAGGCTTCTCCCCATCGAATTTCCTCTATAGCTTCATTCCGGCACTTATTGGAAACATTCTATTCCTCGCTTGGCAGCCTGTCGATGTTTACTTCCGCGCCCTTCAGCCATTCTCCTCGCTATCCTCCCCTGATGGAGCCCCGGCTGAATCTAGTCTTCTTCTCGGTTATAATTCATGCCTGCCTGTAGAAGTCAGCCTCTATGCTCTTGCCAATCGGAATTACAAAGTTGCATATATATCCCTGATTGGCTTGGCATCTCTGGCCCTTCCCGTTCTTGCTGGCGGTATGTTTATGGCTCAGTGGTATCGCGCGGATAACGAAATCCGAATCTCAGCGCATCTCCCGGCATTCTACACCCTCACAGCGTTTGTAATATTATACGTGTTGTCCCTTTTCACCATCTGGCCTCGCCGGCAGAGATATCTCCCTCACAGTCTAGCCACCTACGCGGATGTTATCAGCTTCTTGTACCAAAGTCCTCTTCTCGCCGACAAAGTATTTCGTGAACCCAAAACAAAAATAGACCTGGTCACTCGAACGATCATCTCACCTCCAGGAGAAGGAGATAAAGCACTTTATGCTTTCGGGGTCTACCATGGATTAGACGGCAAAGAACATCTAGGCATTGATAGGCTGAGACGGTCGGAAAGGGGGGAGATGTTGGTTTCTCCACCGCCGGGAGGGAGGCCGTTTTCGATGTAAATGATATATTTCACTCATCTTTCTTGTCTTGTTGCATTTATGGAGCCTGGATCTCGGAACTCTCGGGGTGGGTTTCTTCACATTTGTCTTTGAGTTGGTGGACGACTTTATGAATGCTTAATACATTAATGAGGGATCTTCATGACTAGAAATGTACTTATGACATACGAATTGAAATGAATACAATATGCAATATTAGAGAACGATGCACCAGAGCAAACCTGTTCTAGACTTGAAGAGGCACATTTCCATTCTCCTCCGCTAGTCTTCGCTTCCGCTCCTTCCGTTCCTTTCGCTCTTCTGATTTTTTCTTCTTTTCCTGTTTTCCGTGAACCTGCGTTACAGCATAAAGCGAAGGTAAGTAACTGGATCCCAAAAAATGGCATGTTAAACAAAATTAGTAGAGAAATTTCTTCACAAGGCTATGCAACCGACTCCGTGGTTTCCCTTGTCTCCTAGCATCTCCTTCATTTCCCACATTGCTTGTTCCCAAACTGGACTGGGATCCCTCAGTAATGTACGATGATGCGAAATCATTCCCGCTCACCTGGTGGCTATTAGTCATTGTAACATGTGCAGCTTGGCTGAGTGTCGTATCAGGGGCTCGTTGCTTCCTCTTTTCCACCCACTCGAAATTTGCACTCTCACGGGGCGGTGCGAGGCCTAGATACACAGACTCGATGGTCGTAGCTGGTTTGCCGTGTATTGATGGATATGCTAGGTTTGGGGGCTCTCTCAGTTCAGGCTGCCCATGTCGAGCGGTGGTTGGCGGCCATTGTGATGATGGCCCTGGCATCTGGTCGCTTAGCATAGAAGAGGTTTGGAGCGGAAATCGGATTGTGTCTCCGGGAAAAGTGCTTTGGCTGATGTTTTCCTGGGGAGTTAGATACACTGGTACAGTGGTATCTTGTAGCGTATGCTCTTGCCTAGCGTACGGTGTATCAAGATCCGTCGGACTATGCTCAGACCTCATGGGATTTGGAATGTGGTCGAGGCGTTTCCACGTTGACAGCCTCTGCCCAATTTGAGGTTTTGTTTCATAAAATCCACCGTATCCCCCAACCCTTTCCGGGCGGCTCCTGGTGGTGAGACCGGAAGCTGAAGGTTGTAGTAGCGGGTCTAAAGAGGCCATAGGTGCCGATGTCATTTTTCGGATTGATAGTGGAGGAACCTGTCTTGAATCTTCTCTCATTGGAGACTTCCCCTTGTTTGAGGTATATGACGTGAGCAAGGAGCTTTCCTGGTCAAATCTCGAATGACATCCAGATATTTTATCCCGAAAATCAGTGTATTCGCTGCTATTCCTTGTATAGTCCGATGACGTTATATAAAAGGTTGGCGTCTCTTGACGACAACTTGTTTGAGCCATCAACTGGCAAACACCAGGTATGCTTGACGGATGTGAGAACTCAGTCGCCACAGCATCTCCAGAACAATTGCTTTTATCACCCTTCGACGTCCGGTATCGGTCATTTGCTGGCCTGGGACTTCCGCAATGGTTTGATGCGGTGTCTACTTCTCTCGGAGGCCGTGCTGTTCCAACACTGCTCTCAGAGTCATAGAGAGTCCGTTCTGGTAATTGCCCATATTTGTCAATAATTGACGATACGGAGGAAATTACGGCGGAGGCAAGAGACGAGGTTGTGTCATCCGCAGGTTCTTCACGAGTTGTCACCACATCTAGATCGAGGTTCTGTGTGGTAAAGTGCGAGTACGGAAACGATGCCGGTAGAGTGGTCGTATTGACCGCTTCTAATGGTGGATAGAGTGGGCGCGGTATGTTGGCCTCCGCAGGGGAATATCCGTTCAAATGTCCTTGCACATCATCATGTTTAAGAAGGGGCGAATCTATTTCAGAACTAGTATTTCCATCGGTTTTTAAAGTTGTGGCATGTGTTCCAAGCTCTTCCTCATCATTCGCAGGGCTCATGGGATAGTGGTTATGGTAACGGCCATGAGGCCGACCTACTCGGAAGAGGCCGGTATAAAGGCCAAAAACTAAAACAGCAGCGAGCACAGTTATGGCCACCAAGGCCGCAGAAACACTTCCAGAGTCTGCCTTTGCTAGGACCGGAAACGATCGCTTGGCCTTGTAGGCATGAAGTGCGGTGTGCCCATGAACTAGGTCACTGGGGAGAACAGCTCCCATTGTTAAAGCAAAGGCTAGAGTGGTGTCTTTCTCATCAATATTTGAATCTGATATCGACTTAAAACGCTTTTGTAGGTAGCTAGAAGCTAAGGTACTGCAAAAAGAGAAAAGGAAAAGAATGAGTGCCCAGTCGCTATTGGCGCCTCAAAGGTGTGTTGATATTCAACAAAGCAGATGAATAAGAGATATTATGGTGATCATTGTTCAACGAGCTGACAGGGCAAAACCCCAAATTTAACGGGGTACTCTAGCCCATGGAATAGTATTCCTTTTGCCAAAAAGAAGCAGTAACTGCCTCGACTTACGGTGAATTGTTGGTTAGGTGTAATAGGGTGAAGAGCAATGCTTTTCACTGGCAGTTGCAATTGCGCCACCTACGCGGAGTCAAAGGCGCTATATTCGGGTCCTTGGATCGAGGCTTTTGAGTCTTGTAAAGCCTTCATAGCTAAATAACTGGTTGGTGAGTCTAAGAAAAAACAAAGGCTGAAGCAAGCTTGGGTTGACGTCCTTTTGACCAGGAGTTAGTTAATTTTGAGTGTATTAGTTATCCCTTGCTGTTCAACCTTGAGAAAATAGAAAAGAATAAAAAGAACAATGTAACTTCGAATTCCTCTCTGTATATTTTTTTATCAGAGTTGATGTATGTATGCACATACATCCATACAATGCATGCGTTTGGGTGAATTGATGGCATCGTACGCGAATGCAAGTCTTAGTATCGCCTCATTATACCTGATGTGCTAACATTCTCATAAAAACCTCGAGAATAGCCTCTTTCCGGTTGATGCACTGAATAAAATATTCCGCATCTGAAGGTGATAATTGTTTGGGGTAATATGATGAATTCAACTCAACCCGACCTCCTCCTGCTGAACCACCATCCGAACGTCTCTGAGGGTAGTTTCGCTGTATTGAATCTGTGAGAGGCTGTTCAGCGCTATCCCTAGCTCTTCTTTTATAGCTGTCCAGCTTTGATAGCTGCAGTCCATCGATTACGGCCTTCCGTAAAGCGCCAAGGGCAAGCTCGCCCTTATGTAGCGCCATTCTCAGCAAGGCATGACGTACTGCCTTGCTCTCCTCTTTGCTAGCCTCATATGTCCCTAGGCGGCAAATAATATCATGGCCCTTATCAGGCTCGTGTTCCTCTGACCTTTTACTGGCTACAAGCTGCTCGAATAACTCGAAGACCATATTCAACGCGGATAACGAAAGAAGGATGGACGAATAAGTTTTGATGCAAGTTGTACAGTTGAGGAACTGTGTACATGCGCCCAGAGTTTCAGAAATAGAATGCATTGCTATATCTATTCGTGAATTTAAGCCGCCGTCGCCAACTGATAGTTGATGGAGAGTGGCGAGGCTTGAATTCTGGCTTGCGAAGCAGAAGCAGCGACCAGCGGCGCTACCACCGCTGGTGATCCTGAGATCGCATTCTCGAGGTGGTAGCGACGAGGGAGTCATTCGGTCAATTTCGCGTTCATAAGCCTCCACTAGGCCTTTTCCGGGTCCGAAATTCATGGCGGTCCAGTTATCTTGGAACAGGGTGTCTGCGTAAGTTCCGTTTGTGAGCAAGGTATCTACCGGTCCATGTGCTCCTGACGGTTCGAAATTCTGTCCATAGAGTTAACTCCGTCCGCTGAGTTAGCATATATGCTGTGAGATTTACCTCGCTCCCGTTACTTAGATGTGATGGGGGGGATGCATCTGGACTTAGAAGCGATGTGAAGAAGTCATGCATGTCGGCGTCTAATGGAGAATCCCCGCGAACAACAGGTAGCTCATAGTGGTCTTTACGGGGACTCGTTTGCTTTAGCTGCGATTGTGATCGTGTTTGTTGTTGGGGAAGCCGCTGATCCCGCATGCTCGTGGATTGCATAGCAGTGCGGTGCAATCGTTCGATGGTCTTCCTGTTCTTGCTTCCCTTCGGTTTTCCAGTGCGGTTCTGGTAGCCGTAATGACACGAGAGTCCTTGGGATGCGCACCGAGCACAAGTCGTCCCACCGGAGCACTTGACCTTGGCTTGATGGCAAAAATCGCAGGCAGACCGAAGCTTCCGTTTAAGCTTAGCCTCTTCTGGAGAAGCGGATGTGAGAAGAAGCCGTGAAGCGCTTGGACTCGAGACCATATTGTTTCGACGTGTGCAGAGATTAGAAAAGGATAAATGCATACATTATGCCCTGAATAAGGAACTTCTTTGGTCGTGTTGAGTCCGTTTCGTGTCAATGACCACCAGCGAGGAAATGAATGGCAGAACAGGCCTAGGGATGCGACTTTGCGGAGGATAGTTGAAAATTCCCAACATAGCAAAAAGGAGCAAAAAAAAAAAAGGTGCCCCACGTTCAGCTCGAGAAGAGGCGGAAACCCCTCCTGCTAACCTTCTTTCTTTTTTCAGTTCTCCGTTTTAGACCGGGCTGCCGCTTTACCCAAATACGGGCATGACGATGCATCGAAGAGGTAGAAAACGAAGGAGAGGCTATCTGGCACCAAAATGGCCCAGTAAACGGTGGTTGGAAACCCAAAATGCGCGATTAGGTTTGATATCATTATTTGAATTTTGTATATGTGTGTGAAGTTGTTAAAAAAGGTATTGGGAAAACCTCACCTTGCTATCTTGATCGACATGGGTGTGCGCATAGGTCGGGGAGGCAAGGTTGTCACTAGAAGCTAGCAAATCAGGAATTCAAGATAAGGGAGCAGGTTTTCCATATCATTCTAAACAGCTGTATAGAGTTTGGCTCACAATGCAAAGGATGATACCGACTCTCCAAAGTTAACTTCTGGACGTGTGATGCCACTGTGTTGGGAGCCACTGAGCTGCAAAGGCAAGGGCATAGGGAGTAAAACATACAGCAGCATTTACCAAATCGGACTGTCCCATTTGGCCAGCATGATCTCCCCGTAGATCCTCAAGAGAGAAAATGCAGATCTGAAAGAAAGTGTAGTACCTTAACTGGCTCATACACGAGTTTTGGACAGTTCTTGGCTGGCTGGACTACTGAGCTTCCCAATAGTCTATCTGAGAATTTTCGAGTTCTTGATTGGTCAATCTCTTTGAATATCTTGTGGTTTGGTGATCTCTTGAAAAAAAAAAAAAAGGAAGAAAAGAAGAAAAAAAAGCAAGTGGGTCGCCCGAATGTCCGGCTGGCGACCTGACAAGCTGTCTCCCCGATCTGCAAGATCGTGATCCAGACCGGTTAGGAGGACAAGAGCTGAGTATGTGTTTGTTATCGTGCAACTGAAAGTCCTTACGCCTGGTACACGGAGAACACGAGAAGTCTCGGGCGTGGACAAAGCTGAAGGAACACAGGTAAAGTACGGAGTAGGAAGTAAGATTCTGATGGACCCAGCTTGATGAATGCTCGTGTTTGTCTTGTTTCTCTTGGCTGCAGAGCCAGTCATAGTTGGGCGTAGAAACCAGATCGTCAGTGAGGACGGGACTGGGAGAGTGACATGTTCGATAGCAATATTAACAAGGGAGCTATTGATTTTCAATTGTCGATTCGACGGTCAAGATATCAGTCGACAACAGAATCAATGTAAGACTATTAATTCTTAGTTATATAACTAGTAGGCAACGCTGGATGAGATCGCCCACCTCTGTTGTGGCGGAAGGTATTCGGAGAATAAATTCGGCGCTAGAGCACCAAAGTGAAGCTGTTCGGGATACCCTCCGCTCTGCTTCACCGGGACACTACTGTGCAATAAAAATTTCCATCCCTTTTTTTATTTTATTTTATTTTTTTATTTCCATTGTCACACCCACCCTAATAGCGGGCGGCTTGGGAGGATAGATACCACAGAGTTCATATTAACACGCTTGCTTCTTGTCCTGGGAGGCGCTGGTTGAGTTGATGAACATTCAGTTCATGCAGTTGGTTACTAGGCCGTTGTAACCGGAAAAACACTTCTCCGATGGCCAACCCAACGACAAGTCCTCCCCCTCCTCCTCTTCCAACTCTGCTCGACCTCTTCAAGGCCCAGTGTCGACTGCACCCCGCTGCCATTGCAATAGACGACGGCACAAAGCTGTGTGAAGTTGATGCTCGCCCTACACTTACCTATTCGGAGCTTGATAGCTTGTCTGACCGATGGAGCGTCCGCCTAAATGCTGCAGGGGTTCATGCCGGTGCCATCATCCCCCTACTCTCCAAACGATGCGTCTCTATGGTTGCCGCCATTTTGGCCATTCTGAAACTCAGAGCGACCTATGTTCCTATGGATTTGGACTCATGGAGTGAGGATCGCATTGAGAGCATACTTTCCCGGATCGATCCCTGCCTTGTCGTGGCTACCTCTTGTCCTGGCATTCCTCTAAATGGCCGACCTGTGCTTGTTCTAGAGCATGGCCATACCGATGACGGGCTCCCTGACAAGCAGCAATTGTCGTGTTACAAGGAAGATGACTTGGGTTCCATTGACGACATAGCATACATTGTCTTCACCTCAGGCACTACCAGCAAGCCTAAGGGTGTGATGATTACGCAACGTTCGATCTCTAGTTATGTCAGGCAAGGCGGAAAATTGCCATTCAATCTTAATGCCACTGTAGGGACAAGAATATTACTTATATGTTCCATTGCGTTTGACGGTATGTCCTTCCCTGACTCCTTGAGGTCACCCAAGATCTTTCAAATGCTGAACCACCGCGCTAGCATGTGCGGGTATTTTGTTTAATGCCGTTTGTAATGGAGGTACCCTGGTTCTGGCCGACCCTTCCACATTTGAATCCATAGCTAAGCAATGTACTGTTCTACCACTTACTCCCAGCATCCTGGCATCATTGGATCCAAGTGCGGGATTTGATGCCGTGGAGCGGGTCTTCCTCGGCGGTGAGGCCCCCAGTCCGTCGTTGGTGGATGCTTGGGCTTCACCAACTCGACGTCTCTATAACGCGTATGGCCCTACGGAAACAACATGCACGGCCTTCATGGGGGAGCTCAAACCGGGGGTGCCAATAACAGTCGGACATCCTATCTCGTATAGTAATGCCCTTCTTATAGACGAGAACGGACAAGAATCTTCGGAGGGCGAGATTTGGATTTCCGGTCTTGGCCTAGCCGTTGGGTATTACCAGGACCCGGACCTTACAAATCAGTGCTTTGTCACCCGCGACGGCACCCGCTTCTACCGGACCGGGGACTATGGCAAACATACCCCTAATGGTCTACAGTTCTGCGGCCGGCGGGACAATGTAGTGAAACATCGCGGTTTTCTTATTAATCTTGAAGTAGATATCGAGCCGGTGCTCCTGGCCTACGAAAGTGTCGATCGAGCTGCATCCATGATGGCTGCAGACAAGCTCGTTGCGTTCGTGACACCGGAACAGGCACAAATAGGGCTTCATTCATATCTTTCAGCCCGTTGCAGTTCATTTCAAGTGCCCGACGTCATATATGGCCTCGACGAATTCCCAATGACTGGGAATGGTAAAATAGATCGAAAAGCCCTCCTCGCCATACACCACGCTCAAGAGGAAACTGATGGTCCGGTGCCCATTCCACAGGATCTTAACCCTCTTGATGCTGTTCAACAAGCGGTTTCGCATGTCCTTCGGCTCCCGCCCTCCAAAATACTACCATCTTCCTCAATCCGTGGCTTGGGCGGACACTCGTTAGCGGCCGTAAGACTCGTATCTGTTCTGAGAAAAATAGGTTATCGCACAGATGTCTCCCAAGTTTTACTGCTCGACACTGTTGCGGACCTAGCAGCTTCAATCTATGCAGAAAAACCAACCAAACTTACATCGCCCATGCAACCAGAGTTTCAGCTGCTCACCCACGATACTACCGTTCCCGAATGTCCACGTGCATCCGTTGTTGCACCAATGACAGATATGCAAACTCGACTAGTGCGCTCTAGCATCGTCAACCCTGGACTGGCTTTCATTAGGACTTCTTTTACTTTCGATCACCAAGGGGATCCAGCTTTTGTGTTGAAACTTAGGTCTGCCTGGGCTAGGGTTTATGAGCGCCATGAAATTCTCAGGACATCGTTCTCATTATCGTCATCGCATGGAGTCCAACTACTTTTTCCAGACGTGAACATAGCCTGGGAGGAGAAGCATGTTTCAGAATCTGAGTGGGAGTCAACGTGTCTCGAGAATGACAGTATTCAGTCTGATCAATTCAAAAGTTTCGACCCGGAGATTCGGCAACTCTTATCCCACGTTCTGACCGTTACCGTTCCTTCTAAGTGTACTAGATTCATTTGGACAGTTCATCACAGCCTGATAGATGGTTGGTCCATGGGTATTCTGATGTCTGATTTGGCGGCAAGTTTCGAAACCAAGCCGCTCCCGCGGCCTTTTCAATTTGCAGATGCGGCGAACGGGTTAGCACGCCTAGAGTTAGAATCAAAGGATATAGCAGTTTCATTTTGGTCGAAGACTATTGAAAATTACGTCCCAGTCAGTCGCCTTCGGCTCCCGCAACCATCTGACGTGAGCAGCTTCGCACAAGCAGAACGAGGGGCGAAGCTAAAGCTGCAAGTCTCCGAACTTGATCATGCTGCCTCAGTTTTCAATGTCACGCCTGCTTGCCTACTATATTCTACGTGGGCTCTTTTGCTTTCTCAGTATTGCGGATCAGATCGTGTGGTTCTCGGGAGTGTATTGTCCGGAAGAAATATGCCAATCCCAGGGATAGAACGCATTGTAGGCCCGCTCATTAACACGCTACCACTCCCAGTCCACGTGAAAGACACGGAATGTACGGGGGACTTTGTACGCTCCGTATTTCGAACAATGTGTGGGATCCTCGAATTTCAGTGGTCGCCCAATTCGCTCATCCAGGATGCTTGTGGTACCAAGGCCACTGATCTCTTTGAAACCCTGTTCGTATTGCAGTACGACTTCCCGTCTCTGCCGTGGCAATCAACCGGTATATCCGCCCCTCGAGACATAAAGTACTCTGAGACAACGGAAATGCCACTTACCGTGCTCGTTAATATCGTCGATGGTGAATTCGAGCTGCGATTCATATACCTACGGGCATCTTTTTGTGATACTACCATTCGGAATATGATCAATCATTTTGATAATCTCCTGCTTGCTCTGCTCCGATCTGACCCGGAGCATAGATTAGAGAGCGTTTCGAGGCAGATAATGGATGGCAGCGAGATGAAGTCACTAATACAACTTCCAAAAGACCTTCCGAGCTCCCAGGACGCCTTTAAATCTCTTTCTGAAGCTGTAAATAGAAGCATCCGGGAATACCCTGATATCACCGCTGTCGAAGGACCTAAAAAGTCGCTCACGTACAGCGAACTGGGCGAAATGACAAGCCGAATTGCTTCACAGTTGGTTGCCCAAGGTGGCCGGGGTAAAGTGGTTTGCGTGATTAGTGACGGATCTTTGAATTGGCTACTGGGCATCATTTCGGTTATTAGAGCCGGAGCCAGTTACTGTCCAATTGACCACAAGCTCCCCAAGGAAAGACAAATCTATATGGTAGACACTTGCCGAGCTTCCTTTGTGCTATATCCAACTATTGAAGCGAGAAAAGCAGTTTCACCTATGTTCGACGAAGTAATCGTGTCGGACGTTGAGACTCTATTGTGTTCAGACTCAGCCACGCTGATGCACAGGGAAGAGACCGACAAGACTGGGGATGATATATGTTGTTTGATCTATACCTCTGGCAGCACTGGATTACCTAAAGGTATGTCACATCGCTCATCAACTTACCACGCGATTGCGCTAATGCTAGTCCTTAGCCGTTCAACTACACCACAAAGGTGTTCTAAATCTTCTAGCTCAGCCGGAAGGGAGGCTGTATTCCCATCCAGGCCAACGGAATGCCCAGGCATTATCAGTTGGCTTTGACTGCTGTGTCCTGGAAATTTTTGCCACCTTATGCTACGGGGCAACTCTCGTTTTGAAGGATCCCAATGACCCAATCAGCAATCTCTCCCGGGTTGATGCAATGGCAGGAACACCGTCATTGCTCTCTGTCCTAGACCCTTCGTATTATCCAAACCTCAAAACGATGATTACAGTGGGTGAGCCTTGTCCGCAACCGGTTAACGACAAATGGAGCGTTGGGAGAGTTTTAATTAATGCCTACGGGCCAGCTGAATGTACCCTATTCTGCGTCTCAAAAATTCTAGAGCCAGGTGTGAAAGTATCTGTGGGAAAATCTGTAGATGGCATGACGACTTACATCCTCGACACACAAATGCGACCTGTACCCGTTGGTGTCAGCGGAGAAGTTTATCTCTCGGGGGTGCAGGTCGCGCGAGGTTACCTCTATAACGAGAAGCAGACAAACCTTCGTTTCCTTCCCGATCCTTTTCATCCGCAGCTGCGCATGTTCAGAACTGGAGACATCGGTCGATGGTTGGAAAATGGAGAGATTGAACTACTAGGCCGTGAGGATAATATGGTCAAACTCCGTGGGTTCCGCATCGACCTTGGCGAGGTTCAAACTGCGATCGCACGCGTCGCGTCGGGGACAAAGCACAGCTCTGTTATTGTTCGGAATGGCAATCTGTACGCGTTCGTCACTCCTGCAAATGTAGACGTTGATCGACTCCATGACAAACTTGCTGAACAATTACCTGAGTACGCTATTCCAAATCGTGTCATAGCGTTAGAAGAACTACCGTTGTCTGCGAATCTCAAGGTCGACCGTGAAGCACTCCAAGACCTCGTGGCTAGAGGCAGCTCAGGTCAGCCCGACTCGCAGCCTCTAGTGACTCCCACAGAACACATAATAGCAGAAATCTGGACCGAATCGCTCGGGTTGGATTCGTCCATTGCCCCTATCAGCGCGACAGATCGCTTTTTTGCCCTTGGTGGAAATTCGATCCTCCAAATTAAAGTCGCGCAGGCAATTTGTAAGCGGTGGAACATTCCTTTACCTCTTAAAGAAGTTATTGGCCATCAAGTACTTCGAGAGCTATGTCGTTCGATTGACGAAAAGCTTGGACAGCCAGTGTATCTTGCAACAACAAATGCTTTTATGGATTTTGAACCGATTGACAGGAAGGTTGAGCTTCCCGTCTCGTATTTGGAATCCGAAATGCTTCTCAACCACTGCATATCGGGTGGATCACCGGCGGGTAATATGCGATTTGTATGCGAGGTGATTGGTGAACTCAATGTCAAGGCTCTGGCGGACGCGTTTCGCCAGGCCACTAGCTTGCCAGAGGTTTTTCAGTCAAGGTATACCATCTCTTGCGGGACTATCATCCGATCTCAGGCTGAAGCCAAAGATTTCCTACAAGTGGTGGAGGCAAAGGTTGCAGAACCAATAATCAAATCCAACCTCAATAGAAAGTTCGACCTTTCAATTCATTCCCCAATTGATGTGTCGATTATAGTTGACGGCGTAGCACAAACTACGATCGTGGTGGTTATGTCCCATGTTGTTGGCGATGCGAAGACCCTCGTCAATTATCTTCATCACGTCTCTTCACTGTATGGAAATGCTCTTCAGCAAGCAAACGGTATAAGTGTCGGGCTTACTCCGGAAACTGCAAATCTATCTTATCTTGACTGGGCCAAATGGATAGAGGATACGAAACCTGAATCGGATCTCGTTAATTTCTGGAGATTGTATCTAGCTAACCTTCCAGAGCCACTTTCACTTGGAAATCCAGGAGCAACACTTACGTATCAGGGCTCTACAAGGTCGTCACTGCTCTCTTCTTCAAATCATTCGGAACTCTCCCAACTCGCGGCTGGATTATCTTTGACGATGCATCAGTTAATGCTAGGAGCTATCTTTCTCTGCCTGCATTGCGTCGATAGTAGCGATGACATGATATTCGCTGCACCATTTACACATCGCACAGAAGCAGGGACTGAAGACATCCCGGGGCTCTTTTTAGATCGTCTTATACTTCGCATTCGCCGAAGAGCGAATACTATGGCTGACGACCTGGCAGATTTCTTGAAATCAGTTCAAGAGAGCAGCCAGAAAGCGCTCGCACATCCCATTTCATTCCGCTTGTTACGAAAGATTTTAGGGCTAAAACCTAGTCTATCCCATCCGCTTTTCAAAGTGATGATCGCATACCACACAAAAGCAGAAAACCCAGCCTTGCAACTCAATGGGGCCACCGTCCATCAAGTCCGCCGGTACAATAACGGCTCTAAGTTCCCCTTGACATTTGAATTCACCGAGTTGCCCGAAGGCGGCATCCTGCTTGAACTGGAGCATGATACCGGTGTTGTCACAAAGGATATTGTCCAACGTGTAGAATATTCCCTCAGTATGGTGGTACATCTCATGGTCCTGAATACTCCTGTCAGTCGGATCATACATCTTGTTAGATCTTCCTTCCGGCCAGCCGCTGAAATGCCAGCTATGTCAACGCCTAACCTAGATGAGACACCCCGTTCAACTTTGGAACATGAGCAAGGCATTTCCTACCATCCGGAACCAGGTACAAAAGCCAACCTTATTCAAGAAGCCATTGTGGCATGCTTAGGTCTCAGTGGAGAGCCACCGGCTGCGAACCAGTCATTTTGGGACTACGGTGCTGAAAGTATCGATGCCCTGAAACTGCAATACCTATGTGAACAGCGCGGTATAAACATCACTTTACGTGATATATTTATTTCGTCTAGTGTAGCGGAACTTGTGCGGAAGGCGATTGTGATTACATGACGCCGCTTCTCAAAATGTAATTCTTGACTTTACAATGTATTTTGAAAGCTGCATTAGCTACTAATCACACCAATCAGTCAATATATTTGCGTGGCGAATAGGCTCAGCTGTGCAAGTGCGAGATGTCCAAAAATAAGAGATCTGCGTAGGACACGGAATGTTAGTGCCATACCGACTAACGGCGGAATTCCACGCCCGTCACATTGCAATTTTTCTCCAGTTGTGACCTGCCAGTTGTTAGAATTCCTAGGAGTACTCCGTAGGCTAGCTAAGACCCGCACGCGCGGCGCTTTC
Organism: Amauroascus verrucosus; assembly: GCA_001430935.1. Taxonomy (NCBI): domain Eukaryota; kingdom Fungi; phylum Ascomycota; class Eurotiomycetes; order Onygenales; family Onygenaceae; genus Amauroascus; species Amauroascus verrucosus. The sequence continues at coordinate 75,102 of LJPJ01000408.1, forward strand.
CAGCCGCTGAAATCGGCAAAGCCAAAAATCGAACAGGCTTCCAGGTAATATTCCGCGCGCCACGGAGATCATCCGTGGAGATCTCCCTTAAATGACAACTTTCAGGGGGATCCCGTAATCGGCGTCCGAAATATACTCTCCGCCAAGATCACGGATATACCCTCCAGACGGGCTCGCCGTCGCCGGCGTGTTTTGGCCTCAGCGATTCGCTACTGGGACATAAGCCTTTTGTAGGATATCAACGAACCAGCTCGAAAATTGATCGTATCATGTCACAGCTGCCACAAACCAAACAATTAAAAAAGGTTGCATTTCCGTGTGACCTGGTTCGTGATACAGCGCGGTGTTTGGTACAACCGAAGGCAAAGTTCTCAGGCAGGACATTAGAATAAAAGGAGACGATCCAAGCGTTCACGTTTCCATCCGCCGTTCTCTGGCTTCTTTCCGAAACCAATACTTTCACAACCTGCGCCGACAGACTCAACTTAGCCATGGGCGCCCTTGACGATTTCTCCGATCCCCCAGAGGAAGTAATGGTGGTGAAGAAAGTGAATGGCATCAATGGCATCAACGGTATCAACGGCAGCCATAGCAACAATGCAAAAGATCTCTTCGAAAATAGCGACGAAAGTACATTGCACCACTCCACTCTTCAGATACCGGCCACTCCATTCAATGTCCTGTCAGCCGCGCTTCCGCTTCCATCACCATCATCGTCGACGCAATATTGGTGGCAGACAACCGGTCCTCTGTTGAGCGCCTTAATGTCCAAAGCCAACTATCCACTATATAGCCACTATCGCCACCTTCTCCTATATCACACGTATCTAGTGCCGCTTTTGGGCCCACGTCCACCACCTCAGAATGAAAAGTTTCCATCTACGTCAAATGCGCCATGGAGGAGTTTTTTGACGGACGACTTTTCTCCACTCGAACCTAGTTGGAATGTCCATGGTAACAAGTCGACTATTCGGCTTGGTATAGAGCCAATTGGATACTCGGCTGGGACAACAGTCGACCCGTTCAATCAGTATGCCCCGACAGAGTTCATGCGAACATTCACCGCATCTGATCCGTCAATTGACCTAACGCTTTTCGATCATTTCAAATCTTGCTTGCATATTGCTAGTGACTCAGCAGCCGCAGCGGCATTGCAGGCCAAGCTTCCAGAGCAGGAACACATGACACAGAATTTCCTAGCATTTGACCTTGACAAGGATCATGTGTCAACAAAGGCGTATTTCTTTCCAATTTTGAAGTCGCTAGCGACCGGGCAGTCGACCACGCGTGTGGTGTCGGATAGCATTCTAAGTCTCGCCTACAAGAGTTCATGGGGTATGCAAATGATTGCATCCTTGTCAGTACTAGAAGCCTGGCTGGCAAGTTATAATGGCGAAGCAAAGGTTGAAATTATCAGTGTGGACTGCGTCAGCGAGGAGAAGTCCAGGATCAAAATCTATGTTCGCATCCCGCACACATCATTGAGGAAGGTCAAGGATGCATACAGCTTGGGAGGTCGGCTAAGGGATGAGGTCACACGCGAGGGCCTGAAGATTCTCGACGAGTTGTGGAGGTTAATGTTCGAACTCCCAGAGGATGGTGAGAACGAAGAGCTTCCACCTAATGGCCATAGAACGGCGGGCACGATATTCAACTTTGAACTGCGGCCAGGGCAGTGGTTTCCAGAGCCTAAGCTTTATTTACCTGTGCGGCATTACTGCAAGAGTGATGCGAGGATCGCAGAGCGGCTCCAAGTATTTTTTGGCAGGAGGGGGTGGGATCGTTTGGAGCACGAGTATAAGACAGACGTGGAAGACCTTTTGTAAGTGACCTTCACCTGATAGATGCCGGCATGGCGCAGCACTAATAATATTGTTGACAGTCCACATCATCCTCTGACTGAAACGACGGGCACACACACATATGTTTCTTTCTCGTACAAAAAGAAGAAGGGTGCTTATATGACAATGTATTACAACCCGAGGTTCTATAGCGTGTAATTAGGGAATAGACAATTTTGAACAAGAAATCGCTCAAGTATTGTGATCTTAACTATATTGCTAGCGAAGTTGACGTCTACTGTACAATCACTGAACCGTGATGAAGTCCAAAGCGCGGTGTTTGAGAGTCATGTGACTTCATGTGATTGCATTACTGTGCTGTTTGCTGTGACACCGCAATAATTTAGGGTGAGTTATATGCTGACTAAGGGAAAGCCCAGTGGACCTCGGCCTCGGATCATCTCCAGCCCCGGCTCACGTGCTATCTGCGATAGTGACCTGCCTTCAACATCCCCAAAAAAGCAAAGACAAGAAAAAAACCTAGCTTCACTGGTCAACTACCCAGGCTACATTATAGTCTAGCAAAGGGAGATGGCGATATGTATGTACACAAATAGCCCATTTAGGGTGACAGAGGGACAATCCCCCGAATCACGCCCAAAGGATCCCATTTCGCCTTGAGCTTTTTCAGTTTCTCAACCCGCTCTCCTTGCCCAAAGATACTTACCGCAGTCGCATCTTCGGATGGCATATTAATATACTCTAGAAGCCTGCTTTCCCTCGCTTCTTTGCCCATCATAAATGCCTGCCTAATGCGGCGACTGTACTCGGCACCCACCTCGTCCAGCACAGGATCTTTATACAATGCAAGCGGCATCACCCAGTACCTCGCCAGCTGCCTAAATTCGCGCGGCACTGATGTTTCAATACCGTCCTTGTCAATCTCTTGCATAGCGTCGAGAGAGTAGAATTCTAAGAGGAAGTAGGCCATGCCGGCTCCCGGATAGCGCATGGTAATGTCGGAGAATACTTCTAGAGCCCCTCCGAGGGACCTACTGCATAGTTTGTCCATTATGAATGCGGAAATATTTTTTCTGCCACCTGGTGCGCACATACGGTCATTCGAGTGGTTGAGTTCACTATGCGGGACAAGGCGTCCGATGAATGACTGAGGGTGTTCAATCAAGCTGGGAAGGCTGAGAATACTAGCGAACTTGTGGGCGGCCTCCTGCGGGGGGCCGATGTACCACATTTCGACCAGGATAACCGGCTAATACAATTAGCGATTCGTTCCTATTGTGCTTCGCTTCCTAGCAAGCTCACCTTGTGATCTGGTGGTGGTGCGACAAAAGCAAGTCGGCCATGCATTTCTTTTGTTAAATGGATACTATCCAGTGCCTCTGCTATAATTCTCACTTTACTTGCCTCAAAAGCCAGGGTGGAATGCCAGATAACATGTTTCCATGGGTACCCTTGGAAACGCGCTTCCGTCACAACACCGAAAAGGTGACCGTTTCCACGGAGAGCCCAAAATAAATCGGGGTTGCTAGTTGGCGACGCATCCACTAGGCGAGCTTCCCCGGATTCCCCGACCACAGCCACTTTCATGGAGAGGATGGTATCTGCACCGTATCCCCAATAGCCAAACCATCGCCCAAGGCCACCTCCAAGCGTAGAACCGACCTGGAGCGTTTCCTAGTCAGCTAGTTACACAAAATCAATGGCAAAACTCTCTTACGAGGCCAACTGAATCGCAGGTACCTGTTGCGATTGCCAAGCCGGCGGATCCGGCAGCCACAAGTCCATCCTTGATAGTAGCACCGCCCTCCGCAATTACAGCGTTACTTTGTGAATCAACGGTGACGCTTCGCATTAACGAAAGGTCAATGACAATTCCCGGGCTCTCAATGCTCGAAAAACCCATGCTATGCCCTCCGCCTTTCGCGACGAACGGAATACCGTGCTGAGATGCGTACGTTACCTACTTTCGTTAATTGACATGAGCATTTTTGAAGCGTAAAGCGTTTACACACAATATTTAGAACATCCTGTTCTGTTGCTGGCTTCACTACAGCTGCTGGCGTCTTTTTCTGATAATCCGACCACCATATTGTCGAACTGGACCATTCTTCTGCGCTGCCATGTGCTGTTATTACTGAAGCAGATGACGAGAGTAGTAGTTTTAGTTCGTTTTCAAGGCCGGCTAACATTGCGATCGGGCGTTTAACGGATATGCCCTTGATTTCACAGAGCAGGCAGATGAATTATTTGGTAACGGAGTTTTGCGACTGTTCAGGTTTCTAAGAACCAGCATGCAGCTCAGGTTGATTAACTATGCTACTATAGCGAACATTTAGTTATATTTCCATGCATATCATTCCCCCGAGCGATGCATTTTCTTTTTTCGGCCTTCAAACAGCTACTGTGTCTGTTACGCCGATTTTTTAATGCCGAAAATAGTTGGCAGAAAATATTCACCGATAAACTATACGACATATATTTCCAAGAAAACGACATTGACGGTCATATCACAGGATCCAAAAGCTTGTGGTGCCGCTTAGATTGCCCGATTGCGACTAACTTGAGCATGACACAGGACGGCTACGGGGAGACAAACCTCATAATTCCGCGAGAAAGGCTACCGTCATAGCTGGATAGTGCCATACGAAGGGATTGTCGTCGAAGACAGAAGTCAATGGTGATCCCAATGACGATGTAGGGCCATTATCACATACATTTGCATCATGATTTCTTTTAGCTGCGTGGTCAGCGCAAGTATCTGTCATCCTCTGGAGATCTGTCGCCCCCGAGAGATCTGCCCGTTTTAGTGGCCATCTGCCAGCAATAGCAACGTTGATCTCACGATCGCCATCCAAAATCAGCCTCGCTCGAACTGCCTGGACCCCCAAGCACGCAGCCTTTAGGCCAGAATGAAATTTTGAAGAAAACTTCTCTCTTTTCTTTTCTTTTCTTTTTTTCCGAATTTTGAGTTGGGCCATAAGGGGCTGAATTCTACACTGCAGAAAGCAGGCCGGGCAAGAACACACATTTTCGGTGCTGTGATCTATCAAATTCGATATTCGTTAAGCTAAGATATCCCAGCAGTCCGAACTAGTCACTAGATGGCGTTCGATTTAAGCCGAGTGGCATAGTTCGGCCTTTCCAAGCTTCATATGATCCGCTAAAGCTATTTGCCGGATTAACACCAGGTTGTGCAAACGAACGGCTTGCGCTCCATTCGGTTGAAGTCTTGACCATCTAGTGTTACCGTTTCCTCACATGATGGATGTCGTGTTGTTAGGAGCAAAATATGCAGTCAGAAAAGCATTAACCTTGGTCAATCTGCAAAATGATTGTTTGAAATAGCAGCCAACTGGCCAAAAGGGGAGAAGCGTATTTGCTCCCTCAAAAACATAGTATATATGAAAGTCATGCCCACTGTCACAAACTACTCCGATTCTCAGCGCACATCAGTTGTATGAAAAGTCTTAATATCTCTCCTTGTCTGATTTTATTATTTCATCGTGATGGTCATGGCGCCTACTCCAAGGTTCACATTTACTGAGCGTGCTGCAGCAGGCAACTTGAATGACGCAGAGATTCTCAACTCTAACAACGATGCCGGTCACGACCTCCCCAAGGAGTCGGATGTCGTGGTTGGTGGTGCTGGTATCCATGGGCTTATCTACTCCATCCACGCAGCGAAGCACAAGCCTGGCAATTTGAAAATCTCTGTTATTGAGAAGAATACCAAGCCTGGATACAAGATCGGCGAGAGCAGTCTGCCCCTATTTGCTATGTGGTGTAAGCTCCATGGCCTCACAGCCGAGTATCTCTTGCGTCTCTTCGGCTTCAAAGACGGATTGTCCTTCTACTTTCTTGACCGCGACAACCAAGAACGGCATACCGACTTTGGCAGTGTTGGCCCCCCCGGCAAGGCATTGACCACTTTTCAAATCGAGCGACCAATAAGTGAGCTTCTCTTCACTCTCCTTGCGCAGCGGAATGGAGTCAACGTATACCATGGCAGGCAAGTGGACTTTAACGCCACCAAAGTTCAGGGAGGCGTTGGAGGTAACAAAGTGGCCATAGCTCCGGGTAAGTTCGATGGCAGACCTGCTACAACAATTGATTCTTCGTTTTTTGTCGATGCGACTGGCCGTTTCCGTCAACTGGCTTCCAAAAAGGCCTCTTTACATCGGTTTGAAGGATGGAACTACGACGCTTTCTGGGGTTATTTCACGGCCCCCAAAGACGAGAGCAAGATTCCCTTTCGCCACTATGAAGGGACCCATACCAACCACCTGTGCTTCCCTGAAGGTTGGGCCTGGGTCATTCGCTTGCCCTCATGGGAAGGAAGCCCCATACCCAACTTGATGGACATGATTACATATTTGCTGGAGTGCGCCGAGGCTGGCGTTCCAGGCGACGATATTCCCAGTTCCGAAGAACTCGCAGAAATGTTTGGACTCAAATTCCAGTGGGTAACAAGTATTGGCTTTGCGGTTCGCAACGACACCAAGTACCCCGAGGATATGTCCGAGTACGGGAAACGGGAAGCCGAGCGAAAGTTCAATTATATCGTGAAAAAATACAAGCTCATTGAGGAATTCATGACAAACTTCGAGCTTATTGAGAATCTCTACGGCCCCGGTACGACATGGTACATTCGCAAATCTCTCACCTACCAGTCCCCTGTTGTCTCTGGCGCCGGTTGGCTAGCAATCGGTGACGCTTGTGGCTTCACCAACCCACTCTGGTCTCCAGGCATCACTGCTGCCATGTCTACCTCCACATACGCCGCAGAACTCACCCACAAAGCCCTAGAAAATGCGAAAAATTCTCCCGATTTAGAAGCCGCGGAGCTCTCCATTCGCAAAACGTTTGTTCCGTATGATGACTTTGCCAAACGCCTAATTCCCGCCCTCAATCAAATGAATCGTTTCAATTACGTTTGTTTCCGTCACCCGCGCCTGGGACCTGAGGTGTCCTGCGTCTGGCAATTTTTCGCGGGACTTGAGCGATATTTATCGGAGATAACACTCGAAACGTATGTGCATTTCTCGACTAACTGGGCCTGGGGGTCCATGGTTCCCGAGTACGACGCAGTTGCGCGAAAGGCCATTGAGCTTCTTGCCCCCATTCCCCTTGAAGAGTCGGTTCCTGATGCCATTGTCGATGAGATAATTGGCTTTTCCAACCAGATTAAAAAGGATGCAGTAGACGCAGATAAATTCAACTTTCGATGGGAGGGTTTGCTACGTTATTACGACCGAAAACTTAATTATAGTAAGCAAAAGACCTATAGAGATAAGCTTTCAAGTCAATGCTCTAGATGCGGTGCCTGGATCGTGTTGCGTACAGATTGGAGGAAGTGCCACTCGTGTGGGCAGGAGCGCACAGAGGAAGAGTCTCAACCCGTTTGGAATCCTCCGTTGGACATGGAGGGAATCGAAAATCCTTTGGATCACTTCGATGCTAAGCCTACCGGCTCGTGTGAAAGTGAGCAAACCGCTAATGCCCCTGCTCTACTCCCACAGGCAGTAACTGCATAAAAGTCTTCTCTTATTTACTAGTTACCTAGTTAATTGTTGGGTATGCTCTCGGTTTCTATTCTTCAAGTATATTCTTGATATTGTGATTGGTATCAGATTGGATATATGCTCTCGCCACTCTCCATAACTTAGCCAACATGAGATAGTCGTTTCGGTCAAGTATGGGATACATGCACACGTCCCAGTAACCTCCTAGTATGCGACTGTTTCTTGCCTGGTTTCTCTTTAGGTGGCAAACAGCGAGAAATACATCAGAGACCCCAGTTACTGCCTAATAGAATCTCGACAAATATGTAATGTATATACACACCCTAAGCAACGCGAAGGTCTATAGGAATCTGAGAATCTGAATTTTCTTTTCCCACAATCTGGGACCCCGAGCCGAGTGCAGTTTTAACGGATGTGATGAAATTGCCGTTGGCGTATGCTTGGCTGGCGTCCCACAGCATGACGCCGCCAAAGCTGGAAAACCGCTTCGAGTATTTGATTATTTGGGAGAGTTTGGTTGCATCCACATACCCTGAGCCGGCCGCTCCCTGGTTCGCGGGAGCGCCGACAAAGACTTTGACCTTCTTGTTTTTTGATACCGTCTTAGCCCAGTTGTCCCATGTGCCTAAGTTAAAACTCGGTTGGTCTTCGCCAGGCTGGAATGAGTTCAAACCGCAGTAATTGTTGTAAAATTGTATGAAGACGGCATCCAAGTCGACTTTACCGTCAAGTATCTCCTTATTATACCAATCTGGATATGGGCATTGTGGTGCAACCGTCAAGTAGTACTTCTTCGAAACGTCGCTAGCCATTAGGCTTCGCAGCCGGTTTGCGAAAGACACCATGTTGAGGACGTTCGCCTCAAAATCAAAGTCGAAGCCGTCCACAACAGCATCTCCAAATGGGCGTGGTCTTGTCGATCCATCCTTTTTTGGTCCAAATATCTCCCATATCATATCTGCACCAGCGACAGCCGCTTCCTCCGATCTGAATCCCCCTTCGCTATATGTCACCCCTCCAATAGATAAGAGAATAGTCTTCCCCTTAGCCTGACATTTAGTAATGTCCGCTCTAAGTTCACCTGCTGGTTAATCCAAATCGTTTTTTATTTCGAATTCCGAAGGCTCTGTCTTACCCAATCTTGGGGCAATTCAACAAGCTCGTACCAGGGAAGGTCGAGCAGCTATCACCCTGGTTGGCAAAGTTGATTTCCGGGACTCCGCCAATGCTGTTAATTACCGTGACAAACGCGAGTTGGAAAACCTAAAAACTAAGTCGTAAGTAGTGGAACAACCATGAAAACATGTTATTGCTTTTCATACATCGATATTAGCATCTGTTCACCCAATTAGTTAACTGCTAACAGCATGGACTCTGGTGTTGGATCAGATTGCGCACTTTCACAGTAGTAGCCGAGAGACTGCTGCGTAAGGTTGCCGGACCCTTTGCCGTAGGAATTTTGCCCTACATGACATTGCTATTAGGACTTTCCATAGACGACGGACGCTCTTATTACTACCAGCGCATACGCACCCCAATAGACAGCAAGGTTATTTGAGGAACCGATATCGAGGCGGGCATTTGCAACGCTAACAGCCGTTGCTAGAAACAAGAGCATTGCCCAAGGATAGTACATCTTTCCACCTAGTAATCTTTTAATTCAAAACAAGAAAGCATCCCAGAAGAGCAAATATCCGTCGCATTTCCAAGGAGGTAAGACCGGAATAATGGCCCTTTTAAATCCCCGGGCCTTTGGTCTTTGCAAAAATGGTAGTCCATGCTTCCCACCCAATACTGCCGGACAGCACTCCGTCAACCAACAAAACCTAGCATCCACGGGATCATAGGCAGGACATCATCTCAAATCATCCACGGACTAGGGAGACTTCTGGCCCGTGATGGAGACCTGAGCTCAAGGGATGTGACCGTATCATTTGCTGTGCTAGTTTATTAACAAGACTGAGTGACTTAAAACTATTGGAGGGTGTAAGGGTAGTATAAGGGTGGTGCTAGACTCTCCAACCTACCTGCCGCAACGTTGCTTTCCCGGAGTTGCGAAGGATTGAGTATGAGCACTTTAGGCTGGAATCGTGTCAAGAGGGGATGGTATAGATGAAAGATCGTGGTTTGGTTGCTACTTGCGAGTCAAATGTTTGTTAGTTTAGTTTCACACAGCAAAGCACAACCTTTGGGTTAATCTGGTCCTCTTGCGAACAGCAGATCAGAATGAAGTTTTGTCGGTATCGCGTCCGTCAAATTCTTGTGATGTGGGATCGGGTAGCTAGTCAATTGTGATCTGCAAGGTCATGCGTTTCAACTTGAGCACAAAACCAATTGCCAGTCCAGATAGTAACTCTAGTGTAGATCATCAAGATGCGGGCGAATGGAAAGAATTGCACATGGCAGCTCTGCCTCGGTAGGTTTAATTTGGGTCTCGCGTTGAAGAGTGCTGCATTAATTACTACTTCAAGTGAATTGAGGCTTCTTCCAGGAAACCATAGTTAATGCTTATTCTGCATCGGAAATATATACATTCCTTCAATGAAAGTCAAGTGTTCCACAACCAGCTCCTAGACAACTTGAGACCATATCTACAATGGGCAACAGGTTAAATCAAGCGGATGCTTTAGCAATTGACGTAGATAGCTAAAAGAGGAAAGAGTTAATTATAAAAAGCCAGAATTGAGACGTAGGTTGTGGGTTTGGGCTTACCATTTGCAAAGAGGGAATAGGTGTCAGCGTTCTGGAGAGCCTGCGCAGCACTGAGGCGTCTAATACCCTGGTATCCATATGCATAGTCTCGGCAGTAAGGCGAATAGACAGCTGGGTTGTGAGTGAATTCGTGGAGACTGGTAGTAGCCTGGTCTTGGGCGTGACATTGTTTGCTAAGGACGGGCAGCCGGTAGTAAATTGGGCAGTTAACGACGAGGTTTTGAGACGGAAGTGTGTACGCGATGGTGTTTGAGGAACAGTGACCAAAACGATCCGAACAGAAGTATCGGGTACCTCCACCATTGATCGAGCTAGATTCCCTAGCAACAGCGTTCAAGCGAGCAACGATGGTTTGAACGGTCCTCTGGTCACTATTGCGGAAATACTCTTGCACCTTCTGGGGGTTTCTCTGGGCAGCCTGGGCGGCGGCTCGTGAAAGACTAACGGAATATTGTAGTGCTTTAATAGTAGTGCTCCGTTGCGCTCCAGAGCAAGAGTTATCCAGCCTGGTCCGCGGGCTAAGAGGCTTGATCGCCTTGGAGACAGTGGCAGCAACCGCACCGTCGACCTCAAGTTCAAGTGTGTTAGTCTTGAAACCAACAGCACCGGCGATAGTGGTTTCGTTGCCCTCTGAGAAGGGAATAGCTCCTTCAGAGAAGACGGTATACGCGCCACCACTAGTGAGGTCGGCGGTAGCGGCGATATCGAATTCCCTTTCGACTGTCTCACCAGGAGCTAAGGGAACGAAGAGACTCTGTTCGAGGTCGGTCATGAGGACACGTCGAAGGATACCTTCAAATTTGACGAGTTGGCCTGGCAGTCAACGTTAGATGTTGATCTTTTGAAATCAAAAAGTTCACGATTATCCGTACCATCCTTGAAGACGCCGGCCTTCTCGATTGGGCCATCGTCAAGGAAATTGTTGTACTTGAGTAAGTTCAGCTGACGATCAGCCTTGTTGGTGATCACTGCCTTGATGCGAGTGTTGCCAACAGCAGTAAGTTGGACGTCAAGTTCTGGGTCTGACTGAGGGAGAGCGGCAGAAAGAATCGGGGTTGATAGAGCCGCCAGGGTTGTCACAATCGAGTACAAAAGCATGACGAACAGTTGTTCCGTGTTCACAAGTTGGAAAATCAGCCAGGATATGTCAATGGAATTTTCAGGAAGCTCGTCTTTGGCTAAGATGTGGACTGGAGAAAGAGAGTAAAAAGTCATGGAACGTCTCGACGCCCAGAGAGTTTATATATCCGTTTGCCATGATGCCTTGGTTGGTCATTATGAGAGTTTTCTCGAAACAAGCCTCCATGAATTACTGGGGTTGCAGTAACGTTGAGTGAAGTTGATATTGGGAAGAGACATCAGCATGGAAGCCGTATTCACCCAGAAATTCAATTCCCCGGGAGCAGGGAAAGGAGGGCATTCCCTCCGTTTCCGGCAGTGCTCTCAGGTATCAATGGCTGCGGCAATAATACAGTTTATTCTGCAGCATGTTAAATCCCACAATCAGGTACATGATTGTGCAAAATCGGTCGGACCGGAACGATCATCATTGAAGTTGAGAACGCTGCCACGACTTAGTTGTCCCCGCCTTTGGTTATTGCGTAGTCTCGACCGACAAACGAAACTAAGCATCTAGTTGACTAGTATCTATCAGGCAACTGTGTTGAAGGCCGAGGTAGACGAAGCGACGTTGTACTCCGCACAAGCACCATGCTAGGCCGCGTCGAAACAGACCCCGGAACAAGGGAGAGATTCATTCCGCTACCAACATTTTGAGGTATGGGTATATTATGTATGAACCTCCATTAACAGACAGTTCATAAGCGCCAGGGCATAATGTCGATGAGGAGCAAATCCAAGGCCTGCCGCGACGGTCAAGTCTTTTACCGTCAAGCAAAGAAAGCAATTTAGATAGGTAACTAACGATATCCGATAAGCTCCTTCGAACAATATTGACGAACAATGAGATTTGGGGATAAATGGCAAAGCCTGAAGACCTCTTTGGTTTCAAGGAGCTAGTTGTGACGATCCGCGTGGAGTAATGCATGGGTATCTGCTCCATGGACCGACCCCTGGCGATACAAAGGGTCACAGCCCGACCTTTACCGTGATGAAGCGAGTGGAGCGCATGCCAGGGTAGTGTTTGGGAACATCGCGGGTCCTGATCGGCTTGGCCCCGGTTCAAGCTTTTTTGAGTCTGGGGTTTGAAGTTACATGCTTTGCAAAGGACCCTTGGTAGTCGGCTTCCAAGCAGCAGAACCGGCCTATATTTTCTGTGGGAGTCGGCCTTGGACGATTCCTAATGGACAAACGGCAGCTCAGGTTGGGCAAGGGGCGTTTCTCTTACAAAATGAGTTCCACAATTCAGTCCTGCTCCAACCTTCACATAATGCCTCCTCAGATCTAGCCGTCGGAAGCGTCCGCGAATGACAAAACTCGTTCCCCTCGCGATTTGCCGGCTTCGAGAGTGCTGGATCCCTAAATAAGTAGGCGTATTGTGCGCAAACATTGAAACACCTTCTTTGTATTATGCGTATAGTCGGTACGGGACCCTAACATACGCGGCTATACTCCCCATGTGGCGAAAGGATCTATCTGGCAAGGTTCCATCCCGGGCCGACCTCAGCCCACCGGGATTGTTCATCAACTGCCTTTTCGTCAAACACAGTACTTGGCGAACAGCGCTTATAGCCGCACTACATGCCGAGACTACAAGAGGGTTTCCATTCTTGAAATTCCAGTCCAAGGGCAAGCGTCATGACGGAGATAAATAGCCCTGCTGAACGGGTGAAGGTCATGGTAATTGGCGAATATCAGCAGTTCGCAATCCGAGATTCGACATGAAAATACTCCCTCCTCGTCGTACACTTCTGCTGGGCCAGAAAAATAGATTGCGAAACCACTCAGTGGGCAATTAACATACATCACCACCAAGGGGAGACCGACCTTGGCCGAGATTCCCAGTAGCCAGGTACCATTTTGTTTCCCGGCCGGTGAACTCACCATGAACGCCCTAGGTCCAAAACTGAAAGCACTCTAATCCGCGGAAATAACCATGGAACAGATCATATCGTAGCATTCTCCAATAATCGCTTAGAAATCTTGCGCTAGATTGGTTGTTATCGCCGTTTTAACCAAGGATTCATCCAACAAGTACACTGAGGCTGTTTCATTAATAGTATCGAAGCCCATGTCCCATAGGCCACCAAGACCGGCTTCTATTGCCGACGGAGTCTTCTCGCGAAGCTACTGAATTCCAAAAATAAAACCGAGGACCACTACAACAAGACTGAGAAGCAAAATACAAGGTTAAAGTATTAGCAGCTGCCTTTATGGGCTTCAAAGCTTAAGGTAAAAGAAGCTCTCACAGAAGACAAGACGCCCCTCAGCGACACTAAGTGTTCCCACCTGCCGGGGCCGATAGGGGTGAGGTTGTGGGTCTCGTCGGCAACCCCAGAGTCGATGCAGCTACCCTGTGGCGCAAGGCACATGTGATGGGTTGTTGGATCTCTATTCTGTAAGAACGATATTGTGGCATCCCCAGTAGTCGCTAAGGAATGCACGCACAGTCTCGTACCGGAAGAGAACATATAGCACCATTATAACCTTGATCCCGTTAAATGCGATGATCAGCTTCATGATTACGGAGCCAATTCAATAGAATAATTCTCTTCTGTCTCGTCCCTAATGTAATAGTCAATGGCATAGCCATATCCTTGCCATCTAATTGATGAAATTGGACCTCATATTGCAGTACTTCTTGGCGGAGTATGTCCAGGTGTTGGTGTATTCCGAGCCAGGGCATGGATAGTCATAGACTAAAGTGAAGGTGGTAATATTGCTCTCAGGAGACACTAGCCCATGTTCCGTTGTGTGCCCTGGAGGCAGGTTGGATACGCCCAGATAGAATCCTCGTTCCCTAGGCGCTCGTATGTATTTACCTCTTCGTTGAGCCTTGGAAAACTAGCCTTTATACTGTTGCTGACATAGCCAACGGTTCTGGCTGGTGTCAAACTGACAGTAGCTCCAGTGACGAAGTCACGTGTGACCACTGCCCATTTGTGCTTGTTAGTTAATTTGCCTGCGTCATGATCAAGAGAGGAACGATTTACGAATGCGTGGGAGGTATCCTACCTTGAAAACTAGAGGCTTATATCTGAAAAGTTAAGTTAGCAAATATACTCAGCGAAGTTCACCTAACCGGATAAGCCTTACAAAAGATGAGATGGTAAGGACCTGCCAGCCAGAAGTATTAAAATTACCACTCTTTTGAACAAGGTATGGCGAAAACTGCAAAGAAATGAATAACCCGGATTTGAGGTCATTTGCCCTTGGTATGGGCCCGGCCCATTTCTTTTCTGTGGGTGAGAACTAAAGATCAGCACGAAAGCAGGCAAGCAACAACGTCGCCAAAGCATTCACTATCAGATGCAACCATGGATTTAGACGGTCGGAAGTCACACAGTCCTCTCTTTGTATGGCTTCCTTACTCTCAACAAATCGGTACCGCTTTTTTGCCCAGAGAAGTCAATCAACATTGAAAAAGAGCACAAAAACGAAGAAGTGTAACCTCAAAGATGGGAAATTTTGACGGCCGAACCATCGTTGCTGGAATGATTTCTGCTTGGAGGCTCTATCGGGCGGGCCCTCTGCGATCTCGGCCCATTCTCTAAATCTAAGAGTAAATCCATACACACCACTGTCTAGAAATCGCACAATCCTCACAAGAACATTGACGACATAACAGATAGAAGTTTCGATCATATAGCAAGAGATATTGGTTCACGGACTCCGTATTCCATGCTAGGCGTCGAGTTTAGGGCCTATGAAAGAAGTTAGGCCATTGCTGTGTGGCCTGAGGAGAAGTCTTCTTGGCAACATAATCGTTTCATCAAGTTGGTGATCCTTAAAAAGCAGCTTTGACACGAGAAAAATTCAACTTAGTGAGATTGAATAGCAGGAGGTCGGGAGATTCTGGCGTGGAGTTGGAAGTCTAGCATGGAATGGAAGAGCAGAGCGGTTCTTAAAAGAATGTGCACGTGAGAGAGAGAGGCTGAGGTTTTAAATCACATGACGTAAACCGAGCTATGAGGCGGCAATATAGGCTGTTTGGAGCGTATTTTGACAGGGGATTCGCCGTATCCCATCCCTGCATTTTCTCCCCTGTTCATGTTGCCCTGTTGTCCAAGTGTTTCAAGGGAATCAAGATCACACCCAATGACGATGACGAATAGCAATTGATCATCAGAGGGGTTATTGACTACTCAGAGGCCTGGGTATATAACTAATGAGAGTCAGCTGTTGGCATGGGGTAGCAGGGTACTTGAGCTTTCCACCAAGAAAAGTGTCTGCCTTGTTCGAATCGCACGAGGACAATTTGCACAAATAAACCAAGTGTCTATGCCTTATTCTGGAATCTTGCTGACTCGCCTCATTCCATTGAGCCTCATCGTCCTCGGACTGGTGTTCTATTTCTCGGATGATTACTTACCCAACATGAGTTCAGTTGCATCGCCCTCCACCCCTCTCCCGCGTGTCTCAATCGCCCCTACCCGTGAGGTCCTACGCGACGGTGAGCCATGCGAGCTCGAAGTCACAGTTCATAACGATGGTGAAGACTCCCCTATTACGGTATTGAGCTGGAATACCCCTCTCGATCCCATGGCTGTCATTCTTGGGGTATTCGAAGTCTATGACCACGACACAGGTGACCCAGTCGAAATGGATAGAATACAAGTGTCCAGGTTGCTCCCTCCACCTCCTGAAAGTTTGGTTGAAATCAAACCAAAAGGGTCAGAGAAGTTACATGCGGTTTTGAAGGGCGTTAACCTATCTTCCGGCCGGACTTATTCAATCCGTGCGAAGGGATGGTGGCAGGCCGTCTGGCATCTTCCCAAGGAGGAGGTCATCTCAAAATACCTAGAGGACCAATCTGGCGCCACTGCCGGGGACTTCTTATCCAATACTGTGAACGTTAAACAAGTAAGTATATTTCATCCTTGTTTGGACTTGCCTCGTCATCTAACTGTTCCGCCAGGCTTAAGACTCCCAAGGCCTTCTTTTTACTGATTCCATCGACTTTACATGCCGTTCCCTACTTTGCTTTTACGATGACTTGTAAATAGTTGGGAATTTTTGATAGCATATCTCTCAAAATCTTTTAGTACTGCTATTCGCAGAGAAAGATCAAAGGGCCTACAAAAGCAAAGGCTGGCTAGTGCGTAGACGCACATTTGGCTGAAAATGCCTACAGACAACTATCAAATTCAGAGCCCAATGTTAACTCTCCCAAAAGGACCCTCAGTCCCAGTAGTTCGAATAACCCTCGATGTCGAATGAACAGCATTCGTCGCCTGATCTAAATTCAATACTCATCTGAGTACAGGCTCTCTCTAGGGATTCAGTCTCGACACTGTGCCAAGGTTCTTGAAAAAATTTATAATAGACCCCAAGTTGCCTCAGGGCTGGCGTATACTGTCGGGCTGAACAGATAAAGTTTTCGACCTGATTCTGAATTACTTCCCAGTCATGATAAGCCCAACACGTCAAGTGAAGTGCTTCTAGTGATCTAGGCAAAAGCTCAGCGAGCGTCCTTAAAGGTGTCGATTCGGGAGAAATAAGGATTGCAGCGCGTACATGAAGGAGCCTAAGAGCTGAAAAGCTAGAAAGCTGGCCCAAAACACCAGTAGAGAACTCGCTATCGACGTGGAGGAGCTCAAGTGTGTCTTTGGCAGAGTAAAGAGCGTCTGTAAGTCTTCCTAGGAAAGAAACCATTGCCGTTGGCCTGTCTGGGGCCTCGAGCGCTTGCGTTGCGCTCTGGGCATCGTAGTAATCGTGGTATATAAATGACTTCAACGATTTACAGCTCCGAAGCAGCCTGTCTAACCCATTCCCGACACAAGAATCCAGGATCACAATATGTGTTAGAGAGCATTCTCCAAGGCTATCGGAAGAGAATGTGATTTGTCGTATCCCGATGCCTGTAAAGTACCGCACCGATGGTAGTGTAATGAACGAAAGATCTTTCAGTTCCGCGCCTTGGTCGGAGTCGTCCCACATGTCCTTTAAATCCAATGCATCTGCGTATACGAATCGAAGACGTGTTAGGGCTGGGCGAGAGTCAAAGGGTTTTTCTCTTTGTGCAATTCGGCTGAGTATTCGATAGAGGTAATGGTTGTAACTGTTTGGAGCCTGCCGTGCTACTAGCCATATCCTCTCCAGTCTAGGAAGTAGGAGCATAAAGAGGGCGGCGAATGCGCCGACATCACGACGACACAAGTCATTCATCCACATTTGAGCTTCCTCCTCGGACGCACTAAACGAATATACTGCTTTGCGGACCAGGCATTCATACTCCATTTCAAAAAGGCCATTGATCCGATTCATTACATCTTCAGTTGCACTAGGACCCCAAATCAAACGAGGACTCCAGTCACGGACAAAATTCGCAGGCAGTGGGTAGCGTAAAAAGAATGTTAGTAGATCTATGAATCTGGTTTGTTCAACTGTGGCGGTAGATGGAAGTCTCTTGAGGAGGGGTAGAAGTACGCGAAACACTCGAGGAGAAGCCATGGACAATCGGAAAAGGTCTAAATCAGAAGTGATCCATTCTGCTATTTCTAGCAAGAGTTCTGCCGGAAGAAGTTCGAGAAATGACATTCTCAAGATGGCAACCCTTTGTTCAGTTGAGTTGAGATGAAGAGGAACAGTTTCTATGCTTGGACGCAGTAGAGTCAAGTGTCACGACTCAGGAATCTACGGGATATCATAGTTACCGTCTAGGGGGCTCCACCACTAGAGGACATTCTCTTTTGGTCGAGCGGCACACAGTTTGGTTTCTCTCAACACGATATCAAGTACTAGTTAGTAGTTATTTTGAGAAGATTAGTGTTGAACACACAACCCCATACATATTAGCTAGCTACTAATTCCATGTTGACTATATGTGTTAAAGGTCCTGTTTACGCTTGCATCCTTGCAATGGTCGATGGTATACTTTATAGGACATACATACGCATTATCTCGTTCACTAAGTATAGTTGAATATTGATTCAATTTGAATCCGATATTAGTTAGTTAATTCTACCTGAAGAGATTCATTGCGTCGAGCAACCACCAACTATTGTGTGTTGGATATGCAGGATAAACACTGTAGCATCCACTCAGATCAGAAAAATGAATTGAAACATTGCCAATTGGAGCGGTACCAATTGTAAATCAACTAGCCATTGTATATACATTCAATCGTGATTGTCGATTTAGATACGGCCACAGGGCTCGGGTTCCCAGCCCAGCAGTTGGCTATTTCCAGCATGAGCTTTAGACACCACGAGATTGCGCAGTAAATGGATTATCGGTGCAAAAATAATACACGGAGCGAAATACCAATTCACAGTTTCTCAAATGTCGGTTTGCGCTTTTGCAAACCGGATAAGAGTGCGGTAGCGACATCAACAGACTGGAGAGCAGCGCTATTCCAGACACCAGTGTATCGAAGGCCTAAAGATGGACAATATTAGTATCAACTACGAATTGATTACGTGACGTTAGTGAGGGTTACACATACCATCTTGGATATTATGGTCTCTCGACCAGTTTAGCAATTCTTTCGTGCCCTGCACAGCGATAGGACTTTTGCTCGCCATTAGTGCTCCCAATTCAATCGCTGCTTGGACTGCGTCCTCTTTGCCATCATATACAGAGTTGACAAATCCCACTTTCATCGCCTCTTCCGCGCCAAATACCCTGGCCGTCAGACAAACTTCTTTCACCCACCCGTAATGGCCGACGACTTTTGGCAGACGGGTAAGGGTTCCCACGTCTGCCGCAATGCCAATATCCACTTCCTTGACGCAAAATTGTGTATCCTTTGAAGAAATTCTCACATCTGCAGTGCAGGAAAGATCGATCGCGAGACCGTAGCTTATTCCGTGCATCACACAGATCACCGGCTTCTCGCACTTCTCGACCGCGGTCAAACAGTCTTGGAAGTCGGCGACGTGTCGGCGTATTTGGAAGGCAATTCTTCCTGGGTCCTTATCTTCAACTCCGTTGCCACCTAGCATACCCTTCGACGCAGCCTTGACGTCTAGACCAGCGCTGAACGCGCGACCGGCACCAGAGAGTACGATTACGCGGACGTTAGGGTCGACGGAGAGCTGTTCGAAGACTCGGCGGAGCTCAAGCCACATACTAATTGCGAAAGATAAGATGTTAGCAAAAAATGATGCCAAGGGAAAGCGATAGACCGAAATTCACGCAGTAATGATGGTAATACGTTAGGACACGCACTCCTCGAAGTAGGCATTGAGCTTGTCCGGCCGGTTCGTTTCAACATGGGCGATATACTCCTTGGGAAAGGTGACTTTGAAATGCTTCGGGTTATACGAAACTGGGCCGGAGCTGTGGTTTGCCATTGTTAACTTGAATTAGAGGAGAGGGATGGGTTGTGAATTCGGAGACACGATCAGGGCTGAAGCAAACCGACGACAGATAGGAACGTAGATGGGAGGAAGATATTAGATGTCTTCAAGGAGGCCTATTTCTTTCAGAAGGAGATATATTATTGGCCATCTCGGCACACGGTTGGCGAAGTCTTTCCAAGGCTGTTGTTTGAAGTCGTTGTCGTGGAGCAGTGCATGAGTTGGACCTCGGCTCGTGGCTCAAAGTCTGGGCGGAGCGTTTTGGCATGGACGTTCACCAACTCGACGATGAAGGAAAATAGGAGCGATTGAGTGGAAATTCCTACCCTCTTGTAATTTATCGAATCTACCAAGAAAACCGACATGAAGGCTGGATATTGCAACTTTGCAAATATACCACAATGCGATTTCTACGGATGTCATTTTAACACGGGCAAGAAAGATGTTGTTGACTTTTAAACTTATTGAGAAGAATCTAATCCCTGATCCGTCAATGAAACTGTAAAGGATAGTGTATTTCTTTATACTCCGTACTACAAAAAGTAGTAATACATGGCAGACTCCAAGACAGAAGACTCGATTTGTTGAGACGCGAAGCAACCGTTACTCTGCCACCAGGTGTTAACGGGTCACTTCCGATAGGCCCTAGTATATTGAAAACCTGGAATAAGAGATTGATAAGTGTAGCACCGACACTAGTCCCAACCTGTCTCATTTTATCTTCTACCAGTCAGTTTCAAAGGCAAAGACTCGATGTCTATCGATTCGCTAGACACCGGCATATCGTCGAGTAGTTTGGTTCGAGGCGATTTGCTAAGAGTCACTCAGACTCGGATTCTTCTGGCTGCATAACCTTCTCGTCGAGCTCCTATTGCATCAGAGTGATTTAGAATGGATATTGTAGGGAATTGAGAGAAGAGGGGGGTTGGGGTTTAGGAATACCTGGCTCAGCCGCATCTTCAAATTTTGCAGCTGACTCTCCTTTACCACTAGATGCCTGTCGTCATCCAAGTCTTCGACTATGTAGTCATGTCTCTCCTCATCATATTTGAGGATGATGGCTTTGACAGACGGATCACATTCGATCAACACTCCTGCAAGAACCTCTGGGTTAGTTCTGGAAAGTAGAGCATATTGGGTAACTATATGCTATGCGTACCCTTGACTGCACGCGGCATCCTGGCAGGGGAATCTTGGAGGATGAGGGCGCTCGTCGGCTCATTCAGCCGCCTTCCATCACAGCAAAGAACACGGAATTAAGCGGAACGAATTCTCCGATGTCAGGCCGCTAAACCCAAACGGAAGAGTTGGTCAGCGATCAACCGGAAGGAGACTAGTGCATTCGGTTGGAAAGCGAAGTAACGCCACGAATTTTCCAGAAAAGCTTGGTTCCACAGCTCAATGCTTGGCGTGATGCCTTGAATCAAACTTCCAAAGCGACTTCTCTCTTGCGCGCACTCACCTCATTTCTTTTCTTTTCTCCTTTTCCTTTTTCCCATCTTTGTTATTAGTTGGCATTATCGACATTAGAACTGCCTACTGAAGGGATTGTTGTGTTAAATTTTTTTTTTGGGCGCGTGTTCCGCCGATCCCGGCCATCAGTTGTGATACTCTGTACCCTATAATATGGGTTGCATACACGATGCACGTATCTACAGTACAGTACATCGAGTACATGAATACATACGTGATGTAGTCAGACAATTGTACGCAAGTACATCGGACTTAGCCTTGGTAGCTAGACCCTTCTGCGGTTATGCATCGGAGCTCAACGACGAATCATTGCATACTCCGGGACTGAGTTAACGAGTCTCTCGGCTTCCTCTCCGGCGCAAATATGGACAGCCATGGTACATTGCGTTGACATCTATCGCAGATGGTACGGTAGGATCTGATCAATAGAAAAATCAGAATAGAATGCATGCAGCGATCAAGGGAGGTTCTTTTCTTTTCTTTTTTTTTCTTTTCTCCATTAATTATGATGTCCTTTACATTAAGTTGGGCGCGTCTGCTTCCTCCCGAATATTCCTCAAGGGCTCCCCTTGCAGAACGTGAAATCAAAAACAGACCTGCGAAAAAAGTACGTGTTTTACCCCACAGACCCCGGATGCTTTTACATGTAGCGAACAATCTGGGCGCTCCATTCGGTCCCCATTATGTAAAAGGTTTCCAAACGGTATCTTGGTGTCTCCGGATTTCGCATTCGCGGGGGGAGGGAATGTCAAAATGCCAAAGCCAGTTCCAACGGCAACTTTGTCGAAAAGATTGACCAAGCCTGATTGGCTTAACCGAAGAAAGAAATGCGTTTGACTTTTCGGAAGTCTGGAGATAAAATGCAACAAAAGGCTTCCCTTTCGCTTTAGCTTTGATGAATCGTAGACACGTTACATTTCTGATGGAGAAGGTCTGTGGAGAGTGCCGGAAAGCTTCAAAAGACGCCTCTTCCAATGCTGACGTCATGAAGTGCAGATCAGAGGTTCAGCCTGGGATGGGCTTTTATCTTGTTTGGTTTGCGGATCCAATGGAAGCCCGGGAACCTGAACTCGGCTTTCTTTGGGGGGTGTGCGAAAGGACTCTGTACCTTCCGGCCCAAGGTTTGTTTGGTTGGAAGATCTCCGCGGTTGGTTCCACTGTAGGTAGGATGTGGCGATATATATATACTCTTGCTTGAACGGCCGCTCGCCCACCTTCCTCCATCGCCTTTTCACATCTTAACTTCCGTCAAGAGCCTGCAAAAGAAACCGTTGCCAGGTTCCTCGGCAGGCAGTTTGAGAATGGCGGCCGTTACAGAGAACAGCTCAAAACCTGTTCAAGATGTTGAGGGTGATGGATTTGTGCATGAAAGAAGAGATGTCGAAAAGGATACTGACAGTGTCAAATCGCTACCTACATATGATCTAAGGACCAACGATCCTTTTGGGGATGAAACATTCGCCGAAGTCAAGTATAAAGTGATGAGCTGGTGGTAAGAATTGAGAAATCTTACTGTTGAATCAAATACGAGTCGCTGACCGGAATGCCTAGGCAATGTGGAATGAGTATGCTCAGACAATATCTGCTAATCGCTAACTGAAACTCCACGACTAACATCCAACTTCTTTTGGTAGTTATGATCGCAGAGACCATCTCCCTAGGAATCCTTTCGCTGCCTTCTGCTGTTGCGACGTTGGGTTTAGTTCCCGCTGTAATAATCATCGTGGGATTGGGCTTATTGGCAACGTACACTGGATATGTTATCGGTCAATTCAAAATGCGATATCCGCATGTCCATAACATGGCGGACGCTGGAGAGATTCTCCTCGGGCGCATTGGAAGAGAAGTCCTTGGAGGGGCTCAAATTCTCTTTCTTGTATTCATCATGGGAAGCCATGTCCTCACATTTAGTGTGATGATGAACGTCCTCACCGAACATGGAACATGTAGCATTGTTTTTGGAGTTGTCGGAATGGTTGTCTCCCTTATTGGCACACTACCACGGACACTGAAAAATGTCTCGTGGTTATCGATTTGCTGTATGCCATCCATACCAAGAGTCAGAAAGGATGACTGGAAGATCTGCTAACTTGCATTGTTCATTAGCGTTCATTAGTATATTTGCGGCAGTTATGATTACTATGATCGCCATCGGTATTCAGCGACCTGGACAGCATGTTGATGCGACAGTCCACACCAGCTTTTATCATGCTTTCATTGCCGTCACAAACATCATCTTCGCTTACGGTATGCTCATTCCAAGTTGATGGGGTGCTGCGCTAGATCCCAAGCTAACTTCTCGTAGCCGGCCATGTGGCCTTTTTTGGGTTCATCTCTGAATTAAAAGAGCCTGCGGGTTATCCCAAGGCCCTATTTTTGCTCCAGGGAACCAATACCATACTTTATACCGTCACGGCAGTAGTAATTTATCGATTTGGAGGCAAAGACGTTGCGTCTCCAGCTTTGGGTTCGACTGGCCCTATTGTCCGAAAAGTGGCTTATGGCGTTGCAATACCGACGGTGAGTTTACATCTGTAAGGCGGAAGCACGTATTTGGGGGGTCATTACCAACAAAAGCTTAGATTGTCATCGCCGGTGTTATCAACGGACATGTTGCCGTGAAATATATATATGTGCGGCTGTTCCGCGGAACCGATAAAATGTCGAAGAGAAACTTCCTCTCGATTGGAACTTGGGTTGGTCTTGCAACACTGCTATGGATTCTTGCCTGGATAATTGCAGAGGCGATTCCAGTGTTTAACAACCTCCTGAGTTTGATCGTAAGTTCGCTATTCTGATATAAGGTTGAAAGGTTGGAGGCTAACGTGCCAAATTATAGACGGCTCTGTTTGCCAGTTGGTTCACTTGTAGGCTTCCCGGATAGATCCCCAGCTATTTCTGGACACGTACTGACCAACAATAACAGATGGTTTGAGTGGTGTATTCTGGCTCTTTTTGAATTACGGAAATTATACCTCATCACCACGAAAGATATTCCTTACAGTGCTCAATGTATTTGTGTTTTGCGCTGGTGCTGCAATAGTATGTTCCAAGCCCTAACTGAGTGACAATCATGACAAGACTAAAAGTGTGTGTAGTGCGGATTGGGACTCTATGTCTCTGGGAGAGCAATCCATGAAGATTCCAGTGGTGGTGCGTTTTCTTGTGCTAACAACGCCTGAGTCGTGATACATAACAATCAAGACGTGCGCTTCCCACTCTGCCGTTATCCAACCTGGCGATCAACAATATCCAGAAGAGGGGGGAAGGCGGATGAGTATCTATGAATAATTGTACGATAGCGTACTGTGTATGTGGATTTATGGACCTTTACATAGCGATTAGAATTGTGATTTCATTGCAGGGGTAATAGTCCAGTCATAGTCACCAGCCTTCTTTTGTCTTTTCTTTTTTACTTACGTAGTTAACCAGTCAATCCGATTCTACACCCATAGGCTTCATCAAGCTACTACTTGATGAGAACCGACAACGGGCGCAAGCAAGTATTCTTATTACTGCTTCCAATGGTTGGTGCCTCTTGCAGTGTTTTCATTCCACAACAACTGCCGGACCAAAATAGCGAGTTCTGGCAAATTGAACTGGGGCATGAGTGAAGTGTTTCCCATCATGCCATCCCGCTCGACAATTCCTGGATTCAAACGTCTCGAGCGCCGACAAGGTTGTGCAGTTCACGTGCGTTTTTGGCCAAAGCCATGACATGACACAAGAACAATGTTGACTAGCTAACTAGTTTAACTTCCTCGTTCCCCTCAAACAACCTCACTCAAGTCAGAAATGGATTTTTGAAATACCTCCACGACCACAGATCTATTTGGCTCATACTATGGCTTAACCTGCTCGTCAGAGCTCTAGGTATCACCTAATCTAAGAAAGTATGGTGGGTAGTCAATCCACACCCCAGATGGGCCTCTGGCCTCAAAATATACATAACTATGCTACCCAAATACAAGCAGATATCAGTGCTATAGAACAATTCTGAGCAAATCCATTAGGCAAAAAACAAGATTCTAACATAGAATATAATGAGAGCCCTTCTAGACAATATAGAACAGTATCTAGAGAAGACCAGGGACCTGCCAATAATATGGGAAATTGTAGCTGAAGTGAACATATTAAAGAAAGCATAGAAGAAAATAAGAAAGAATATAATTCAGATTAAAAGCTTACTGTCTGCTCTAAATAGTAAAGTAGCAGTGTGAAACTATGCATAAGCAGTTAAAAGCCCCCAGGTGATCACACTCACTGCTTTGAATCTAGGTGCAGGAAGAATAAAATCTCATTGTCAACTAAATAACCTGTTTCAATGAAATACTAAAAGTATCTAGACAACACCCTCTGTGAAAAATCCCCAAGCCTCTTCAGTGTTCTTATATGATTGGAGGATCTTTGGTAAATAGGTTGAAGCCCATTCCCTCCATTGGAAAGTCGTAAAGAGTGCTTTGCGTTCTTCCCAGTACTCGGGAAGCCAGCCACTCTGCTCCCAATCAATGACGCCAACAACATGTGGCTGCGGAGTCAACTTCACAACGATGTTGCTTCGATGAAGGTCACCATGTGTGAACTTGATAGCAACATCATCAGGTAGTTGATCGCAAATCCAGTCAAAATTGACACTATAGGGATCCGGCATTGGGCATCTGCATAAGAAGGAAAACCAATCGTGAAACCCTTTAACAGAAGAAAAAGGTCCTGATTCAGCCTGATATTGTACATTTAACGTCCTGTCAAAGAAGTTCGATCGACTAATGTTCCCTAATAGATGCGTCAGATATAGTCACTTCTCAGCTATAACGATCAGCTAGGGCATACCAATAAAGCAGTCTTTTGGACATTGCTCAAGCTGACGAAGGTTGTCAAAGCTTATCTTAAGCTCTCGACAAATGGCGTTGTGTTGATTATCATTCATAGTATCCCACATCTTCTCTAGCGTTTGGCCTTCAAGTGCCTCCATATAAATATATACATGGCTCTTCTCGGTTCTCCAGCCATAAATCTTGGGTACCGGAACAAAGCCTCTCAAGCAGTGATTGATGGCATGAAGGCATTGACCTTCTGCAATGCTAACTGCACCTCCCCACTTAACGAACAGTCCGAGATTCGAAGACAGCCGGCGGTGGTTTGTAGAAGTCCAGACCTGCTGAAAACCCTCTTCGTTTATCCACAGATTTTCCTTGTAGATGCTGAGCTCGGGCTTGGGCTTGAACTTCTGCTGGTGACGGGAGACGATCAAACCGCCGGAAAAAAGACGAGTCTTTGAAAGCCGCGTTGGCCTCATTGGGGAGCATAGCAGGAGTTATCCTGACCGGGCCTTATATTTTTCAGTAACAGTTTCATTGTCGAGTTTTGGTTTAGAACTCACCGGAAAGGGGTGGAATGGCGCCGGGTGCGCGCATGATTACTCAAGGGGAAAGAATTTTTGAGGGAAGAAATGGTTAGCAGCCTTAGTGATCAGTTAATTACATGGTTGTGGCTTGGAAGGGTAATTGCATGATAGAATAACCTATGCAAAGCATAATGGGAGGATCGCGACAAGCCTATGGAGTACTTACTAGTTATACCCATCTTGTCGTGAGTGATGTCGACTCCTTAGCGCGCGGATAATCAACGGGCCGAGGTGCATCTGAATCATGGCAACCATCAGGAAATTGGTGTTCCCTGATTAGTCACCAAGCAACCATAACGTAAGCGGACACGCCGTCCGTAAGTTACTAACAGATTTGTTAGTAACTACCGACGGTTCATTGGTCATGTTCATTGCTATGGAAGGGTTGCTACGGTGGTCTAACTATAAGAGGTCGGTCACGTGCTAGAGGGGTGAGCTGGATTACCTAACAAGATTACGTGATTGAGCTAGCGATCACGTGAGGACATGCTCGCATAGCTGCTGACAAAGCGGCTGGGGCGGTGGATGACTAAATCAATCAATTCCTCGTTCCCCTCAACGTCACATAAATTCGCCTTGTTCTCCCATGATTTGACTCGCTGGCTATCAAAGCGGATCTTCGGGAACAACGTGCAATGGGGAAATCCGGATCGACTTTTAACTCAAAAACAAAGCAAAATCCATTGGTTCAGACTAACAAGATGAGGCTCCGGCCATGGTACTATCAAAGCTTCACAAACATGCCAACATGTCGGTGGATATGCACGGGACCTCTCCGAGCGATATATGACAAAATGGGGTGTGTATGTTTTATCAGTTTCAGAAAGCCAACACCTTTTCAGGAGAAAACAGTATGCTTATTGCTAGACGACATACTCCGTATATGACCGTTGACCTTTTACCGTGTGACGTGATCAATTTCCCGTTAACCATTACAAATTCAGAGACTAGTCGAGGAGTAAGAATGATGGAAGATGGGAGGAAGGTGCGTGTGCGCGAAATCAGGGCATTTGAATGGAAGTTAAGTAGAGAAAAACAGAATGGATACAGATCATAGTGGGTATTAGAATGGATATAAAAAAGCCTAAAGGAGAAGAAAGAAGACAAAAATAAAACAAAAAAAGGCTAACACAGTCTAAAAATGAGGCGTGTTCAAGGCCATCAACATCAACAAACCAGACACTATACCGGCACATGGAAGAGTCAAGACCCAACCGCTGAAAATCCACACGAGCTGACGCCAATTGACGGCACCGAGATCGTAGTTCATGAGGGCGGTCCCGACAGTCGCCCCAGTCAAGCACTGAGTCGTACTCACTGGGAGCCCAAGTCTCGATGCGAGGAGGACGGTGATGGCGGCACCTAATTCCATGGAGAATCCACGGGTAGGGGACATTTGGGTGATTCGGTTACCCAGGGCTCGGATGATGTGAAAGCCGAAGAACCAGAACCCAGCACCGAGAAGGAAACCGGCGACGACGAGGATCCAGTCTGGTGTTTTGGTCTTGGTCTCAACATGACCAGCACGATAAGTTTCGTAAGCCGCGACCCAGGGGCCCACAGCGTTGGCAACATCATTTGAACCGTGAGCGATAGACATAACCATGGCGCTAGCGACTTGGGCATAGGTCCACAGATGCTCGACTCTGTTGTCATAGCGGGCGGCGCGGGCGTGGGTTGCGGCAAGGCGATCTGAATCATGAGAAACACAATCGCGGGTGACACCTTGGAGCAAGACGTATTTGAGAATAGACCAGAGCCGCAGAGGATGATAGAGGGGGAGATGCTTGTAGGGAGCCAGGAAGCGCTCCTCGGGCTCGAGATGCTGCTTAGAAGCTAGAGCGCTCGGGGCTGGTGGGGTGGGTCCTTTTTCAACGTTGGCCGAGTCAGTAGATTCGCCGTTCTCCTTTTTTAGATCATCTGGGGTCTCTGGTTGACTAGAATGCGAGCTCTGATAGTAGTCGATCACGAAATCACCGTCCGCGGGAGCTGGGAAGGGGATCCGGGGGTTTTCTTTCCAGAGCAGAGGACCGAGGGGAATATGGCGGGCGCGAAGGCGAGCATCCTGCAAAATCAAACGACGATGGAAGTAGGGCAGAAAGAAGGTGTATGCTATTGCCAGGCAGCCGAAGAAGACGCCGAGGATGATTCCGCACATTTTCCCCACACCAAACTCTTCAAAAGACTCGCCATTGGGAATTTCGACAATGATGAAAAGTGCAAGAATGGCAGCAGTGATGGCGAGGTAGAAGGGGATCATGCGAAGGGCCCACTTCAAGCTATCAGTGCGGTTGTGGACGGAGTATTTGATGGTTGCGAAAATGAGAGCTGAGAAGCCAGCAGCGATGGCGGGAGCAATACCCCATGAGGCAGCTACCTGCGAGACTGAACCACTTTCCCAAGCCCACTTGATGCTGGCCTTGGAGGCAAAGCCGACACCGATCAAGGCACCGACGACAGTTTGAGTGGTTGAGACGGGGAAGCCGAGGCGCGTTGCGATGAGCAACCAGGCTGCGCTACCTACTTCGGCGCAACCCATACCCAGGATCAGGGTGGCGGGAGCAGGGTTGAAGCGTTCAATGTCGATGATTCCGTTTTTGATTGTTTTTGTGACACGAGAACCCAGAGCCACGGCGCCGACAAACTCGGTAATCATGGAGAGGAAACCGACCTGCGGCATGGTAAGGGTTCGGGCGGCCACAGAAGTGGCGTAGGAGTTGGCGACATCGTTGGCACCGTTACCGAAGGAGCTGGCGCAGAAAGCAATGGAGATGATGGCTATTATCCAGTCATATTTTTGTAGGACAGCCATCGCGAAGAGAGAGACGAGGATGGATTTGTGCTCGCGTGAGCGAGGCTCTCCCTCTTTGTAGATGTCTTTTAAAAAGGAGAAAAAAAAAAGTATCTAGGAGAGGGAGCTAGAGGCGAAAGAGGGGCAGAGTGACGAGGATGAACGGTGACAAGGGAGAATGAATTGAATGAGGGAGAGAAGATTGTTTCTCAAGATTGGACCTTGGGGAGTGATTCTTATACAGAGGGAGCGGGACAAAGGAGGAATTTTCTTTCTTTTTTCTGGAATTCGCCTCGTGGGAGGGAGAGAAGTGGAAGCGTGGGACTGGGATGGACTCGACGGGACTCACAGCAACGCACCAAGCGAACTGCAAAGGCGCGCGGAAGAGCCAACGAGGAGGCAGGATCGACGGACGTGGGCAGAGAGGACTTGGCTGCCAAGACCAGGCGGCGCTGTTGCCGAGATCGGATCCCTAACGCCAAGACTCTCCACCCCAGCGGACCCGGACAACAGGGGAACCAATCAGCGAGCTGGCCCAAAGCACGTTCCCGAGCAAAAAACCGCCTTGCTGGGAGATTCTTAGTCATCCTCGTCGAAACGTGCTCTCCTCCGCTGCTTTCTGTCGCTCACTCGACGCTGTTATTATTAGTAGTTAGCGTGCAATGCGCACTCGGGGCTTCTCTTCCCTTCCTTCCAAGATCCAGGCATCCTCAACGCCTCTAACTAAGCGAAACACACAAAGCTTGATGTTGGAATTGCTTGGGATCGAAATTCTCACTGCAACCTTAATAAACCGGTCCTTGGCCAGGCCATAACTCCGAGGAATCTCTTGCCAATACGGAGGACCGCACCATGATTTAAGGTATTCCGTTAGGAGGTGGCCTTTACTCTGCTGCTTGCGTTCTTCCTTTGCACATTCATCTCTATTCTCGATGGTTCTCGTGCATGTAATTTGCATGGCAAGAGGGGGTTTTGAGCGGCGTAAAAAGCCCAACGAACGGCGACAAAATCCATTCAAGGACACAAATCCACTAATAACCGTCATTACGCTCAAGCCTCTCTCTAGTGAGACTGGATTCGCTTCTTCTCCTAGCCCCTCCGTACCTAAGAATAGTATACTAATTGGGGCCGATACAAAGATGGTCGTCCAAGCAATCACAGAAGATTCACCAAGTGCAGACGAAATTGCTAATCGGCCCTTGGACGGTTTCCGACACTACTCACATTTCAGGCAGGAGATTGCACTTTCAGAGAGAAAATAAATAAATGATAAAAAGAAAAAAACGGATATTGATCCGGTCGTTATCCGTCACCAGTCCCCCTATTGGAGAATGTGCAATACACGCTTTCCATTAGAACAGCACGTGCTGTCCGCTTTGCGAGGAAATTGATAGGGAATATCGCTGCCATCAAGATATCAAGCCTTCAGATACGTTTTCGCGACTGAGAATGTCAGTCTAGCTCGTTTCCCTTGCGAGGGCCATGTCTCAATCGACAGCCGAAGCCGATATCCACCCGGATGTCCGCTGCTAGGCAATTGTTGCAAGCACTGGAAAGCCTACACAATGCTGGCATTGTTCACTGCGGTTAGTTAACCTCCATTCTCTCATTATTTCCTTGCTAATGTATAATTATGTGGGGGATCACATCACTTGACAATCTCAGCAGAAAGGAACTACATGAGAAACCTGGTCGGCCGTTAAAGCAAAAAATCCCTCATGTGAACACCTACAAGCAAGCAGAGCTTGTTAAGCCTCTAGAGCCTAACGAGGAGATCTGCACAGAGGGGAATTCTATCTTGATGACTTTGGCCTATCAATGAAGGTTGGTCAGCCAGTTCCTGTTCATGGCTATCCGCCTATTGTCTACTGTTCTCCAGATCGAATACACAGAGAGGATCCAAGCTTTGCGGATTCAAGCTTTGCTTGTGGCATGTGGAGCTACATTTGTATCTTTGCAGAGCTTTATCTAAGCCATATTCCTTTCTACATACGCGGAAAAGGTGAGGTGTTGACTTCTATGGTCCATCGTCTGGGCCCATTACCCAAGCATTGGCAGGGCCGTTTCTCGATCCCCGGCCAGTCCCTTGATAAATTATACGAATCAAATACTACCACAAAACCAGGCGCTACCCTTGCAGATTTTGTTGCAAAATACCGCCCGGACGCTGATTTGGTTGAGCCACAACATGTACTGTCTATCCTGTCTAGAGGATTCAGCTATTCCCCTGAGAAGCGTCCGACCGCAACACAGCTCTTGCAAGATCCATCCTTTAAAGCTATTATAAACAAGTACTGCTCTTAGCACTCCTTTTAGGTGAAGGGGCACTTGAGGCCCCAACACCGCCGTCCACCTCATATTAGAGCAGTTTGACAATATAAAATTTGGTAAAGCTGATGCAAGGTGTCAAAAAGTCTCCCCAACATAGGCCAAAAACCAGAACACGATTCCTTGCTAATAAGGCTAAAGCATAAAAGTTTCTCAAGGCAAAGTGGCGTCAAATGGTAGAGAAGTACGGCTTCATTGTGCATAGATTTGGGAAGCTGGGCAGTTCATAAGTAATTTATGGCCTCCATCAATAGGTCCGGCTGTCACGACTCAGGAATCTACGGGATATCATACATACCATCTAGTGGCTACTCACCACTAGAGGACGTTCTCTTTTGGCCGAGTGGTATAGAGGTATGATGGTTTTGCTGGCCACGATAAATTGTGAAGACGGAAAGAAAAATATTCTGGGAATCTGATAAGTCCGCCGTTCACATGCATTCCTCTCACACTCCATCAGAACTGGAACTCTTTTCATCGTCTGAATCAGAATTTTTTGACAACCCGATGATAGTTTTCGAAGACTTGATGCCAAGGCATCGATTTCCTCCTTAGGTGATTCTTTTGCATCAAACGTATTTTCCTGGTATAATGCTGGCAGCAACTCCAACCCCGAGATATTCCTACCCGAGGAGAGTAGAGTAGACTTTTCTAGGTACTGGCCAGGAGAAGCCCAGCAGAGCCATCTTGACTCCACCCGATCGGCACATTCCATATTGCCTCTATTCTTCGCAAAGGTAGGTTATCACAAACCGGAAGTAAAGGTACCGCCGCGTCGGCCGGTTCTCAGAACGAAGTTTTAATTCTTTTCCGTCAAGCTCCTAACAGGTAATTAGAGCTCGTTTACTACGGCAAGATAATATAAGACTTACACCCCATTTTCGAGTTAAATTCCCATATCTTGTAAACATCCGATTCCTCATGTTTTCGTCTACTAAGACGCACTTCCACTTTATTTCTTGATTCGAATTAACCGGAGGCACGGGAACGATTACTATAGTTCCATCGTCAAGCTCCCCTTCAATATTCTTGTGGAGCGTAATGCCTAGAATATCATCAGCCATATGAAATTCTCGAGACGAGCTACTATTTAGCTTACCGTTCTTAGGTTCAGAGAGCAACACCTCTCCAACGCCGAAGAGGAAGTTCAGTTCTCTCCCCCCCCCGAGGAAGCTCTTACTAGATGTGCTGCCTTAATGTCCTTTTCTACTTACCATCCTGTTAGATGGCACCAGACCTCGTCTTCGGCATTTTTGGCGTTGTAGTAGCTGATCACATCGTGCCGGAATTTTGACTGGTCAAATTTACGGCTTCTTTGCTTTGACGTGGCAGTCATTGTCCTTGAGACCATTGATGAGGCGTATGCTTGAGGCGTATGCTCTCTCCAGGAACTCGAAAATTGGTTCAGGGGCGACATTTCTGCTCTTTTGTGCGTCGCACTCATCGTCAATATCTTGCTCGACTGTCCGCCGCTGCCTCTTAAGCACACGTATTTGCCCAATCACAGGCTCATATTGACGATCTAGCGCCGCCATCTCTTGGTCGTATTCCGCAAGCTTCAGCCTGTCTTCCGATAAGGCATGGTGTAACCCCTGCCGATAAATCTCACAATACTCGATGTCTTCTAGCAAAACTTTGAGTTTTTCCTCCAAAAATTCGGAGATGCCTGATTGCATGGAGATATTCGACAGATCGCTTGCCGCACTTGATCTTCTTGAAAATTGCTTGTGAAGATCTGCTTGAGTTTTGAATGGCAATAGTAAGTGGGGAGAAACCATGAAAGGTTTTAGAGAGACACGTGGTGGAAATGCTGGAGGCTTATCCATTTTGAAGTAACGCGAGAAAGCTTGGGGGGTATCAAATGATATTTGAGTTAGAAAAGAAAATCAGGGAAGGAGGATAGAAAAAAAGAGAGCAGCCTGACAATGAGTGTAGCTAGATGATGTTAGAACTGGAGTGAGTAGTTTATGATAAGGGTGTAAATGAGTGTAATGGAGTCACCGTTATGTTATTATGACTCAACAAAAAAACAACACGAAAGGGTTCGCCGATCAATCTCTGGGAGCTACCGAATCTCGTCAAGCTTCTCGGCTGCAAGATGCCATATTGGTTGATCTTCAAACCAACTTGCCGGAATTTTTGGGTTGTTTTTGATAACGTTTCGTGCTTGCACTATCCGTAGCGTGAGCTGCAACTGCAAGCCATACGTATGGGCGGGATTCTGCGCTTCGATATACCTGATTGGATCCTGGAAAGGGGTCTAACCGGGGACAAACTCTTCGTCGCAATGATCACGGGTATAGTCCGCATTGCCCGGCAACATCTCGAGTGTTCTCTGGTGCTGTGCCCATGAATTTGTTCCAGTCCTCAGATAGGGCATGGTGTAAGCCCTGTGTCAGGAACTCAGGAATCTACGGGGTATCATACATACCATCTAGTGAGCTCACCACTGGAAGACACCCTCTTTTGGTCGAGTGGCACACAGATTTGGTTTCTCGACGCGATAACCTGGCGGTAAACATCGCAACGCTAAGTGTCTTCCTCGAAAGCCTTAAGCATTTTCTCCAGATATTCAGAGATATCGGATTGTATGAGAATATGTGACATGGGCGCTTGCTGCACTGACTGTCCTTATATATTGTTTGCAAAAGTTTCTCGTATTTTAGATAGGGTCGGTTTGCTTATCCGTTAGTAGGCAATATAAGGCTTTTTAGAGACTCTTGGTATGACAATGCGAGGGCTAGTCCGGTATATATTATCGCGTTGAGAGACCATCCAACGTGTTTGCCACTCGACCAAAAGAGAACGTCCTCCAGTGGTGAGCCCACTAGATGGTATGTATGATACCCCGTAGATTCCTGAGTCGTGGCATATATATATATATATATTGATAAATAACACAATTAATGACAAGTATCAAATGATATTGGGTTAGAGAAGAGAAAAACTTGTTTTCTTGAGAGAACAAGCGATTTATATAGCTCAAGAGCAACATTTGTGACTCATCTTGTGAGTCACAAAATTGCATTCACTGTGAACCATTGTAAGTATGTAAGTGAAATCTGTTGGTAGAGATTTGGAGGAACAATCCTTCTGGCGATGTCAAAGACTTCAAATTACCTAAAAAAAACATTCAGCCAAACAGAGCAAACAAGGAAAAGCCCGTCTGCTTTGTCAGCAAAATCACAGGAATTCTCTCACTCATTCAGTGACTTTGGGACAACGAGGTTGAACAGACAGTGTGGAAGGACGAGTGATATGCAGAATGGGCATATGAAACAAAGAATTCCACCACAGAAGAGCTTGTGAATGCCCTTGTCAAACATAAAATCATTAAGGGACAGAACCGTTGCAACCATGGCTTCGCGTCCGTCACGCTACACAACCCAGATGAGGGCAAGTTTTGCATTCAATGGGGGACCAGGATGCTATGATAAGGTCGCTCTTTTCGCACATACGCGTCAACGGCATAGGTAGCACTATTCCGGGCATTGGTGAGGGCAAATGCATCTACCATCCTTGTCGGAGGCTTCCTGCGCCCGTTTCCACCGTCATGGAAGTTATTAGTGTGTGCATTTTCAAATGGGTTACTGTATCAAGCTGTGCTGCATCGTTATATAACTACAAATCTCCTGAGTGAGCGTCATCCGGTTCGGATCCCGAAAGTTTGCAAGCGACATTCACGCGCAAGCACGCTACTTGACCTCCGACATCACTCGGCGCCATTGGCTAACTGGTTACTCGCTTGCAGCAAACTAGCAACCTTCCGATACCCTAGCTCTTTGGATATCTTCTCCCTTGTGCTATCTGCGGAACATGCGATCGGAACCCGTTATATTCAGATCTCGCCGCCAATCTTGCATCTACCTCGAAGATCAAGAATAACCCACGGGAAACTGGGTCTGATCTGTTTGCTAATCAGTACGTTGTTGTGCAGAATCAACGACCTGTGTAAAAGTTCGCTGATGACATTACGCGTAAAGAGAGATGGTCCTAGCTCGAGACCACCTATTCTTCCTTAAATGGACTCCTGTCAGTTGCTTCCTGATGCTTTTTCCTGGATTTCCGGTGCCGAAGTACTTTTTCGTACTTTCATTTATTTATTTATTTTTCAATACTTGATTAAATTTTCTTTTCTTTTCCATTTCTTGTTTTGTCCCTTAACGAAAGTCATGTCTGACGAGGCTAATATGGTGGTGTCGGGGGATTGTAAAGAAAGATCGAGCGGGAACAAGCAGTCCTCCTTTCCCGAAGGCGGCCGCGAAGCTTCCTTGGTTGTTTTCGGCAGTTTTTGCGCCTTCATGGCCAGTCTGGGTCTTATGAATACCGTCGGAGTGTTCCAAGCTTGGATATCAACTCACCAATTGAAGAATGTTGATGAGGGAAAAATTGGCTGGATATTTGGGGTATATAACTTTATGGCACTTCTCAGTGGACTTCAGATTGGTCCTATTTTTGACGAAAAAGGCCCTCGAATGCTCATCTACGTCGGGTCAACCCTGTTCGTCATTTCCCTTGTGCTTCTTGGCTTCTGCGAGCAGTACTGGCATTTCTTCGTGGTATTCAGTAGCCTATGCGGAGTCGCTACTTCTTTTCTCTTTGTGGTTCCTGTCGCAAGCTTGTCTCACTTCTTCAACACTCGCAGAGGCGCGGCAACCGGCATTGCAATTTCTGGTGCGAGCATTGGAGGCATAGTGTTCCCACTTGTATTCGAGCGTCTTGCTCCACGCGTTGGGTTTGCATGGACATGTCGGATTCTCGCCCTAATTATTCTTACCCTCTTGGTCCCGAGCTGTATTCTCATCAAGTCCCGGCTCCCGCCAAAACGTTCTACCAACAAGGTGATTTTGCCGGATATTACGATACTTCGGCAGATGGCTTTCGCCCTTATGACGGCAGGGATATTTTTTCTTGAATGGGGCTTCTATGTCCCCATATCCTATATCACGTCCTATTCTCTCGCATGCGACATCCCTAGGAACCTTTCATATCAAATGGTAATTTTTATAAATGTGGGTTCCTTTCCTGGACGGTGGATTCCAGGGCTCGTCTCAGACAAGCTCGGTCGGCTCAACACTCTAATCATAGCCAACACCCTATGTGTTGTATCTATCCTTGCAATTTGGCTACCAGCACGAGGAAATGTCCCGGCGACGGTCTTATTTTCTTTTATATTTGGCTTCGCTAGCGGAAGTAATGGTAGTCTAACGCCAGTTTGCATAGGCGAACTATGCGATATTGAACACTATGGAAAATACTACACAACAGCATACTCGCTCGCCAGCCTTGGGTAAGTTTTATCACAAAAAGCCGTGCCCGTCTCTTGTATGCTTGCTAACAACAAATCTACTCGAAATGAAGAGCTCTGACGGGAGTGCCCTTGGCCGGAGAGATCCTGAATAAGTCTCATAATAGCTATGTGGGATTGATTTGGTTTGCAGCAGCAGCTTACACCGCAAGCATAGTGTTCTTTCTTGCTTCAAAAAGATTCGCAGTTAAAAAGACACTAGAAGATAGTGTTAAATAAATACCGAATCTTGTCATGTGAAGCTCCTTCAGTTTAAGAAAGGTGAGAGAAATCCGTCTGCTCACTTTCACAGTTGGCCTTCCATTAACCAATTTTAAGACAACGGCCTGTCGACTACACTGGCTGTAAGCAATCATGACAAGAAGTTTTTCCCCTACGCGTAAACTGCTAGAAGAGTTACACCATGAGATCCTCGAGAATCGTATGCTACGGAAGGTCATCGCGGTGTTATTACCCATAGAAAAGGCACCCAGCTCCCTCATAACTCCCCTTAAACAGTCCTGCATGCGTCCTAGCCATCTCAAGTGGCTCATGAGAAAATGGCAGGAATTGAGAAGAGAAACCCAGCGCCTGGACGACAAGAATGTCGAATATAAAAGCGTGGAATGAAAATATCTACGGATTTACCTTCTCTTGAACAACGCTAGTGCTTAGTTTCCCCTGGTATTATCAAGGATCTTTTGGAGCTCGTATTGGCATTGGCATTTTATGTACGGAGTAACTAGCCAGGTTATGAAATTTGTTGCTGTCGTGTTTGCAACCATTCCTAGCACCCTGTCAGTTGCATGTCAACGACCCTACAATCTCTGATTCTGTTGTCCTTCCTCGCCGTTCCATTTGACACTCATTTCAATTTCTTTTTTCTTTTTTTTTTTTGAAAAAAACTCTGGTTCTTGTATTCGTTTCTTGTCTACTGATTGCGACAATGACCCAAGGAAGACATCGGAGCATGGACAATGACAAAAATGGCATTGTTCATGCTCTTGAGCAAACCCAAGACGTCCCCAGCGTTGCTCCGAAATACATGGGAACTGCTGCTGATCAGCGCGAAATGAGCAATTTGGGAAAGGCACAAGTGCTGCGTGTATGATAACCACAGGCTGGACCGTGGATATTCTGGTTTTTTTTTTTGCCTTAAGCTCACATTTCGTCAGCGGAATTTCCAATTTATCTCAATCCTTGGATTTGGCAGCACATTGATTTCAACGTGGGAGATTGTGGTGACGTATTTCAATCCATCCTTCCCCCCCAAATTCCCTGGGCCATTGGCTGAATTGAGCCGCTGACAACCGCTGCATGCTTCTTTCCTTTGGGCTTTTGAACGGTGGCACTGGCGGTTTGATATGGGGTTTCGTTGTGATCTCTTGCGGAGCGTCGCTCGTCTTTGCGAGCCTCGCAGAAATGGCCTCGATGTGAATTTGGCCCTATGGAAACTTGTTTGAACTTTTGTTTTTTCATCCCGTGGGCGGCACTAACATATTTTGTAGGTCACCAACTGCAGGCGGCCAATATCACTGGGTCTCAGAATTCTCTCCCCGCTGGGCGCAAAAGTATCTTAGCTACATCACTGGTACGCTCCATGATTCGATGAAGCCTACTGCCCCTGCTGACCTTTTTGATACAGGCTGGTTAACTGCGTTGGGGTGGCAATGCACGATTGTCGCAATATCTTTTATTGCGGGAACTGTCATTCAAGGGCTGGCAGTTTTGAATCACGAAACCTACATCCCGCAAAACTGGCATGGCACGCTTATTACTATTGCAATTGCAGCTTTTGCTGTGACCTTCAACTCCTTGTTGGCCAAGCACTTGCCGATGGTGGAGTGTTTACTTCTTATTTTACATGTCGTTGGCGTTTTCTTGATTATTATTCCCCTTTGGGTTCTGGCTCCTCGACACCCAGCAAAATTTGTTTTCACTGAATTCAGCAACGGTGGCGGCTGGAGCTCTATTGGCACGTCTGTCTTGATCGGATTTTCCTCCTCACTTCCAGCGATGACTGGCTTCGATTGTGCCGTTCATATGGGTTCGTGGCACTATCCCCAGAGCCGCTGCTACCGACCTTCGTGCTAATATTTCTACCCGTAGCTGAGGAGGTTAAGGACTCTTCGAAGACGTTGCCAAAGGCAATCATGACTGCTGTGCTCATCAATGGTGTTATGGGCTTCGTCATGATGGTTACACTATGCTTCACGCTTGGTGAAATTGACCAAATTCTCAACTCCCCAACCGGATTTCCGTTCATTCAGGTCTTCTACAACGCAACTAAGAACCTCAGCGGAGCGTCAGCTATGGTTTCTATTGTGGTCATGGCACTCACTGCTAGCGCTATCAGTGAAGTTGCCACAGCCTCAAGACAACTGTGGTCCTTCGCGCGCGACGGCGGGTTACCATTTTCAAAGACGCTTTCCTATGTAACATGCCTCGTCCCCCCATTTCATCTCGCAGAATTTTCTACTAACAAACCATCGAGGTCCCTCCGAATTGGAACATCCCACTGAACGCGGTCTGGGTTTCTGTTCTTGCCACGTCTCTTATCTCATTGATCAATGTTGGCTCCGAAGTTGCGCTGAATGCGATCACGTCGCTCACAAATTCCGCCCTCTTGTCATCATACATAATCTCCATCGGATGCGTGTTACTAAAACGCATTCGCGGAGAACCGCTTCCGCCTCGCCGCTGGACTCTCGGTCGATTTGGTATGCTCATAAATATTGGCGCTCTCTGCTATCTTCTGCCAATGTATGTCTTCGCATTCTTCCCCCTTACCGTCGCACCTTCACCCGCGGACATGAACTGGGGTATTGTCATGTACGGTGGAATCATTGCTTTTGCTAGTGTATACTATGTTCTCCGGGGCCGCCATCACTATGTTGCACCAGTCACCTTGGTGAAGCGAGATCTATAATGGAGATTGGATCAACATCTTGATTTCTGAAAAGGATTAGTCTTCTAGTTTATACTACCTATTAAGACATGTATGTTATTATAATAAATGAGGAGATATTGACATTATGTAAATCTCAATAAATCATATACAAGAATTAGAAGAAGCGAAAAAAAAAAAAAAACACTCATTTGAACAACCATGTGTTGATACAGGGAGGCACGGAATGGGTCAGGTAAATGGATCTGAAATGGGCCGCGTTTCGAGGTATAACTGGAATGCCTTTTCAAGAATAGCGTATTGGAGACGGTTGCCGAACTGGGAACCGCAGGACACTGTGCATAGATAGGTATCGTGAAGGACGGAGTATGCGCATCTGGCCAGGGGATACATTGCATTTTTATCAAGCCTATATCAGCCATCACCTGAATAATGGCTCCCGGTGCTTGTCAACGGAGGTAACGAAGATAAAGAGCTCGACGTTCGTTCGCAATGACAACGGATGGCCCGCTTATGACAAGAATTTCAAGTCATCATCAATTTTCCTTGGTTTGTTATATCGCCCTTTTCGGCGGTGAGTGCCTTTTCATCTGTTGAATTTTAAAACCCACAGCTGGATTCTGCTCTGTTGCAGAGGAGGCTGAAACGGTTCATTCGAACGCCCAGGACTTCGAAGTGTTGCCTTGATCAGACTCTTACGGCTGGATACCGAGATTCCCACGGCCTGATGGATGCAAGACGAGGGTGTCACAAGAAACTCGACTGTCCAGTTTGCTTTAAAGACGCTGTAACGGCGAGATACTCCAACGTGACGCACAAGATGAGTTTTTTCTTCTGCAAAGCATATAACTGCCTCAGTAATGGCCCGATCTTGTGTAATATCGCCCTCCTACCGACCACATCTAATGCAATGTGAATTTCCTATTCCTTCTTGTTTTTTCCAGAAATTTGGTTACCATTATCGTCCACAAGGCCCTTCTCGCGCATGACTCTCAACGCTTCGTGGAGTGGGTCCAGTTCAGGACGCGGCGCTCGATGAGAGTCGAAAAAGTTGTCAGCCCAGGTAAAGTACTGACCATAGTTGACGGTGAAGTACATGTGGTGAAGGGTATGGTGGGCGGGACTGTTGATGAATTTTTCGAGCCAGTGACCGGATATCATGTCGCCGTCGTGGATTAAGATAGTCCAGATCTGAACGAGGCCGAACAGGGTCATGTAGAGGTACTTTTGTACAGGGAAAACGAAGACAAACAAACTAGAGAACCTCGTCAGAAACATCAATGAAGTTGGGTCTGGTATTCTGAAAAGCCTTACTGGTAGGGCAAAGACTGAACATATCCGTCAAGGGGGTGGAAGGCAAGGGCAGCCCACGGGGTTGGCACTAAAAACGCCAGTCAATTAGCTTCGTGTGATAGTAGGCAACCTGAGCAGGAGAGAGAATTGCAATCCATACCAATCCATTTGTGGTGGGGTTTATGGATGTACTTGTAGACGCTGGGGTGATGCTCGAGACGGTGAATCCAGTAGATGAGGAAGTCGTTCCAGATCATGAACAATAAAGTCGAGATTCCTAACCACGCCCAGCCATACTCATCCACCCTGGTATACAAAAGACTCTTGCCGCGCACCTCGGCCAGGAAGAATGGAAGGGTGAAGATGTTAATCCAGGGGACCGCCTTCATCGACGACACTATCTCCTGTCTGATTTGGTTCTTGAGGAAACGCGGGTGGTATTCGAGACGCCGGTCAAAGATAAAGTAGTAGGAGAGGGCACTGAAGACCCAGTAGAGCGACGAAGCGCCAATCTGCGTGATCACCAGGATCGAGATGCACTGTCGCAGGATGTTGTCGCGCGGCCATGCGGACAGGGTTTTGGAAACGGGCGAAGGGACGAAGTAGGCATAGGCCCTGTCGAATATCAAGGGATCTAGGATCTCAAGGGCTACATCCATAACTGATGGGCGTTGACTGTGATAGGGGCGATGACGAGACTGGGAGAGAAGAGTTGACGTTGTGATGATGAAGAAGACGAAAAAAAAAAGTATTAATAATTCCTGGAGGTTCACGTAACTATTAACTCACTAACGAGTTTATTTAGTTAGCTTTTCCCCCCTGAAAGACGCAAGCCACACGGATCATCCAACGCCCTGATCGCATGCAAACCACCTTCAAAGCAAAGTTTGCCTGTCGTCACCACGGATGAACGAGTTCCGGGTTCGAGGACTGTCAATTTAATTTGTGGGGATAGTATCTCCTATTGCACTATCTGGACAGAGGTGTCAAACAATCTTTATTGCATCATGGACACCTCACATTACAGGCCGTGAATGGCTATCAAAGCGCATGCAGGTAAGAATGAGCTCCTCTCCTATTAGAGACTGTGAAAGAGTAGGTAGAGTGAACCTTTTCTTTTCTTCTTTTGTCTATCCAATCTATCCCTGGTCAATCTATTTTGTATGTTTCTTAACATCTAATGGTCTTGTTGGACAGTGCTAAAAAATGCTGCAAAGCCCTTATCGTTTGGTCTTCTCGCTACCCATTCACAACCGATCATCGGCTTGTTTGAAGGACCGCGACGACTCAGCCTCCGTTTCGTACGAGACATCTATGTCCCTCTTCATAACTATTCCAGGTTCCATCTCCCTTGACCG
The DNA here is from genome assembly GCA_001430935.1 of Amauroascus verrucosus. Classification (NCBI taxonomy): domain Eukaryota; kingdom Fungi; phylum Ascomycota; class Eurotiomycetes; order Onygenales; family Onygenaceae; genus Amauroascus; species Amauroascus verrucosus. Next base: position 117,402 of record LJPJ01000408.1, read on the forward strand.
GTCGTCTCCCTTCATATCAATAATGTACTCTTCACTACTCCTCCAAGGAGAAGTTTGCCCACTCTCCTTGCCGTGCCGCCCGCCTGTGCTGACGTTTGTGACCTGCTTGCCGCTCACTCCATGGATTGATCGGTGCTGAAGAACATACGAGTTCATGGGCCCGGAGCCGTAGCGTTTGCTACTGTTTTTAACCGAGGACATGTGGAATAGTCGTGGGAAGAGGCGAGCAAGGGGCCCCTTTAAAATGGGTAGGCATGCGCAGATTATACCGGTGTTTGCCTCAACCAGCGTCCATATGGAACGGGCGATGAAATCCCCTGATTTCATGGTTAGCCGCTAATATATATATATGCATTTAAAGCACTAATAAGTGACTGCCGAAACAATACTTTCACCGACTTACAAGTAATGTCCTTCTTTGGACCGGTCGTGGTGTGTGCGACAGCGGTCGTTCGTATGATGCTAGTAATACATACACTGCAGGCCAGTCAATCTTCCACTGCACGGGATCTCACTGGGGGAATGAATCACATACAATGCTCCTAGTGCGAACACGCCTAACAAACCGATCTTTTCTTTCCAGTGGAGATGCAGTTTGATTACTGGTTGGATCGGTAAGAACAGCAAAATAAAGTCGAGCGACGTATTGGTTACCGCAAAACCATACCAAAACGCATCCTTGTTGATGCATTTCTTGTTCTGGATTGACTTGTCCCACGATGCTTCGAGCGGAAGACATTGTAGGATAGTGGCCAGGAGAGCAGCGATAGCCCAAATGGTAACGGCAAGCAAAACGCCATAGCATACTCGCTGAAAGATCTTGGAGATAAAGATACGTATGTAGAGACATACAATAGACGCTTTCGTGAATCCGAGGACTAGTTTATAGAGGGGTTGCGCTATAAAAAACCACTATCATTCAGGAAAGGAGTTTAGAACCAAAAAACGAGCTACCGGCGGACACAAGTGAAAGAGCAACCGGCGAACCTTTAAAGATAATCTTTTGTCCGCGGTCGACAGGTCGCTGGATCTTGTGCCATATCCATGGACCACGGCTGTGGCTAGGTATTAACATGACGTGCCAGTTTTTCGTTGGGAGAATGGAAAGACCTGCCTAGATTGATGGCAGCGGTTAAGAAGACCGACGAGACCTGAAATCATGCAATTGCGTCAACGGGCTATCAGGGAATGGCCGTGCGAGCGACAGAGCCCGCAACAGTTTGGCTAAAGCAATTCCACTTACTAGCGCAGCAACAATCAAGTAGTCGTCTACCCCAAGTCGCTTTGTCGAAAGTCTGGAGAAGAAACGGGCGAAAACGAAGAGACCAGCGACCAGCACCATCACCAAAGCGGTGATGTACAGCTGGTACCCTCTACTAGGCGCCGATGGGGTGCCTTGTCCATAATTGATGGTCATTCCACTGACGTTCTCCCCATTCGCGGGAGCGGGACGGGAGAGACTGAGGAGTGACACGCAGGGAATGTGAAGGACAGGGCGGCAAAGGCTGCAGATCCTGGTCAAGAGGATTTCCAAGATACAATCACTCTTAAATCAACAACGAACAAACACACAACACGGACAATGTCTAGTGGAAGATCACAGTGGAAAAGGAGTCCCGGGACACTGGACAATATGTAGTTGAACAAGGATCTCGACTCCACAAATCCTGCACGGCTGGGTGCGCGGGGAGGCAAGCGCCCAGATGCACCCCTGAGATCCCAATCCGCAAACTACGGCAAGGCCCAGGGAATCTGAATCTGAATCTGAAGCGTGGAAGTGAAGCTTTGGTGGAAAAGGGTTTAGGCCGAGGAGGGGTGGATCGTACCTTTTTTTTTTTTCCTTTTTTTTTCCCTCTTGCGTCTCGCGGGGAACCACAGTCGTAATTTCCGGGATGATAAAAGGTGCAACAAGGTTCCCACGACCCAAGAGAGAAGGGAACTCTTGTTAATTTGTGGTTGTGGAGGGTTGTATTGCCCATAGTAGCATATAGATAGATAGCATAGTGGGTGTCCAAGCGGGGACATGAGGGACTCCATTCGCACATGGTAATTATATCTTTGTACATATAGAGGACGCTCGACACAGGTGGCAGTATCGAAAGAGCCCAGGGCTGTAACTGAGTTATCTTTAGCGCACCTGCACGCGCCGATTGTTGGATGAGAACTGAGCACAGCAACTGGCGGCGTGGTGGTAACTATGTTGGCCATATACCGAGTGAGTAGAAGGGATCTATTCAAACAATGCGGGAATAGTCTTTCTCGTACGCTCTCCAGACCCCGATAATTAGTTAGTCCGTGTGTTGAATTTTTCATCCACGGGAAGAGACCGAATAAGCTTCCAGTCGACGCAAAACTAACTTAACAAGAGACTTTTCGGGGGCCCTGTGGAGACGCATTCCGAGCAATCCAGACTGTGCGAGAGAGCCAGGCAGAGAGAGAGAAAAGAAGCGCCGTGGCGTGGCGGGAAGGCGAATCTTGACAGCCTTCGCCCACGATGCCAATGTCTCTTGTCCTGGAGAGCTCTTGCAGACCAGGCATCGCCCAGAGTGTCTAAGGCTCACAACGATGGCCTTTGCAGCACAAAAGGGCAAAGAAAGGTTTTGCAGCCAGCGTGAAGGCTAAGAGCTGTTAGTTTGAACTCTGGTGTGCACTTCTTCTAAGTTACGATGGGATCTTCTCCACAGTGCGCGCGGCCAATATTCCCGGCAGTGTGGAATTCAACGAGTCAGTTCGTCATATTCACGGACGGAGTCTTTGAATTTGCTCTTTCGATTTCGTTGGGAAATTAGTTATGGCTTCTTCTCCACCGTCCACTTCTTCCTCGCGTGGCTTTTCGTGCATCTCCTGGAGGCTCGATGGACTAGTTAACAAATGCAGGAAAACTCTACACGCTACCACTCAGATTCGGCTTGAGATTGCGCCTTTTGAGCTTGCAAGTAGCAAAGAAAAGCTATTCCTTCCCCGCTATTAGTTACTTAGTTAGGTTGAAATGGGTGTCCCAGCAAAAAAAAAAAAAAAAAAAAAATAAGAGGAAATGGGCAATCCAAGACAAGACGGGCTTAGCGGAAGCAACGCTCCGTTCATTCGCTTGTCCAAAGCGAAACTCCGAAATCTGAGAACCAGGATGTGAAAAGGCAGTTAAATAGCCCAGTCCTTCCTCGCCAATCCCTGCACTGTCGGTCAATGCTCTGTTGCGCCTGTTTCATCCTCCAGAGTAGCCATGAAGATCCCAGCAAAGTTGTGCTTTGCATTCCCCCTTCTTGGGGGAGCCCTGGCCGATTGTCTCACCGTTGACACCACCAATGGCCCCATTACTGGCCACCTGGCCTCATCTGCTTCTGGTGTCAGGGAGTTCCTGGGAATCCCATATGCCAAACCTCCTGTAGGTTCGTGGCGTTTCAAGCCGCCGCAACGTTACTGGGGAAACCGACACTATGCCGCCTCGGATTTTGTGAGTGAGCAGGAGCCTGCAGGCCCTTTTTCTGTATCCTTGAGATAACCCTCCAGCTAACAAACTATGGCCTAGGGAGCGTAAGTCAACACCATACCTGCGCTCACAGCCAAGCTCCTGCGGGTTCTTTCTGAGCTTGCTCCGTGAGGTAATAATTAGCGGCAATGACATTAATGTGTGCTCAGTGACTGCGTATTCACTCCCTCCAAACTGGTTGCTTTCCCGGATGCGACTCCCAATTTCCCCAAAGTTTTCACTTCCTTTACTGGAGGTCGCGGTAATCCTCAAAGTGAGGATTGTTTGACTCTTAACATTTGGACCAAGAGCACCAACAACAGAAAGAGGCCGGTGTTGGTGTTCTTCTACGGAGGCCGTACGTTCACTCGGGCTCAATCGTTCTAAAATTTCCACTAATTTTTTGTATGCGTTAGGATTCACCACCGGAGATACGAACACTCCATTCTACGACGGTGAATTCTTCTCTGGCGCCGAAGATGTCGTTGTGGTGACTGTTAACTATCGCGTCGGCATCTTTGGTTTCCCCGGCGCCCCCGGTCAAGTCCAAAACTTGGGCTTGAGAGACCAACGCCTTTCCATTGAATGGCTCCGGGATAATGTCAAAGCCTTTGGAGGAGATCCAAACAAAATCACAATCTTTGGTCAATCCTCTGGCAGCCTCTCTGTCGATGCATATGCCTATGCATACAGGCAAGACCCCATCGTCGCAGGTCTTATTGAGCACTCCGGCACCATCTTCAGTTTTGCACTAAACACGCCGGAGCTTGCAACCAAGCACTGGTATAATGCCTCTGCTCTTGTTGGTTGTGGCTCGGAGGGGGACGTGCTGGCTTGCATGAAGAGCAAAAGCGCAGATGAGCTCAAGGCCGCATCTGCCTTGGTTAAGCCGCCACCAAACACCAGCGTCGCACGATCCCAGCCAGTCTTCCAGCCAGTTCCAGACGGCGATGTTATTTTTGATGACTACGATTCCCGCGCGGCTCAAGGAAAATTTGCCCGCTTGGTTAGCCATCTCAAATTCTACCCCAATCTCGGAAAAGTCACTAACCAAAATCGACTTCTAGCCCATGATTGTCGGCCACACAGACCATGAGTCCTCATTTTATAACATTTCTGCGTGGGCCAAGGGCCACCTTCTGACCGATGCCGAATGGGAGCAGTTCGTCACCGAGGTCTTCAATTGCCCAACCATGAAAGAAGCTGATTATAGAACCCAATATAATGTTCCCGTATGGAGATACCGTTACTTCGCCGATTGGGATAATACCCGTCTGTACCCCAACAGCGCTGCCTATCATGGCGTTGATCTCCACATGATATTTGGCAACTCTCAGGGCGTCACCGGAGATGCCGAGTCTGCTGCGCAGACCCAACTCAAGCGAATCATGCAAAAGGCTTGGGCTACCTTCGCCTCGAATCCTTGGAGTGGGTTGGCGGACCTGGGATGGCCTGTTTATCGGAAGAATGGTAAGTTTTTCAGCGGTTACTTTGGCTACTATGACTGGCTAATAGTTTCTGATATCGTTATAGGTAAAACGTTGGCTCGTCTAGGTTACAACAACAATCCTGTACCCTCGTTCATCATGCCAGCCACCTATGATGCTGCGTGTGCTGTGTAAATTTGGAAAGTAATTAATATATTGCTGCTATCTGTTATCAATCTAGTTAGTTGCCTAATGACTAATATTTGTTTACTTGGTTCATGAATTCGGCCTCATCGGTTTACTTTGAATATCTCAATGTTTCAAAGTCAAGCAAGAGGGTATAACATTGCAGGGTGGAATTCTGAAACCCGTTCATATATCAGGTTGTTGCAGCCGTTTATAAACGCCGGCTGAAGTCATAAGTTTAGCTGCCAAGAAGATTCGTGACAGCGGGCAACTGATGTGTACCCCCAGGAAACAATAAAAATTTTATGGACCCTTCTCTGATCTCTCTCTTAGGGGAATGATGAGTGCCTTGGATGGCCTCTCTTCAAGGATGGTCGTTGCTTGGAACACGTTATTAGTAAATAACCCATAAAAAAGAGCTTAGGCATTCATTATCTCGTGAAGCGTTCGATGCGAATCAAGTGTTCCTTGATTTGCATGCTCCATCTTACATTGAACAAATGGTCTAAACCTACCTTGTTCTTCCAGGCTGAGCAGATCTAGCAGGTCGTCTGTGGACTTGGATGGCTCGTAATATCTCGGATGTATGAACCGCCAGTAAATTTCATCAAAAGCCCAACCATAGGTGGCCGCAAAGAAAAAGCCAAAAGTTACCGTTCTCAAGCGACCGAGCCATATGGTCGGAAAGACGTGGTGATCCGAGATCGACCTCGCTCTTAGTCTGGGTGCTTTCGCGTTCGCGTAAAACCTCCAAAGATATTTTCTGGCGAGGGAGGTAATGCTCGACAAAGTCATCAAAGCTGGCATCCCAGGTCTCTGGTCGGGCCAGCAGCAAGGTCCGGGTCAACAAGGACAGTCGAAGGTCTCAGGTCGTCGCAAAACAAGATAAAGGGCCCGCTGTTGTAAGCTGTTGAGAATTGTTGGGCAATTTTGCGAGAAAAAAAGACAGCGAGCAATGTACTTCCTTTGGCAATCGGCCTCGTCCTAACGGCGTCATTCCGCTGGGTCTCGAGGTGATGAAGGTGATCATCTGCCAGGGATAAGAAGTAAGCGTTTGCTGTCTGGCATGTGCCCTTCGAGAGCATTTTCGGAGGGAAATTTCCAAGCCCTACGAGTTCATTCATATTAAAAGTTATAGCGCGTTTATTAACAGACCAGCCGCCCGCATCGTTCTTGACAAGTCCCCCAGTGTTCGGAAAGCGGCACTTCGACAATTCCAACAGGATATCAGCCATGGCGCGATAGGTTCTTCGTAGGAGGGTGGCATCAAGGTTGAGGTTCAGCGTTGACGGCGTCATGGGGTCGTCGGAAGCTCTGAGAAACTCGGAAAGAACCTTGCCCTCCACGAATTCCACGACCATGTACGGCCCGACAACGGAGGTGCCTTTGCCTAGGATTCGGGGAACGGGAATCGAAGTGCTTTGGCGAAGATAGCCCATCACCGCAACCTCGTCTTCAAGTTTCTCGCGCCTAAACATGGACCTTCCAAGAGCGGGAAAGCGCACAAGCACGTCAGGTCCCTCTTTGAACTTGACTCTGTAGCAGCGGTTGAAGAAGCCTTGGGAATGATGGGCAGCATCAACTGGCTCCCGGCCGCAGTGATGGAAAGCAAGGCGTGCGGCCAGTTGCTCATTCTTGTGTTTGTTCAAATGTCGCATCCATACAACAAACAGAGCATCACAGAGCATCGCTGTGATGCCGAACTTTGAACCCCACCGCCATTCTGACCCAGCATACGGAGAAGCTCTGTGCTCAATCCTCACTAGTTACTACTTAGCCAACCATCGACTAAGTTAGTTACTCCGTATATGGGGACGAGAGATTCCGTTGGAAAAGGCGGAAAGCGTATTTCTTTTTTTTTTTTTCCGTCTCAAGTTCCCCGCGAAGGCAGCAGGCGGTTACTGATGGCCCGCCGTTGCTATTATTAACTACTACCTACCTCCCTGGCTGCTGCTGAATATACCCAGCAAACTAGCTAATAGTTCAATTCTGGAGGAGAGGAACCGTCAAGAAAGATACCAGAGACAAGTTAGCGTATTCCTTCTCGAAGATCTCTTCCAGATCAAGAAGTTCGTCTTCAATTCTGATACTTGCAACGTTTTGCCAAAATTCCTCACGATATTGTGTCACTCTCGTGGCCGCGGGCTAAGACCTTGCACTAGCTGTCTGCATCCTTGTCTCACTGCAAACTTCCCTCTTGCTTCCCTCTAGTGTCGTCCACTATATTCTCTTTGTAGCGCGACATATATCTGGCTATCGCTAGATATGGCCATAGCACCGTTATCGACTACGATGACGAGCACGGGAGCGGCATCATTACCCGCCAAGAAGAGCACACAGAAAGAGGCGTGCAAGAGCAGCCTACGGAGACTACCAAGCTACATGAACCGGATGATTCGCATCCATTTGGGCCCTGGTTTAACTTGTGTCAATCTCGTCGAGCTTCATTCCTTGTCATTAGATCCTATATATCTCAAGACCGATGGAAAGCGCTACTTGGACTAAAGTTGGCAATTGAGCTGCCAATTGTTCGACTCTCCGTCGGCGTGTTCTGTTCTCTTACTAGGAGGAAAAAGACTTTTTGAAACAGGGATCACTTACTCTCCATACCACGCTGACAATTGATTGTTGATATCCTTTGTTAAGATTGACAAGAGGATATAAAAGAGTGTGGCGTCTACGCTCCTTTCGAAGCCATGCCCACTTCAGCACCATTTCCAGCAGAGGTTTTGACCAGCCCTCGCTTTGTTTTATCCACGATACAATATGCATCTTTCGCTTTCTCTTCTAGGCGTCGCTGCCACGGCATCCCTTGCCGCTCTCTACTCACCCGAAACTCATTTTCGCTGCAATTCCGCACCTTCTGCCGAGTTTCATGCCTTATCTGCAGAAGTGACGGCTGTGGAGTCTTCTGTGGAAATCAAATCTCAAGCAACAATCGAGATTAACACCTATTTTCATGTTGTCGCCTCTAGTAGATCCGTGGCTGATGGCTATATCACGGTACGTCCGCCTCTTTAGCTCCAATAAGAGGAATCCTTGATTCTACGCTCTAATTGCATTCCACTTCTCTAACTACTTGATAGGACAAAATGCTTCAAGATCAACTTCAAGTCATGAATAAAGCCTACGCGCCCTATGGATTCAGCTTCAAGCTTATCAACACTACTCGTACCATTAATGCGGACTGGGCTACTGGCGGAGACGAACTCAGAATGAAATACGCGCTGCACCAGGGAAAATACGCTGACATTAACCTTTACTTTGTGAAGAAGCTTACAGATGGCTCTCAAGGCGTAAGGATCAGAGGGATTCCAATACTACCCTAATTTAGAAACACTGAAGGCTGACTGGTATCCGCAGAGCTGCCCTTATCCTTCAAACCCTTACCCTGGTACCCCAGGATATGTCAAGGATGGATGCACCATATTGTCTTCCACGACTCCTGGTGGCAGTCTTACTCGTTTCAATCTTGGTCTGACAGCCGTGCATGAAATCGGACACTATATGGGTAGGCGCCCGTTCTTTCGTAGTCAATTCGTTCCTGTCCATACTTAGATGCCGCAAGGGCATTAAACAACCAGTTGCTAAGCGCAACCTTCTGCTAGGGCTTTATCACACGTATCAAGGCGGTTGTAGCAGCACTCTAGGAGACCGCGTCTCTGATACACCAGCTCAAAAAAGCGGAAGCGAAGGCTGTCCAGCGGGTCGCGACTCCTGTCCAATGGAGCCAGGACTTGATCCGATCCACAACTACATGGACTCGTCAGACGAGTAAGTGGCTTCACCATTTTTTGTTATCTGTCACTGTAAATCCCGCAGTGCTGACGATATTTCTGCAGTTCCTGCCGCACAGAATTTACTCCTGGGCAGGCTAAGCGCATGCGGGATATGTATAATCGTTTCCGGGCCGGAAAGTAAAGACTAACTTTCCGCTTACGAGATGGAAAGGATGGCGTTATTTACATAGTGCAGGGTGCGCCGGCCGTGTATTTAGACTTAAAAGGTTAGAGAACCCTAGTTACAGGGCCACGAAGAGGATGAAAATGTTGAACAGTCTCAAAGCAAAGCACCAAACTATTGGACGAAATGCTGAGTCACAATGAATTGCTTCAATACCACTATAAGACAATATTGGCTCAAAAGCAGATGTCCAAGAACCACAGGTAACACCCGAAATCCACTCCTAGCGATGGCGCTGTTGACGGCCAGCGATTCATCAACTTTCCTCGCGTGCGGGTAGGTACAGTACATAACTATGTAGCTTTGCCCATGCCTGTTCAGTGTACCCATGGAGGTAGTTGAGTACTGTGCGACCAATCAAATCAAGAGTAAGTGATGTCGAAACCCCCATATTCGTTTTGAATCACAGTAGCGTTAAACTTCTGACTTTTATTGAAGTCGACCTGGCCTGGTTCGGCAGAAATGGCCTCGTAGCTGAACGATTGGCCGACTTGAGCCTGAAATTCGGCAATGATAAGCCCAACAATCGGCTTTATAGTATATACTTTGTTCGGGTCCGCAGTCATCTTACTCGCATCAAGCTGATCAGAAACGGCTTGCTCGTCTAAGGGCAGCTTGGGGTCCGGCTTACCGAGGCAACAGGAAGCTTCCTTCCATTCTGTTCTCTTGCCAGCCCAACAAGAGCCCTCGTTTCAACGGCCCGGAAATCCCTCTGTGTTTTGATTTCAAATGCACCGGGTTCTGCATTCTGCGCAACTTCGTCTCCCAGAGTGAAACTGAAAATGCCAGCCTCCTCTGTGGCAGTCGCAGTGAATGTTGCTACGTAGGTGCTCATGTAAGATGCATGGACATGGGAAATATAGGAGTTTATAAAGCCAAGCACGTACATCCTTTTTCTTTACTAGTGCCTAGGATCGCTGGTCTAGGGCTACCACCTGAAACGATGACATCGTCCCCGAGAGGTTGACCGGTGGTTCCTACCCCTGAGTTTTGTCATTGATTAGCCCGCAAAGCACTCTACCAAAATCTCGACAGAGGGACAGCTGGGAGAAACATACACGCGTAGAATTGGGAGTTTATCTGAATGGTCCGGTAGTCATCATTGGGGAGGGTTAGGGTTGACCAGACATTGGCGTATTTTTCCTCACCAGTGCCTATAATCTCAGGAGGCGTCTGAAAAAGCGCATAAGTCTTTGCCTCGCCCGTCTGGTTACGGATTTCAATGTTATAAGAGGTAGTCATCTTGAGCGTTTTGGGTTGTTTCGGGTCGACTTGGGGTCTGAGATCCGCTAGATCGGAAACTGAGCACTTTTGCTAATTGGATTCGTTGTGGGGATGAGTCCTTTAGAATGATGTTTAAGGAGAAGGAGGGAAAGGATCTTTCTCTTCTCTTATAGTCGCTCCACAGTCGACTACAAACCCGGCATTGTCCCGACTCCAGCTGGAGCGACGAAGTCTTTTGAGATACCGCCCTCCCATCACTCCAGAGTGGGAAGCTGAAAAGTGCGATGCAGCAGCCCATCACTTCAACATGGCTGGCTGAAGATATACCATGCTGCGGGTATTGGGGATATCATTTGACAAATGCGTGTGCCTACGCTGCAGCAACTCAATCAGGCAATGCAGCAAAACATCTTCATAAGAGGAATGCAGGACTGGGAGAGTCATCTGCCCCAGCCCTGATATTCCAGACTGTAGTCGAACCCGCACAGTTTTAAACCGAGCTATTTTGGCGACGGATTCCGGCATGGACGTTTTTATAATATATGGAAATGGTTTCGGTCAGCTAGCCATTTTTCCATTGCTCGGCAAGCTGCATACCAATGAAGTCCTTCTCAACTTGCCATTGGGGAAGTAATATTCCCTACTGGGGAGTGTGGACGGGCCTGTGAAGCCACAGGTGAAAGAGCATCAAGAGATTGCTATGTCTTTATGTTATCTTGCTCGCGTTGCTCGTGCATCGGAATCCGCGTCCAGAGTCCCTTTTGAGTCAATTGATTTTGATTTGTTGCTCTACTCCGTACAGTACTTGCAATCGGTATTCTCAAGAGTACTTCTTCGAACAGAAGCGCAGTCGGCACTGATGGAGTGGCATCTCTCTCTAGTCAACCGTTGTGCTGAATTGTACGTAGCTCCAAATTTCGGTGGTTGTCTGAGTGATGTTCTGGATGGTAAACTTTACGGTTTCCTTTGTTGACCCTCCGGCGCGGATCATTCAGGTAGCCACGATTTCGTGGCTGGCGATGGCTTCAAACGGCACACTCAACTGAATGTGATAATATGCGGTCCGGTTGTCAACTCACTATGGTCACAAAAGATAGAGATCGGCCCGAACCTCTGACTCTGGACGTAGTCAACCAGCCAGATTTACTCAGATCGATGTCGTCAATATGCCATCCCTTCCCAATCGCGAGGTCTCTGGCTGAAACCGGGAGTCCAGGCCGCGCAAAAAGTTACAATGCTCTGCATGTTCATTTCAGTCAACCACTCGAGAAGGTCCACATGCACAGATACAAATGATCAACAAAGCGGCCCTCTCCCGGAAAATTAAGCGATCGCCCATGGGCCACCAGCAAAGATTGACCGTGGAAATGCGCAATCCTGGCTACACTCACAAACCTTTGGGCGAGGAAGACACGGAATAATAGAACAGGTTTCTTGATGATAAAAGGCAATATCAACCCTGCAGAGTCTCTTGTTTAAAAATTTCTGCAGCACAGCTTTTCCCTCGATTGCGACGAATATTCCTCGACAAATCAGCCCGAACACATTGCAGTGTCAACTCCCAAGTAACATCAGCCATGAGATTCACATTGGCTTCTTTTCTCCTCAGTCTCAATTTCGCATTTTCGGCCGGTTTAGAATCCGGCTCACCAGAAAACGTGGGGGTGAGGAATGCGGGGGACTGGAGATGCGTCAACCCAAATGGATCAATTTCCGAAGACTATCGAATCACTCGAAAATGCTGTAGCGAGGCTGGGGGGAACCTGCGGTTGTGCGGGCTTCATCTCGAGGATTATTGCGATGCCTACGACAAGACGGAGAAATTTATTCAATGCTGCCGGCAACATGTCAATTTCGGGGCTCGTGAATGCCCCTGACCAAGTTGAGGTGAAAACGGTATGTGCGCTTCATTTCCTCGCCAATATCCCTTTCGTATTTTGTTTCTGAGTACCAATTGTATAGGGCATTCAATCTTAGGATTCGTAGCCGGTGTTGTTTGTTTAGGGGGGTTGCGGGAGAGGCGAAATGAATAACGAGCCACGATTTTCCCAACATGGCCTGCACCAGGGTACTCTGCGAATAGATTCCTCTAATTTCAATCCAATATATTCCAAGTACTGAGATTGCTTTTGTCATTATTCAATCATGTATCAATAATATCTTAAACGAACTTCCTGTTTAAAGTAATTATTGGTAAAAGCTCTTCAATGGTTAAATCTGACTTGAGGTAGCTGAAATTCATGTTGCTGAGCGGTAGAGATGTGGATTTCAGGTCTGTTAGTTTTAAATATTTTTTCATCTGACTATAAATAGATTGAAAATCTCACAGCCGCTACTCCTGCCTTAGCTGCAGTAGATGAAATGCGGGTGTCCTTAAGACATCTGAAGATAGCAGCAAAGTCGAATGCCAGATCTATAGACCCAATCGATTCAGTCTCGAGGGGCAAGTCCTCAAGACTCAGGAGAGTGGGGGCCTTGAGGCATTTATAGCAGGCAAGGAAGATAATGGTAAGAGAGCCGGGTCTGTCATTCGGTCAATAAAGTCGCAAATGTCGCTCATATGAACCAGAAGGTCCTGGGTATCTTGTGTCTACACACTGAACCCATTCGTGGCGATCTTTTGGAATGCCGTGAGCTGCCATATTGAACCATCACCCAGAGTGAGCATTGATCAGGGAGACAATTGCATTTATATGATTGTTTTCAAGCATATTGTACATACCTGAGCGTTGCGTTCACATTCCCTAGATAAGACCGGGGACGATCAGTCTCACTCGGGGCTTTCTGCTATCTCCAGCCTTGTTTTCCGCTCCGCAGCATCCATTACACGCCGTATCACCGCCCAATTGAGCTAGTAGTTTCCAGTTTCCTAAATTAACAAGAGACGGGCATTAGTTAAGGCTAGATGATATTAACTAGTATGTATAAAAAAGATTATCTGATTGAAAGACTAATCATCAGAGTTTCCAGCTAGTTGAACTAGCTGTATCACGTGATTCATTAGCTAACTAGTTTTCTTTCTGTTAGAGACACTTAATTGGTTGTATTGCTTCTATCTTGGGTTCGGTCTAACTATATGGATCGGAGAGTCACGTGATAGGGGTGAGCTGTATTACCTAACACTTTCTTTATATAGAGAGAGCGTTCCCTCACCCTCCATTCTCTTTCACAGTTACATAAATCACGATAAATAGCAAATGCACAGATTCTAAAGTCTCTACCAGACAGATTAAATTGATAGCTGATATCTTTAGTTAACTAAATTACCAAGTTATCTTCTCGAAACTCTCTCTTGAAAGTTTTTTAAAGGCACTATCCACCTTTGTTGATGGACATACATGCATTAGTGCCAGACCTACTAACTATGGGTTTATTGTCCATCCACCCCCTGTGTCTACAGTTTCTATCCGCCATAATGCCCTCGCCGATTTACAAGACCGAAGTTATCCGTCGATGCGTTGGCGAACTGAGGCATTGTCTCAACAACCGGGTTCATATTAATTGATGGCGCGGCCATCTTGCTTTTGGGGAGTCATCATCCCACCAGTGATGTCGATATCCTTGTTCCAAGCAGCAAAGATCTTGCGGCTCTGTTTTCCTCGCTCGCCACAGACAAAAGTTGCCAGGACTCAGGAATCTACGGGATATCGTAGTTACCATCTAGTGGGCTCACCACTAGAGGATGTTCTCTTTTGGTCAGGTGGCCCACAAGTTTCATGGTTTCTCTCGACGCGATAGTTTTTCCAATGAAAATAGCTAGCTCCGATTCGAGCATCCCGATTTCTCACTCGACATTCTTACTATTGCCGTTCAGACTATTACTTTTGAACAAGCTAGCCCACATTGTTTGACAATTGAAGAAGTCAGATAATTCCCTAACTTTGTTGTTAATTGGAAACAACATCTTCAATGCCTTCCATTCTGCTACTGGGTTCGACTTTGATCTGGCATACAACACCGGAACATACAACGAACCGGAGTCAGTAGCTGAAAGGGGACGTGTTGCAGACGTCGAACTCGAATGGTTGCCCGAACCTGAAGAAGTTCCTTCCAATAAAATCTTTGTGTCAGAGATCGGCTACCGGGAGGCTGGAGCACATCTGAACCAAATGATCGATACCTGGTTTAAATACAACTCGACTGAAGCCTTGCGATGAAGATTTAGTGCTTCTACCTACGCCAAGATGACGAAAACGGCCACAAGAAACGATATTAGCGACATTACCGATCTTTGATTTCTCTGCGGTGAGATGCTTATAAAATCTGAGTATGTCAGTGATGAGTGTGCAAACAACTTCAAATTTGGATACTACTCCTTACGAGCTTCGTGAAGAACTTAGACCAAACGCCACGGAGAAGCTTATCAGAGTTGGTGGCAGAAAGTTTATCCTTCTATGGGACCAGAGCTCCGACGACCAGCGGGATTACTTCTGCTGTTTCGCTGAGCCGGGCGCCGATCCGTGAACTTTGGAGCTCTGAGAAGGAATTGGAAATAGCAGGGAATAAGTGACATTATTACTAGGAATCGATTCAAAGAGCATATAGGATTTCTCAAGGCCTAGGAGTCGATTCAGCCAGTAGCTTGATAATCTAAATGGGTGAGAATGGAACGGTTATAATAGTCTTCTATACTACTATATTAAGAATATATACTTACAAATACTAAGAAATTATATATATTTCTAAAGCATCATTCTCTACAATAAAAAAGTACAGTACAGCAAGCCGGCCGGCAAAGTGGTTCACACTTGTAATTATAAATCTGGGGGGTTACCGTTTCGGGATAATAGCAGATAGAAGATTCCTAGATTGGAAGGAAAACGGTACGCCGTGCCTGGAATGAGGAATGTGGTTGTAGTCCAAGATCCTGGACTCAAGTTGAGATGCCAAACAGTTGCTGGTATTAGCATGGTGCTTGTGGCCCAGTACCTATCGGGACCATCGTTAGGACCGACTTCGTGAGGTAAAAACCGATAGCCAGGCCACGCTGTAGGACTTTCCTTCGTTGCAGTGCTGTCAAAGAACCGGCGGTGTGTTTGGGGCTTCTCGTCAAAGCCATGTGAGGTCAGGGCAGACCTGGCCAACCCCAGTCCGTCGCCTGCAACTGCGACGAAGATGTCAGTCAGGACCAAGGGGCCGCCGAGGGCCATGATGACAAGATCTCCAACCACGCAGTATCTCAGACCAGCCGCTTCAAGTACTTGAAGAGGTGGAGAGACAGTTGGGTCCTCGCGAAACTTCACTTTGTAGTTGTCCATTGTAATGTTTGGATAACGATGGATTACCTAGCAGGCTGCAGGTTATCCATCGACTCATATACATCAAGAAGTCACGTGACATGATGCCAAGCCCCGTAGCGGAAACTTCCGGTCTCTCGATAGTCGCCTAAGTTTTATAATTTTTGCAATGCCTCGATGGAGATCGAGCAGTTGAACCGATGGCGGATCAATTGTCTGATCAGGGTTAAGGTTCAGCGTGCGGGTGACAGGGAACAGTGGGTTGTGTAGAAAGGGGCTTTGCTCCATTGAATCAGTTCTGTATTGATACTGGATGCCTGTTAGTTTGAAATATATCTGGAATTGAATATGAATGGCAAACTTTGCCCTGAGAGAATTTGACAGTGGCCTGATTTTGCTACAGCACAAGGGCGCATTTGGAAAGATCTCATTGGGATGTCACGACATGGGCTGTTGGAATCTGGTGCAGAATTATGGGCCGAGAAGGCAGAGTCTGAATTAGACCTTTCACAGTTTCAGCATGAGGCTCTCACTCACCCCGTTGGGTCAATAAGATGAGCAGTGATCCCTCGTACGCCCTGCCAGCATGTGTGGAAGCTGTGCGAACTCAGAGAAATTAGCTTCCAGAATCACTTTCTGGATTCGCTGCACATACCCCGGTCGTGTATACGAGACATCTGCCGCATGCATTCAACTTAAGGAAGCTGGTGAGGACGATGTTGCATGTCTCTCCTCCATCCGCCAGTGGCGCCATCAAAGGCTTGGTTTAGGGGGAATGAGTGCATTTTGATCAGTGAGATCTCTGCTTCCCCCACTATTGCATATGTTGGCATCGTCTCCTATATGGACGAAGTTGACCTTCAAATGCTGAAGTGTCTCGACCTTGCTTTTGGAGAAGCATCGCCAGGAACAACCCCGGAGGGCATAAGGTAGGAAGCCCCTCAAATGTTCTAGGGCGCCAACTTATACAGTCTTTTTCTACGACGGGGTATAGCTTTGAAGACGAATCTAGATACCAGCTAGGCGATCTATCTAACGAAAACACTAGTAGCCTCCTACTCCTCCAATTGTCCTAATATCCCATATGCTGAAGCAGCTCAACCATCTGCACTTCCACAGTCTTTTTGTAACTTTCGATAGTCTCCTGAGACTGCCTTGCGAGAATTTCACTATTGGACAGGCGCCAGGGCAGAATTGTACTCAAAAGCGCATTGACATCCGCCACCTTGTCAATTCCTGCAATGATTCTTGGCCGCATCGACCCACCTTCTCCAGTTCCTCCTCACAAGCCTTTACGATCTCCCAATTAACTCCACCCTCAGCATTTGGAAAAAGGGGCGATGGAAAGCCCTGCAATTTCGCCTGGCGCAGCCTTGCTTGTTCACTCTCCGGATCTTCGCACCAACCGGGGAGTTGCTCGCCAGCACCGATAAATGAGCAGAAATACTCGTAGGAGGGGTGCGAGATGCAGGAAAAGTCATAGTCCAGCAACGCAGTAATGCGTCCAGGGTTGGGATCAACGAGAATGTTGTCAGGAGCTTAGAAGAAATTAGCAAATCAAAATTGAAATCAAAGCAGTAAATACTTACTGAAGTCATTGTGTGCAGTAACCCTCTTATCCTTATCGGCTAGGTATTCAAACTGCGCATGTAGTCCATGCTCAATAGAAGTATTCAGGCGCTTTCTTATACCATTGGCATGCCAGCCCTGAATATGCTAGCTCTTGTCCGCTTTGTCAAGTGCGATTCGCAATCTAGCCCTGAAGAAATCTTCATAAGAAGACCAGGGTCCTGCGACGACATTAGTCATGGAGGCACTGACAATGCGCCCGCTGTCGAAAGTTAAGCCGCCGATACCAGCAATGCTGCCTGGCAGTGGATAATCCTGCAAGGCCTTCAAAATCTTTGCCATTTGTGCAAGGATCGGTTTCTGCTTCTCAAGTGCCATTGTTGGAAAGTCCTCAAGTAGACCCGAGCCGGGCATGTGTTGCTGAAGAATTCATCCCTGAGCAGACCCAGCAGCAGTAACCCACGCATATACTGAAGGAACCACATGGGGCTGGAAGCCAGCTAGAGCATTAGAAGCAAGGGAAATAATTGCAACTTCATTCTCCACGCGATTTGCCGGGTTCATTCCATCAGCATCAGAGTTTGTGAGGCGGAGAATAAAAGACTCCGTTCCCTCTGGAATAGGAACGCAGCCATCTTGAAGCTCACTGCTCGGCACTTGTTTATTCGTAGTAGGGGAGGGCAGATTGATCAGATAGACAAAATTATTGTATTTAAAGGGGCACTCTGGATCATATTGAACAGGTCTGATCTTGACTGGTAGCCCCTGATACAGACATTTGTTCAGCATCAAAAATGGTAGTTAGTTTTGATTTTTGTTCATTTACCTTGAAGTCGAGCTGATCAGAGAACAATTTTGAACAAAATCAAGCCTAGCTTGATACTTTGTATGATTATGAACCATCTTAACGACGATAGAGCCAGACTAAATGTCCAGCTGGGTTGGTTTGGGAACAGCAGTTGACTGGGTTGTCAAGAGAATGGAAGGATGGGGGAAATTGTGAAAGGGAAATGAAATTCCTCAGAGAGAGTTAGTTACTGCTTAGCGTTCTGGGGCTGCGCTGCATTCCGTACTCCTTAACTAGTACCTTCTTTGTGTGTGATCTCTGAATATTAAGCTTGTATCTTTATAACTATAGTATCTAGAACTAGTAGCAAATAGCCTCATACAAAGAGAACTGTGTATACTCCGTAGAGCTATTTAAAGCTACTCTGTGAGTAAGATTCTAACTAGTAGTTAGTACCGAGGTGTAATAGTTTCTACTTGCTGTAAATATAGTTAGTTAATTAATTGGTTGTACAAACACTAAATATAACTTGAAGCTTAACATGCCCCCAAATAACTGGGTTATTTTTGGGGGTTGGTCGAATAACTAGGTTATATTGGGGGCATGTTATAACATCGGTAACCCAAACTGTTGAACTCGGTTCCCGCCATAACTAGCACAATCGGGGCGCTCATACCCTGAAGGTGTTGATACTATCTATCATGGAGAATCCGAGCTTCTAACCCCCTGACACCGCATTCTTTTTCAAATCTCAGTTCTCAGCACTGGCGAGCAGACATTTGCTAGGATTAACAGATTACAGATTTTGGCTAGGTGACCGTTATAGGCTCCCACCTTAGCACTGGAACGATTTGTGTCTCCATCCTTGCTATCACATATTAAGCTTAAATCCACCTACACAACCCTTTTGAAACAAACCTTCCGGATCATACTTCCGACTTACTTCCTGCAAGAACCTCAAATTCTCCTCACCATAGCCCTCAAACGGTTTTTGCCAACTGCCACAGTAGTTCATGTACCGATACGGATGACCCACCCCGTTAATCATAGCGATGGCATCAATCTGCTCGATTGCTTCGCGAGTAATCTTCTCAACAACCTCGTCATCGCCTCGCTCGGGCCAGTTGACAACAAAACTGACGATTACAAGGGATCTATTAAGATTATGCAACCCGAGAGGGTTCTCATCGCCTTTGCGCGCCCAGCCTTGTAGAAGAGGTTGAAATATTAGCGTCCAGGACAAACCGTTGATATTGGCACGTTTAATAGAGGTAATGGCATCGTGATAGACGGTGTGCACAGCTTTCAGAGTGGCAAGGTCGTTCAGAATGGTCGTTGTGCCAAAGGCCTGACGCTTGCCAGGAGGGTTGAGACCGTTCATCTCATCACAAGCATTTGTGAGGGTACGGACCTTGCAGGTGCTCCAAAGGCGCCAGAGCGGGCGAAAAGAAGAGCTGCTCCAGCAATCGGGCCATTCATTCTTGCCCTTGGGAGTTTGTGTATATACCAGATTCACGGATATCACCTGTAATCGGAGCTGATGAAGATAGGTGAAGCCAACAATGGGACCAGAGGCATAGCTATCATAGCCACCCGAAGGATTATCGGAGTCTGCTCTGCTGATGAATTCATGAAAAGCAGAGAGAACTTTTGCGGCTTGGCAGGACGGCATATAGAGAAAGCCACCCCAAACGTTGGTGGAAGGGAAGGTAGGAACGGTAATGTGTGTGACAATACCAAAATTGTTCCCGCCACCCTTGAGGGCTCGCCAGAGATCGGGGTTGGTCGTCGCCGACGCTGTAGTGACGGATCCGGAGGCCAACACGACTTCATAGCTCAGGATATTGTTGCAAACTAAGCCGAATCGTTGAGAGAAGAAGGAGATACCACCTATTTATCGGTGTTAGCTAGTTTTCCGGCTGGAGTGTGTAGGGACGAGGATGAAAGGTGTGCTAAATTTACCTCCTAATACCAAGCCCCCGACTCCCACAGTAGAGTTCCTCCCACCGGCAACAGCGAGGCCTTTCGCACTCAGGATCTCAAAAACTCTGGCCCACCTAGCACCAGCTCCAATAACCACGCTCAATCCGTCTTCCGACAGCGTCACATCACAAAAGCGGCTCATGTCAATCAGAACTCCGTCCTCGATGCTGGCAGCACGCGAAACCGGAGACCGGCCACCGCTACGGATAGCAAATAATCCGGCCGCCCTGTCCTTTCCTTGCTTTCTTGTATTTGGGATTGATTGCTGGTCAAACTCATGCTTGAGTATAGCGACAATTGTGGTTAGTTCGTCAACGCTATGCGGCGAGACAATGCATGCCGGCACAACTTCACACTCCTGTTTGGCCCAGTAGCAATTCATTAATCGTTTGAAGGCGGCATCACTAGGGAAAACGACACTATCAGGCAGGGCTGAGGCAAGACGTTTACTGACGCGTATGGCAGCCTCTGATGGGGCCCCCTTGAGGTTACTTGTTTGGGACGTTTGTAAACGACTCTGGGTGAAAAGATAGATGGAGAACGCAATTATGAGCAGAGCAGATGCTGCTGAAGGGAAAGACAAAACAGAATACATGATAAGCAAAATAACACCGATTGAGTGAGTTGTCTTAGCACTACAGGTAGAGCCCAGGATGTGCCTGTTCACTGCAAATGAATTTCTTTGATGCTGCTCTGGAAACAAGTGGGTGACTGTGTCTCTATTTATCTGATCCAGTTAGTTATGTACGACATAGCTCTCTGTGACACTTGACTCAGCTGCTTTTCGAGTAACTGTGTATGTATTTGTCTGATTGACATATCCTAATATGCAGTATAACTACTACTATTTACAAAATATAAAATGTTAGTTTTTTATATTAAATTAAACTACAGAGTACGGAGTACAGAGTAACTAGATAACTAACTAGGGTTTTAATTAATTCCCGGCAGTTTTCTTCCGTGGAGTAGTTAATCCATTGGCAAGGGGTTGGCGGCGGCACTAAAACTAGTCTTGAAGCTTATTTGTTTGGTATCGAGGTGAGCTTACTAACCAACTAATTAGGTCAGAACAGGCTAGAACCCCTTCGGCCGACCTTTCGGGCCACAGGTTGTTCCGGGCCCGCTCAGTTGACCTCAGGTCAGCTGAAAAGTCAGGAATAGAGCAGCTATGCCTAGAATCAGCAAGAAACATTTTTAGCTGTGATTTTACTTCTTGTGTAGCAAGTAATTTAATTCAGTGTCCCTGCCTATAACCCTGTCCTGCATGGCCCCTCAGACCCTGCCTTGAAATTTGTGAAAATGCTAGCTAGAGTAGTCTTCATTCGGGGCTTTTTCTGGCATCATCTCCTTAACAGAAAGGCAACTCTTAATCTTGGAAAGTGGGTTGTAGCAGGCGAAAAACTTTCGGACACTGGGCATACTGGAAGCAGTGATGCCAGCGAACATCTCAACTTGCCTATACATACTGTATTAGTTGCGAAGATAAACTTAAAAAGAAAAGGGAGGAAGAAAGGAAGAAAGTATGGGACGGTGGTTGTCATACGACCAGAGCAAAACGTAGCCAACTTTCCAGGTTGGATCACTGCCATCTTTCTGGAGCTGGATGCGATAGTAGAGGCTTGCAGCCGACGCAGCAACGGCACTAAAGGTACCTCCAAGTGAGCATACAGGGTAAAAGTGTCTTACATGATAAGCAAAATTCATAGCATACAGGCCACCGGTCATGAATATGAGCATGACCCCAATTTTCCTTGCCCTGGATATATGCAATTTCCGAACAGCTGGAATTGGGATGACGAAGAGGACACAGTCAGCCAGTGTGCCGATGATGCCAGTGGGAATGGAGAATTCGGCAAATTTGAGGTAATGCCATGAGAGTGTATTGTCGAGAATTGACTCTCCGGGCCACGGACTGGCGAGTACGAATGCGGTGATTGTAACCGCAACGTAAAAAAGAGCCGACAGTGTGGCTCCGATATACACGCTTATCCTAACATATCGCTTAATCTTGAAGAGGCAATAGTATTGAATGAAGAGGCTAAGTTTGATAAGCCCTAAACCCGGCGTTACCATGATCGTTGTGATGTAATATTGCTATCAGCCATGTCGTTAGTGATATTTCACTGAGAAATAAATGTCTGTCACTTACATAGAGGCTAGCCTTGCTCAAAAGCTTATCTAGGTAGACATCCCACTGATGCCTACCTGTTGCACCGTTGATACATCCTTTGAACCGTCAGCTGAGGAGAGTGGAGCGGAATTGCCCTCGTTTACCATTGACGATTATAGAAAAATATACGATGCTGCACATCTGCCAGGAATATGAAGTTAGACCCTATCACTGATTGGCGGCAATGCTACTCACAAATCCCAAGGTGATAGTCACTAATTAAATAATCAGCCTTGAATTCACCCCCTATGGTCAAACATGCGTGGATGTTCTCTTACAATCATCCCATCCCCAGTTCTTCAGGATAGCGAGCTTCGTATGGATGCGTATGGAGAAACAAATGCAGGCCAGAATAAGAAACGATGCACCAACCCCCAGAATAACTGGGACTCGAGTTGGCGGGTTTGCGAAATTTGCCTCGATGCCGGGTGGTGGGCTTCCGCCTGGAATTGCCCTGAGCAATTTTGGCGGGAGGCTTCTTAAGAAATTGAGGTCCGAATATTTGCTGTCAGCCATTGCTGCTAGATCAAAAGTCTAATGAATGACTGAGATGATTTTTGCGACCTAACGGCATGTCCACTCCTCAGTTCAAATATCCTCCTATGTGGTTTGCAGAGGGCCCCCATATCGCCAGGATTAAACAGTGGGTTGAGATTCCAACTAAGTCTTCCGCAAAAGGGTTGTGCCACAGAAGAGTACTGTCGATCCGCAGCAAAGGGGGCGGGAGAACGATAATCATATGGAATCCTCAGTAGTTGCTGGTAGCACTTAGACGCTCTAACGCTTTGCTCCCTGGTACGAACCGTCGTGCACACGTAGGTTGTACTAGGGATGACACAGGGCTGATTCCAGAGTGTAACTAATCCACGGTGGTACCAAGAATTGACCATCAGAATGGTCTACGGTACGATGTCTTGTTTCACAAAGCTGCAGTGTTACCAAGGCCTTTGAACCTAGGTGTAGTCTCCTTGCTGATGTTCATTTAATTAGCCATGTTGCATGGGCTGGCATTCTGGGCTGGCTCCACGTATCTGGATGGAACCTGTGATGTTATGAACCACTCCAATAGCGTTACTTAAGGGGTAGGACCTGTCGAATAATCGAGTCGGATGATATCAGCAGGCTTTGCTTCAATCCTGTGCCAGGGTTATTAGAGCGCAGGCCGCAGGAATTCGTACAAGAGTCAATCCTATGAAATTGCTGTGCAAGGTGAACCTTCGGATATATTGTTTCTAAACGGTGAGACTCGTCAGCTGGCGGCCCGATTCTTGGCTGCAGTCACCTCGATTGGGAACGTTAGACTAAATTCTTTAATGATAAGATCCTGAAATTGCCATGAAGAGGTGGAAGCGTGGCTGGAAGTATGGCATGCAGAAAAAAGGACATTAAGTTCTCGCTTGCGATGTCGATGGACACCCGGTAGCCCATATATAATAGCCATATCTGGGTATATATGTGATGAGTGCCCCATCAGCATAAGCCTGGGAAAAAAAAAAGTATCATAGTCCTATGGCGGTGACACTGGTACCATCAACCTTGAGTCTATCTTTGACCATGGGCTCCAGTGGCTGGAGCTGGCACTATATTGGACACATTTTCCTAGCATGGCAAATGGCAACCATATTGTGGAAATATTGGTGGAAGGCACCGGTGTGTGCAGTTGGGATACATTACCATCAATCCTCACACTGATTCTGATACCTAGTCAAAAGTCATCATAGCGGCATATCCGACCCCGTTCGGCAGATGGTTGACAGCATTCCACATGATAGTTGACCCGGAGACACTTCTTCAAAGGGCATATGACTCGGTATACAAAAACGCATCCCTCATCATGGAACCGAGATGTCTGATATGTTCAGGCAAATGGCAAATCGTTTGCGATTCCGACCACGGACCGCTGGATCGTTTTCGTATCGGATCGTGAGCAACTCAGGGAGCTAGAGCAGGAGCCTGAAACTGTACTGTCGTCGGAACAAGCTTTGCATGAAGTATGGCCATGGGAATTTGTTTCTGTTTATACGCACCTAAGACCTTATGCTGACACAGGATAGCTTGCTTTGACAGAGCCACTCTTAGGTAGTCTACAAGTGCCGCCAGAATTCAAGGGGCCTAAAAGCGAGGCCATTCGCGTTATGGTCGGTGTGCTAAAGAATAAGCTTCGATCGAATCTTCCGTCAATGGGGGACTCTATTCGAACACGCATTCAAGAGGCCTTGGCCTTAGAGATGGCTCCTCCAGAGGATACATCTAGCTCATCAATTAGCCGACAAACAGACCGATGCGAACGGGATGACTGGAGGATGGTTCGGGTCATGCCGGCCCTTGTTCGGATTTTCACTAACATAAATCTTTTGATTTTTTTCGGCAAGGAGCAGGGTATGATAATTTCCTATCCCCTTGACATAGAACTAGACTCACACAACACAATAGCCGACCGGCCCGAAGTCTATCAGGATATCATGAGTTTCTTCTGGAGTTGTGCAAGGGCGTTTCTCATAGTGAAAATCATGCCAGACTTTCTTACACCGTCAGTTATTTCCTTCAAGTAGCCATGTTGCTCCATTCAGCTTACTAGCCTATAGGCTCATTGCCCCGATAGCAACTGGCTGGGGGAAAGCTCGGGAAAAAGTTTATGATTTCCTTCTCTTGCTATTTGATGCTCTTGAAAGCGGAGAGTCAAGTGGTGAAATATATGTAAGTGAGGGCAACCCTCTTGAGAAAGCGGTGAAACTAAGAAACGATACAATTAGCAGGATCAAGGACATCTCACTCAATGGATAGCCGAGATGACCAAACTTCGAGATGCCGCTGAAAGATCCAAGGTTACACTTGGTCTTCTATTCGCCAGTGCATTTCAGATGCCCATGGTATGCTGAGACTTGGCTCCCATTATATATTGTTGAATATTAAACTTTAGTTTAGGTGTTGCAGACTTGCATCTTTAGGCTATGCAAACACCGAGAATATCTTCGGAAACTTAGAGCTGAAGCGCTGGAGTACGAAAATCTGTCCTTTGGAAACATGAACTCGGAGATGCCATATCTGGACAGCTTCATGAAAGAGACTGCACGCCTGAGTCCCGGGCCGATTGGTAAGTCATCTTCAAGCTATCCAAGTGTTCCTCTGTGTGTACAATACAATCCTAACGCAAATTCACGCGAAAAACAGTCAATGCTCCCCGTGCAGTCATAGTTCCATATACTTTCGCAGATGGCTGTCACATCCCAGCTGGTAATTGGCTAGCTGTACCACAACTTGTTCTCATGCGGGATGAGAAAATGTGGGTACATGGCAAGCAATTTCAAGGCTTTCGTTTCGTTGACGAAAGCGACGGCACGTCTAAGACACGCTTCACTCACCCAAGCCATGAGTTCCCGTTCTGGGGTTCCATTAAAAGTGC
Organism: Amauroascus verrucosus; assembly: GCA_001430935.1. Classification (NCBI taxonomy): domain Eukaryota; kingdom Fungi; phylum Ascomycota; class Eurotiomycetes; order Onygenales; family Onygenaceae; genus Amauroascus; species Amauroascus verrucosus. Next base: position 142,817 of record LJPJ01000408.1, read on the forward strand.
CTGGTAAGCCATTCCTGCTTTTAGGAGTTGATTGCTTAGGCTCATGCGAAAATTCGATCCCCAGCCCTGCGCGGTTTTACGTATCGGTTGTCATGAAGATGGTCCTTTTGCACCTCCTTGTTGAGTACGAATTCAAATTGGCAGACCCAACAACGCGGCCATATCTATCGCTTGGAGTGATGAGATTGCCTAGCCCATTTCTAACACTTTTAGTGCGGAAGCGTCGTAATTCCACAGTGGACGATGATGGGTCGTCTGGGCGCACAACTGAGTCTTGCCCTAGGGCAGCTAAGGATCCCGAGGATCTCTAGATATCGCAAGGTTAGCTAGAAACAAATATTTGACTCGCAAATGAAGGGATTGTTACTGCCTACCTACATGTGTTAAACGGATTGTGCTATAGCTTTTCCCAATATGTCCGCTAAGCCAAGGTAATTCAGCCACAAAGACGTCTTAAGCGTGAACGCTCTGAATTTAACGATATCCTGGCCGAGTTTTGTCAGCGCACTAGGATATCTCTAAGGTTACTACGATCACAGGACATGACCGAGACTTGACGCCCCTGTTGGAATGTGGGCGTGCTGGCCATGCTATACATACCTAGTGGAGTTCAGTCCTCCGCTTACAAGGAGGCTCGAGGCCGGAGTAAGGCCTACGTCTTAAATGATGTACCGGAAATCGAGGCCGGCTTTGTAGAGCCCGCGAAACAAGCCCTCATAAGCCTTCGAATTTACCAGAGATACAAACTCGCAACGCGAAATGTCTTATAATTCGATGACAGCGCAGGATTGCGGTATGAGCATAGGATAAGACATAGACATCTATTTGCTAGAAAGATATCTTTATCAAGGTTAATATACGGTAGCAAGGACGCTCGCCATCATTATTGATCGCATAACATCTGCTGGGGGAATATAATAAGATTTTGGTCTGTCAGGTGTGGTTCCAGATCATCAAGTTGCGAACACCAAGCAGGCCATTCATTTGCCGACAGGTGTGGTCGTAGTCAGTCCAAGCCAGTGCGGCGTGAGACCACTCTTTTGGGTCAGTTGGCAAAAATCCTCAACTTCTTATCCACGCCCCCTGTGGCAATAACGCAGCGAATCCGTACATCGAGGGTATCCCCTTTCCCTGTGGAATTCAGTACCCCATTGCTTTCACCATTACCAGCGCCAGTGGATGTTGTAGGCACATTTGTAATAATGCCTGGGGCCCACCTGAGACAGGTAATAAAACGTTCGTGTGCATCTCTGAGAGTCTTGACGCACTTACCCCCTTGGCTTAGATCCCAACACCGTAGTGTCTTATCATCCGAGACCGAAAGAAGATATTTGCCGCCGGGGTGAAAAGCAAGCGCCCGTACCCAGTTGTCATGGCCTACTAGTGTTACAAGGCAAGTCCCCCGAGCATCCCAGAGTTTGATGGTCTTGTCTCGTGACCCAGTGGCCATAAATTCTGCAGCACTACTTAAAGATGGGGCCTTCAGTCCAGTCATGGTCGCAAAATACTGGTATGATGCAGGCGGAGCCAGGGCGCAGCACTCAATCACATGCTCATGGCCAACCATCGTCAGTTTATGGTCTGCATTCGTCCCGGAGATATCCCATAACCGAGAAGTCATATCGTCGCCAGCTGAGAGGAGAAACCGACCGTCAAACGAAGGGTAGACATCTCGTACCCACGCAGTATGGCCTTGTATTGTCTTCACACAGTACCCAGTGACGACATCCCATATCTTCAAAGTACTATCCCTACTAGCACTAACAAGCAAGTTTCCAGAAGACTGTGCTCCGAAGGGTATAAAACGGACAGCGCTTATGCTGTGATCGTGGCCTAGTAAAGTTCGAATGTTTTTATACTCATCTGCCGGATCCCAAAGCTTAATACTCAAATCAGAGCTGCAAGATACTAGAAGGATGCTATTTCTTGGACCACCATAGTCAACATCCAGCACTGCTCTTGTGTGACCCTTTATTGTTCTTTCAAGTTCGCCCAGCTCCCAATCCCATATCTTAATAGTGCAATCGTCAGAGCACGAGGCAATGGATGAATATATTGGATGGAATGCGACACTGTTTATCGTTTCTCGGTGGGATTCTAATGAATGCCTAGATGATCTAGGGAGCCAAGCCGTTGGGTCCTGTTGTCGCTTTGAGAGGGCAGAAGGTGTTAAATTATCGAGCTCGTTTTGCAACGATGCATTTCGAGACTCAAGGTCCATGATCTATGATAGAAGACCGATTAGGTATTGGACCGGGAGAAAGAATATAAAGAAGGTGCTGTACAAACCTACCTTTTTCTGCAATCGAACTATGCTCGTCCATTTTCTCTCCAGTAGTGTTTCATATTTCTTTGCTGCCGCGGCGTCAAACTCCTCTTCATCCAAGCCCAGTTCTCCTCTCAGTGCAGAGGCTGTGGTTGTTAGACCGTTCGCAGTTAGGTACGCTACGAGTGATTTGTGCCTACGAACACAGACAATAGATTAGCTTTGCCCTGGAGCTCACCTGCTATCATGGCATACGCACAGCTCTTCAGCTTGCCGACTCGTCAAGATAGGACTCATATTGGAGGCTTGTTCTTATGGTGGCTCATCTGACTCAACTCCAGGCTTCCAAATCCCGCTTATTGCCTTTGTAGCGATTCCATGCAGAGAGATACGGAGAAATGAATGAGCTGACAACGTAGGCGCAACGACGTCTAAGTAAAGGAGGAACCCAAAGACGGGGTTATGTTTTCCCAATTCCCGAAAGCTTAAACAAGCTTAACAACATCGTGACCCAAAGACCCCACCTAACCGCGATAACAAAACCAAAAGAGATGTCGCTCCCAGAAGATTGTGTATGTATGGTGGGTTAAAAATGATTTTCTGCGAGTATACATAACAACCTTCCCTGTTGTTAAAGACAGAGGGGCAAAAAATAGGCCCGGGAGCGACAAGGATGGGATTTGGCCTCGCCGTTTCTCATTGGTGCAATACGATTGTTGCAACCGCTGCCCGAAACCAACAGCATCACCACCGTTGGCTTGTCAAGGGTTTGGCCCAGCACCTAACGAATTGGTCACCAAGAGAATGGGATCTCCTTTTAGGGAATCACGTATTGGGCCTCGAAACGAAATGCTAGTATCTTTTCACTTATGAGCGTGAATAGGCTTGAATTGCCATTTCACATCCGTCTGGGCCATACGGTTTGCCGGCTACGTGGTCAAATAGCGGCCGAAGTTGGCTGGTTTTCCACTGCTTCGCCATCAGGCTGCAATCCTACCCGCCTACGCCGCAACCCATGTCGCCGACAAGATGACATGGGATGCGGAATTTGTCCTTTCAACTTTTTAACCCGTCACACTCGGGTGTTGAGAAGGGGATTACCTGGGCTTTCCTTTTCGAAATGGAGAGCGTCGTCCCTAAGTCTGCCGACAACCCCACGAGTCTCACCCCTACTACCCAGAAGCAGAAACAGCAGCAACAAAACCCTGACGAGTCCACGGATATCAGACATGAATCCGACACCCAAAGTGGCCGTCCGATTGCCGATCCTGCAGTGGCTAATGATCAGTTCAAAATACACTGGCGCAAGTTCAAATACGTCTATCTTTGGCTTGAGGGCATCGATGACAAGCTAGAGGAAGTCGACCGTGAAACCAAAGACGGCTACGAGTGTGCATATGTTCAATTAGACTCTCTTGAGGCAAGGGAGAGCGAATTTCGCTCCATGTGGCTCAATTGGAGAGCAGATAGGCCTGGACGGTACCTATTCCCGGCGGGAATTTATCGCGATGGCGTTTACTGCGTTCCACGCATTTTCCCTAAACGTCTCGCCCACTTTGCGACATTGATCAAGCGTGACAAATGTCTGTTCTTCCCAGTACAACCTATCTTTACATCCTTCACGTAGCCTGTGAAAGACTAACGCCAGCACCAAAATAGTGTTTCAGCTTATATCTTTAACACTATTTTTCAATATACCGCGCGAAGAAATTGTTGATCCTTCTCTCCAAGACGACTATCCTAGAGATAAGGACGACCCTCCATTCCCCTCAGCGAGTTTCGAACAGCTCATTGAGAAATTCCCAGAAGGCGCACATATGGCGCTTGCACTTCGATTTGGCATCAACTATGAAAAAGCCATGGCATGCTTGCCGGGTTGGGAAGACCCTGAAGATACCGCTGTCATGAAACGAACTATGGTTGAAGGGCACCTTCCTGAAACTCCAAGAAAAATCGCCCGAATTATGTAACCGTACGCGTCGACTTCTTGAGGCGATTAGATCGTTAGGAGGTCTCGCTCTTAGGCAGCCTTCCGAGGTGTCCGTTCTTGACGAATATATTTTCTATCTTGGAAATTTTGAGCTTCTACTTTGTGCGGCTCGTACGGCGCCTACACGGACCCGGAACTAACTTGAAGGCCTCAGGCATCCTACCATCCTGGCGATCAATCTTAGAATGCCAACGCAACAAATCAATTGCAAGACAAGAGTGTCAGCCATCCAATACAAATTTCGCTATATATCTTCTAATACAAAATCTCATTATCAGCCTAGACTCTGGAATATAAATTTAGTTATTTGGTCTTAAGAATCTCAAACTGCTTCTTTTACACACTCGCCGACATGAGCCCCCATGGATCAACCGGCCCAAGGAAAGGTGAAAGATTTTGCTAGGGGTGGAAGCACTGTTTCCCCACGCAACTCTAAAATTGATTGCCTACAGAATAGGCTTAGACATGAAATCTCTTCGTCATTTATTACTATCCTAGGATGTCCCCCCCTCGAAGGGCAGTTCAGAGGGTGTTAAGCCAGGTGTGCTGCTTATGTAATTTACTGCTCAATCCAACCTTGACCACCTTAGGTTGCTCTTCATCAGAAACGAAAGAGCTTGCTTGTCTGATAGCCTCGCAGAGACAAAGAAGAATTACGGTGTATAATCAATACAATGGCGTCGTCACGAGCACCTACATCAATTTCTCGTTCTCTCCGACAGGCATTTCGCCTTGCCCGGTCATGCCCCGCAACCCGGCTAGCCTGCCAACCGCATCTGAGAACAATCACAACATCCCAGTCGCACCCCCAATGCTTCCGATCCAGCTCGATCATACGCACTGGCAATATTCGCGCCTTTTCCACCACTTCCGCCGTTCCTGCAAAGACTATCCAGCAGCTCAAAACACGATCGTCCACGGGACCGTTCTCATGGAAGGCAGCACTGCTCTTCGTGCTCACGGGGGCGGGTATGATTGTTTATTTCCAGTATGAAAAGGCACGATTGGAGAGAGAGCGAACTGTGCAGATGAGCAAGGGAATTGGAAAGCCGAAGGTCGGAGGACCATTTGTGTTGAAGGATTTGGATGGGAATGTCTTTACGGAGGAGCAGTTGAAGGGAAAATATAATTTCGTAAGTGGGGTTTTTTCGCGCTTTCTCACTTGAGTTTGTGGCAGATCGAATGTATATTGACTATGGCGGGTGGGCCTCTTTTTTGTTCTTTTATAGATATATTTCGGATTTACCCATTGTCCCGACATTTGTCCTGACGAGTTGGACAAGATGGCTACAATTATCGATATCGTGAAAGAGAAGTCAAGGGGGGGTTCTGCAATGCGCCCCATCTTCGTGACGTGTGATCCGGCCAGAGATACGCCGGAGGTTCTGCGAGCATATCTCCAAGAGTTCCATGGGGACATTATGGGCTTAACGGGAACGTACGAGCAAGTGAAGAACATGTGCAAGCAGTACCGAGTCTACTTTAGCACTCCGGAAAATATCAAACCGGGCGAGGATTACTTGGTGGACCACAGTATTTACTTCTATTTGATGGGTAGGTTTTCTGCCCAGTGAGAGCTTTTAACACTATCATTGGTTTTTCCCTCGCAGGAGTTGGCTAATTGATTTTTGATAATGCTAGACCCTGAAGGTGACTTTGTAGAATGCATCGGCCGGCAGGATACGCCAGAGGGCGCAGCGAACATTATTCTTGACCACATCAAGGATTGGAAGAGACAAGGCAAGGAACTAGACACAACCAAACCGTGATCCCCTATGCCAAGAAAAAAGAAGAGGAAAGAGGAAAGCGAGGCTTTTTCCCCTTTGTTCAGTCGATTCTCCGCTCCAGATTTCGTCCACTATGCATCGGGTTGCACATACATAGAACGGCGTTGAGGGTAACCTAATCTGTTTTGATTTGGTGGGTATATAGGGGAGTTTTAATGTATATGTACTGTACAGTAGACATGTACGTTATTAGGCGAATAAAGCTCATCTCAACCGTATCGGGTTCAGTTTCGGGTTATTTCCCAATGCAACCGTTCCACGCGCCTCGGATTCAATTCCGGCCCGGCGGGGAGGCCAAACTCGAAACACCGCCCCGTTCTCATTCAACGTTGTATGTTGCTTTTCTTTTATTTGCTTTCTTTCTTTCATTACTATTTCACCAGTTTCCCCTCAGGATCCGTATCCCGATTCGCCCTCCACTCTCCGTGACCCACCGGCTCACCAATAAACTCCTCCCTCTTCCAAATCTCCACTCTCCGCTTACACTCCTCCAAAACGTCCTCGGCAGCCCTCCAGGCAGCTCCCCTATGCGGAGCACTGATCGCAATAGCAATCGACTCCTCTCCCACCCCCACTTCTCCCAATCGATGAGCAATACTCACACCGCACAAGGCATGCTTGGCCATGGCGTGGCGGGCAATAGAGGACAAAGTGCGCAGGGCGAGGGGCGCGTAGGAGGTGTACGAGAGGCGGGCGACGGGTTTGTTGTCGAAGGTGTTGCGGGTGGTGCCGAGGAAGAGGATGTTGGCTCCGGCGGAGGGAGAGCGGGTTTGTGAGAGGTAAGTAGATGGGGAGAGGGGGTGGTAGGTGAGTTCGATGAAGATGTTTTCTGGGGCGAGATAGAGGGATTGTGGGTAGGTGGTGGGATCGAGGTAGGAGGGTGTTGGCGGAGTGGGTTGTGGTGGTGATGATGTGGAGGAGGAGGGGGAAGCTGGCAGGGTTGACATTGGTGAGATATTAAAAAGTGATTTCCTCCGCGTAGAAGGAAGTGGGATTGCTGGGGATCGATGGGATGGAGAGATGGATGTGGATTCTCTTCCCTTTGTTACTGAGAGTTGAGAGTAAACCAGGCGGTGATGTAATGTGGCCGCGGGGTGTTGATGGCTAGAACTAATTGACTAACTGTAGGTCGGAGGAACTGAACTCTCAACTCACTAGTTAACAATTAAGTTGAACAGCTTCTCTTTTGATTCGGAGCTAGAATGTCTACTTCTCACTGAGGACCATCATTGCATGTCTCGCATCCTAATTGACCTGTCTCTCTTCCAAGTCTTTGTTGAGAAGAACAGCCAGATTCCCCCTCCCCCGAGGATCTAGTTACCTCCTTATCCACATGGCTATACAACGGACTTATCTCAACCGGCCATGCTGAGTGCCATTGTCAAGTACGGAGCAACATCAGATAGCCAAATGCTCCGATGTGAGACACTACACAAAGCAACGATGGCAACCAACAGTCCCGGCGCTCTGGTCTAAGATGAGGTCATTGGCGAGAGACCCCTGCCTGGAAGTTGAGGACAAGGAGAGCGAGAAACATTTATCAAACATCACTCTTTAACTCCCCCGAACCGTGTGATATTCGAATCCTGAGTAGGATGAATGCCCTACATTTATTAGAATATGGTATTCTTTCTACCTTCCAGTTCCTCACTCCTATCCGTAAATTCATGCCTCCTTAAACACACCTCCCAGCTTCAAACCTCTACTACCTCCAAGGGCAGCAGCATGGAAGACACGATTGCTTACTATTTACTTGTCTACTGCGTGCCGTTAAATGCCTCAGTCATCAAATCCCCGGATTGTTGAAACTCGTTTGCGGGATTTCATATCTTTTCTTTCTCAGAGGACTGTCTATTCTCGAGAGACGCATGTCCGTGCACTTTCAACTGGTGTGATCGAGATCACTCCGTCAAGCCAATTAACAACCCAGCAGGATTCCCCCATGGGGAAGGGATTGCATTTGCGGACGATCTACTCCAAGGATGATGAGACCGAGTCATATATCCGAAATGAGATTGTTGGATCTTTGAAAGACATCGCAGTTTGCACCGACCTCTCCAGATATTCCGGATTCTCCTCAGATGGTCAATGGGGGAGTGTATGAATAGGGGAGGGAATGGCCGCCTGAGAGGAGAAGAAGAAGCAGAAAAGAACAGGAATCATTTCTCCAAAGACGAAATCACCATCCCAAACTATCGCCCTACTCCAACAAACCCCCTTTTTCCATCGAATCATATTTCCCAAGTATCAGAACCCCACGCGACCGCAAGGATGAAGGTTACTACGATCCTCAGCGTCATCGCTCTCACCTTCACCGCTGGTATCAGTGCTAAAACTTCGAGTCTACTTTCCGGCATTTGGGACGAAAACGACTTCCCCAGAGTAAACTAAGGACCAAATCATAAACCCCGTGCTTTTTCCCATGACTGACTGGAATAATACTTCCCCAGTTCCCCAATGGCCCTATGATTCACGTGGGCTCACCAAGGAAATGCTATGGTCCATACTGTCCTCCAAGCGGGATGATCGGTTCACAGACATGGTGCAATATGCATAAAGGTCGATGTATGCACAGTAAACACACATGTATAACAACGCCGTTTGGCGGAAAGGGGGAAAAAAAAAAAGAATGAAAGAAAAGGCAATATGTGATGCTAACAGCTCAGATAGGCTAAAGCTCTTGCTAGCGTGGCACCGCAGACCAGGAGTCATGAATATCGCGAGACGATAGAGCGGTGGGAAGGAGAGCGAACGATAGGCTGGCCTGGGGTTTTTGCTTTGTTTTCTCCTACTATTTTTAGCAGCTATATTATGAACAAGTGAGAGCGGGGGAGGGGATGATAATATAGCTGGTTTTGAACATGGTCTCCCTTTTTCTTTTTCTTTTCTGGTTTTATTTGTAGATACACCCTTGAAGGGAAGAGCGGGACTTGTGAAGTTGTCAAAACCAGGATGCAGACTGAATCCACTCCGAATATATTTTGCTTTCCGAATACCTTATATCCGAAGTCCTTTGTAGAGCTCGACCAAGACAAACTGGAGTTGGGAAAACAAAATGGTCATGGTTGTTAATTATCTTTCCGGCATCACCCTTGCCTGGACAAGGAGTAGGCTCAACCCGACAACCAAGTCCCAGGTTTGCGAGCAAAAGCCAATAATTCCTCTTCATAGGCGAAAGTAAGTGGAAAAAAAGAAAAGAAAAATAAGAACAACTCGTATGGGTGTGAGAGTGATTCTGTGCCGTCCTCCCCCTCATCATCAACAACAACTGGTCAGTGAGGAATGCAAGTCTTCCACTGGGCAAAAAGCGCGGCTGGTCCTCCCTTCCCCCTCCTCCTGCTCGAAAGATGAACGAAAAAAAAAGGAAAGAAAAGAAAAACAGGATTAAGAAAAAAATTAAGAAAAATGAAGAGAGGCCAAGAGTGAGCGACGGAGGAGAGCAACCCGTTGGTTGGAGGAGGAGAATTGAAGTTGAGGGTTGATCACGTCGTCATGTGTTCCACAGGCTGCTCATCAGGGTATATTTCTGCGAGAAAGAGAGGATCGGAAGATAGGAGAAAAGGCAATATAACCAAGCAACTCTGCCGTAGTTTAACTGGTTCGCTAGTTGAAAGGTGAAGGATGGGCGGAGAGAGAGAGAGAGAGAGAGAGAGAGAAGGGCGGGTTGAGGGCCAGGGATCAGGATTGTTTTGGAGGACTCACCGCCAGACTGGGAGTGAAAAAGCAAAGTTGGGGTTTTCCTTGGATGGAGGGGAAGGGGAAGGGGATGAATTATTTTTGGAATATCGCGCACTTGCATTGATAAAAGTAGCCTTTTGCCCGCTGTTTCTGCTGTTTCTTCTTCTGCTGCTGCTGCTGCTCTCTTCTTCTCTTCTTTCTCTCCTTTTCTTTTTCGCGTTGAGGCCGGCAATCACGCAATCGGAGACTAAAAGCTCGTTCCTCCTCGTCCCACATCAACCATCAACATCAATCCCTCTCTCTCTCTCTCTCTCTCTCTCTCTCTCTCTCCCCTTCTTCACTTCTTCCTTTCTTTTCTTTTTATCTTCTTTTCTTCAATGGGACAGCAGCTCTACAAGAAGCTTGGTTCAATTACAAAGACCCTCGTGTCTCTTATATTCTAATAAAGAAAAAAGAAAAAAGAAAAGGCGGAAACAAGAACTCGCTGCTCATACAATGGAGACTGATCCTGCAGTGGTGTTGAAAAAATAAAAAAGAGAGCAAAGCTGATCTACCATACTGAGAGTGTGTATATGCCGCCCGTGTATACATGTTTGTTTGTGGTTTCCTTCCGATATCCCCTTTTTATCATGTGTTTGTTTGGTGTTTATACGTGTGTGTCGTGTGTTTTTTCTTTTTCTTTCTTTTGTTTTTGCTTCCTTCCTTCGCCCTATAACCTAAACAGCTCCCTCGTGCATGACTTCCAGATGGTGAAGCTGAACACCATGATCCAGAGCAAGGTTACGCAAACTGAGAGGATCTGGAAAAAGAAAAGAAAAACACCAGTCAGCTGGACTGAGTGAAGGAAAGAGTGCCAGGCCACCACAGGAGGCAAAAAGGGACTTACTGTTCCAATGATATTGAATGCAACCGAGTCGAATTCTTTTCCAAACAAGGTGCATGCCGTTGTGAACACGCCGATCGGGAAAGTAAACGCCCACCACCCCAGGTTGAATGGGAATGGGCCTCGAGCAAAGGACGCAGCCGCGAACCATAGCCAGACCAGACCGAATCCCCACATGACCATGGCAATGAATATTCCGACCGCATAGAAGATCTCGCCGGCTAGTGGAGAGAGAACCCCAGACTGCATACCAAACATCAGCGCCTGGGTTGAAAAAAAAAAAAAGGGGGGGGGAAGGAGATTGGCCCAAGTCTTTTGAATATTCAACAAACTTACCGAGGGGAAGACTTTCTTTGCAACGATCCCAAGTTGCATGATTCTACTCACAGGGTTAGCAGCGGAACCAAAACAAAAAAAAAAAAAAGGGAAAAAAAAAAAAAAAGGGGGGGGGGGGGGGGAAGGAGATTGGCCCAAGTCTTTTGAATATTCAACAAACTTACCGAGGGGAAGACTTTCTTTGCAACGATCCCAAGTTGCATGATTCTACTCACAGGGTTAGCAGCGGAACCAAAACAAAAAAAAAAAAAAAAAAAGGAAAGAAAAAAAGAAAGGGTTGTTGATAAGTGGTGCCATGGGCTGGAACGTACCCGAAGCCTCCTTGGCCGAGTGGACCGACTGGAAGAAGAGTGCTGACAATGACAGCAGATGGAACGATCTTGTGCAAGGCTAATCTCTGGAAATAGATGACGATGATGACCATTGCGAATGGCACTGCGGAACCCCACATGATATAGCAGAAGATGACGGTCAACATGGCGTGTGAGTCATTAGGCAAAACTTCGGCAACAACGCCTCCGGAGGCCGCCGCGACGACTGGTGCTACAATGGGAAGAAGCCAAGCGGCAGTCATTGTCTCTAACTTGGCCGGATGGACGGTAGTGCTAGTATTCCGGGTCAGTCCGCCATTCCATAGAAAAAGACGGGGAAAAAAAAAAAAGGGGGAAGAGGAGAAGAAGAAAAAGAAGAAGAAGAAGGGGAGCATACAGAACGAACGGAACATAGTAGCAGGTGAAAATACTGACGACGGCGTCGATCCACCACATTATCCAGGCCATCGTCGGGGCCCAGCTGCCCCAGGCGGGGACGCAGATGAAAACGAACAAGTTTATGATTGTGGCGAAGCCCATGGGAAAAGTGCCGAGCATCATGGAATGGGCAGGATGGGCGAGCATCTGCTTGAATTTCTCGGGCCAGAGACCATAGCGGACGATTGAAATGGTGAGGAAGAGGGTGAACAAGGCAACGTTGAGGATGAATATTGCGACTGCAATGTAGTGCAGGCCTGTGAATTGGTAGGGGAGCCGTTCTAGGAGGATGGCAGTGATTCCAGTTCCCATGTTGGCGGCGAACCAGCTATTCGCAAGTCAGCATTTTGTTTTGTTTTTTGATCCATCTTCATTTAGATGGAGCGATTTTTTTTTTTATTTTTTCCATTTTCATGTTCTTACCCGGGATGGAAGTTTGCGATGGCAATCCAGTCATCTCTCTTGCGCGATTTCTTCTCGTCAGGATACGGATCGTAAGTTGGAGGAAGTATTGTTGTGCCAGCTTCTTGGTCTCTGGAGGTATTTGTGGGGACTGATGTCGATTCTGGCTGGCCTTTGGCCGTGGAGCCATCTGTCGATGAATCTGACTGAGACATTATTATGTTTCTTTCCTTCTCTATCTCTCTCTTTCAACTTCGTGCCCGCTTTCTCTCTTTCTCTCTCTCTCCGCTTTGATTTTTTTTTTTCTCTCTTTTGTTTAAGACTTCAAATGAATGACAGAGCGGTCCAGAGGACCACTACAAGTGAGGAGGCAAAAAAAAAGGAAAAATGAAAGACTGGCCCAGCCCTCTTTGGGGGGGGGTTAAACACAAAAAGGAGGGAATTGAACAAAAATGGAAAGAAAAGAAGGAATGTAGAAGTTTCAAGTTTGCAGGTTTGGATGGTTGAGAGGAGAGTTGGCGCGAGGAGTGAAGGAGGAGGAAGATGAAGAAAGACGAAGAGGAGAAGGTTTCTAGTGTGTTGGAGAGGGAGATTGAGATCACCAGTGGTTTGTATATTGAAGGAGGGGGGATGCCAGCTTTGAGGACAAGGACGGGGGGTGCAACAAGACAGTTGACGTGCCAGGAGGGAAGAAGCCAAGCCAAAAAAAAAAAAGGTGCTTTTTATATATGTTCTATGAAGAGATGGATTGGGGGAAGAAGTGGTGTCTTATTTTTTGAGGAATCAAGAAACGTCGGCTCGGGTACGCTACTCGAGATCACCGATGTTTATAGTTGTTGTTCTCTTTATTCTTTTTATTTTTATTATATTTTTTTTCGGTCGGGGATTCTCCACTTGGATCTCGGGTTCGTTTTTGGCTCTTGGGGCGGCGAAGAAGTTCGCTTCTTCTGATTTCGCTCTCTCGTGCGGGATGAACGGGTTTGTTGTTGTGTCTGCTATTTCTTCTTCTTTTTTTTCTACTCCTTTTTAATTTTTTTTAATTCATTTTCCCTTTGCTTGGATATTTTCTCTGACAGACCTGAGGAAATGCCAAGGTTGGGAATGGTGCCCCTTGATTTATGCTCGAAACAAGAGGAAAAGACGAAGAAGAGCAAGAAGAAACAGAGTTGTGATGAGGGAGGCAGGGTTACAGAGGGGAAGGGAGAGAAGAAAATAAAAAAGGATACAAGGATCGAGAAGATGAATTTTTATTAGTCTTCTGCTAAGTAACTAATAGTTATTAGTTATTACTCGATCGATTCTCTTCTCTGCATCCTTTCTCTCTCTCTCTCTCTCTCTCTCTCTTACTCTCTTTTTTATTTATTTTTTTTCGCTGTCAGCCCAGTCTAGTCGGCCGAGTAAGCTTTTTTGGGTTTGGTTCGGCGATCAACCCGCTTTCTTCCTGTTTTCTGCTTCATCAATCAATTAACTAATTGTTGTTCTTGATCTTGTTTCTTTGCTGTTGGAAAGACGGGGTTTCTCCTGCCTGCTGCTATTAGTTAGTTACAGTGAAGTGTGAGTTTATATGCAAAGAGCGTTCGTTCTCTCAAAAGATCGTTGCAGTGTAATGTAACTGCAGAGAAAGTAAGTGAGTGATGTGCATCGGTTTACTTGGTTTATTAGTTTACCTTGTACCGGGATTCACTGCATCCTCGTTGAAACGGATCAAACATGTAGGAGGGATCTTCCCTGTCTCTCTCCCTCTCTCTCTTACCGGGCTGATCGAAGGCAAGAGGGAAGTACTGCTCTTTGTCTTACACACAGAGCAGAGAGGGAGAGTAAGAGAGTAAGAGAGTAAGAGTGGAAGTTGTTTTTCCCACCGATTCGGCTTCCCGGCCGACTGACTGAGAGTGGCGATGAACAAGAGACCAACCAGCCAGCCAGCCAGCCAGCCAGTTAGTTAGTGAGTGAGTGAGTGAGTCAACACTTCACTGAGAAAAAGAGGACGAAAAGAGAAGAAACGGGGATTTAATTCCGCATTCTCTCTCTCTCTTTCTTTCTTTCTCTCTTCTTAGTTACATAACAGAAAGCCCTGTCACTCTCTCTCTCTCCTGCTTCTCTCTCTCTCACCCGACGTCAACCTGCATCAACCCCCTTTCTCTTCTCTTCTCTTCTCTTCTTTCGGCCGTCGGCTTATCAACACCCTTGCAAGTCACCCACCGAGTCTGCCTTTCTGGATGTTTCTCTCTCTCTCTCTCTTACTCTGAACTTCCCTTGCATGACCTCAAAACAGGGATCTCTCTCACTGCCGAGTTTGATGAGAGATAAGGGAGAGAGAGTTTAGTTGAGTTTCGCGCATATGATCCATCCATCAATCAATCAATCACCACAGCCACTCTCACCAAACAATTCTTCCTTGTCTTCTTCTTCTTCTTCTTCTTCCTCCTCCTCCTCTTCCTCTTATACCGAGTAACTCCTCGGATCAGCTCTTCGCGTCTTCTTCTGAAACAGACCGGGATACGGCGCTGACCGAACACGATAAGACACATCTCTCTCTCCATATCATCATCATCATCATCACCAGCCCTTCTTCCTCTCTTTCTTCAAGACAAACATCTCCGCTTTGACCACTCCCTGCCCTTCCTCGTCCGAACCATCTTTTACCAGATTCCTCAACACACACACACACACACTCTCTCTCTCTCTCTCCACCCCATGTCATCATTACGCACATCATTGTTCTTGCCAAGCTAACAACACGGGCTTTGCATTTTTTGTTTTTTCTTCTTCTTCTTTTTTCTTTCTCGAATGCAACGACCTTCTCGTAAGGCTGCATCTCTAGTTGCAAATCCTTTCCCGCTTCTGCCCTTCCTTTTTCGAACACGGCCCGCGCGGCATCTCTCAACGCCCTGTTCGTCCATCCGTACGTCCATCCATCCGCTCGCCCCGCCCGCTCTCTTGCCTCTCTCTCTCTCTCCCCCCCTGCCGCATGGCTGGTTAATGATCGACGTGGCTTGATCTTCTCGCCCCTGTTGAACCGGGTTTCCATCCGATCTTTCTTCCACTCTCTTGCCTTTTTTTTTTTTTTTTTTTTCCTTTTTGCTTGCTCCTCGGCCTGCGGTTCGCTCTTAATCATGCACAAGTGGCTAAGGTACAGTATGTATCAAGGTGATCTTAATATGCGTGTGGCCCGGGCCGAAGATCATCATCCAAATACGACCGAAAAAAAAAAGAAAATAATCAATCATAAACAATTAAATCATGTTATTATGAATAATAATAAGTCCATCCTTACATATTTGCACGTGGAAGCCCGTTTTGCTCTCCCCCCCCCCTCTTCTTCCCTGCCTGCCTGCCTGCCTGCTAGACTTTCTCGTCAGCATCAATTACAACCTTCTCGGTTGTAATCTCATCGTTGCTGGTCTCTCTCTTCTCATCCCGCACGGACAAGTACAACACCACCGCCGTCCAAATGGCCATGGCGATCGAACATGCAATCATTGCCCACATACCCCTCTACAAAACGAAAAAAAGAAAAAAGGGTTAGTATGTCTGAAAAAAACGAAAGAAGAGGAAGCACAAAAAAAAATAATAATAAAATAAAAACAATAACAAAGAGAAAAAAAGTTGGGAGTGAACGACTTACAGTAAAGTACGGAGCAGTATCCGCTGGGTAAAAGAGAATACTCCACCAGGCATTAATGACATTACTACCCATATTCATGCTAGCAATGACCACACTTCGCAACGCATCGTCCTTGTACCGCATCACATCGTTTGCCCACGCGAAGAAAGTCGCTTGACAAGCGTACACGGAACCAGCCCAGTAATACGCACCAAAGACAGTCGCGGTCGAAGAACCCGGCGCCAGAATCATAGCCGACGTAGCGATCCCCGTGATTCCGATCCAGAATCCAACCAGGTATCTCTTCCCGCCGAGGAAATCCGTCAACGTCGCCCAGATCAAGGTCGAAACGATCCCCACGGCCGGCACGCCCGAGGGGTAATTGTTCATCTGCGCGATCGTGTACTTGTGCGTCGGGTGGGATTTCATGTACAGTGCCAGTAGGGAGTTTGTGGAGAAGGATTCTGTCTCGCCCGCGATGACCCAGAGCATCACGAAGCCGTACCAGTGCCACGAGGAGAAGACGCGTTTGGCGAAGGCCCAGTTGATAGGGGTGCGTTCGAGGCTGCGTTCTGGAATGCGCGCGATGGCGAGCGCTTTGTCGGCTTCGGTGAGGTATGGTGCTTTAGTGGTGGTTGGAGTGTCGGGGAAGAGGAAGATGCCGTATAGAGCGATGGGGACGGTGATGAGGCCGTCAACCTAACACATGCGTAGGTTACGGTTAGTTCTTCTCCTTTCTCTGCTTTTATCTTTTATCTTTTATTATTATTATTTTATTATTATTTTTATTTTTTTCTTTTTGTGAAAGAAAGAAAAGAAAAAGAAAAAAGAAAAAGAAAAAACCTACGATGAACAACCACCTCCAGCCAGGCATACCCTTCGCTCCGTGAAGGGAGGAATTGATACCCGTCTGGATAAACCCGCCAAACATGGTCCCTGCCAGACCAGATGCAGTGAAGATGCCACTCCGTTTACCCAGCTCGCGCTCCGTATACCACGAGCCAAGAATATAATGCGTTCCAACAAAAGTCGACGATTCAGCCAGACCCAGGAAGAACCGGATGACCATGATACCCTGGGGATTCTTCACGGCGGCAGTGACCATGGTCAGACCTCCCCAGACGAGCATCATGCCGGGAAAGAAGATTCTGGGCTTTAAATGATATAGAGCCAGGTTGGAGGGGACTTGGCCGAGGATATAGCTAGGAGGTATTGTCAGTCTCTCTCTCTCTCTCTCTCTCTCTCTCCTTTTTTTTTTTTCCGGTTGACAAGATTGGGAGAGGATAGATTAGACGCACCCGACTGTGAAGATGGTGTTGATGAGATTGAACTGGTTTCCATGAAAGTTCAAGTCCTCCTTCATACCGGAGACGTAGGCATTGGCGAGATTGGAGCGGTCAAGCTGTTTTGTGTTTTATATTTCCCCCGTTGTCAGTTTTCCCAGGTCACAGATAACTTCCTTTTTCTTTTTTTTTTTTTTTTTTTTTTTTTCCCCAACATCGGGGGCAGAGGCAGAGAGGGAGGGAGGGAGGGTTTAGGATATTTTTTACTCACGTAGTTGGCGAAATACATGAGACAACAAAAAGTCAGGATGAAGAAATCGAGTTTGCGCAGGAGAGCAGCCTCGCCGGGCCTGCTCTCCTTTCCGCGTATGTACTCGATGAATTTGCCCATGGTTTTAAGTCTTCCTTCTTTTGTCCTTTGTCTGTGTCTCTTTATCCCAGTCTCCTATGGGCGTGGAGGGGTTGGGAAGGAGGGGAAAAGAGAAAGGAAGAAGGGAGGAGGAGGAGAATGAGAGAAAGCGGGGAGGTATAGATATATATATATATATATATTATATACACAGACGTATATACAGTAGCAGAATAAACGGGCTGTTTTTCTGGTTGATTTTTCTCCGCAAAAAAAAAAAAAAACATCGGGGGCAGAGGCAGAGAGGGAGGGAGGGAGGGTTTAGGATATTTTTTACTCACGTAGTTGGCGAAATACATGAGACAACAAAAAGTCAGGATGAAGAAATCGAGTTTGCGCAGGAGAGCAGCCTCGCCGGGCCTGCTCTCCTTTCCGCGTATGTACTCGATGAATTTGCCCATGGTTTTAAGTCTTCCTTCTTTTGTCCTTTGTCTGTGTCTCTTTATCCCAGTCTCCTATGGGCGTGGAGGGGTTGGGAAGGAGGGGAAAAGAGAAAGGAAGAAGGGAGGAGGAGGAGAATGAGAGAAAGCGGGGAGGTATAGATATATATATATATATATATTATATACACAGACGTATATACAGTAGCAGAATAAACGGGCTGTTTTTCTGGTTGATTTTTCTCCGCAAAAAAAAAAAAAAAAGGGAGGGAACGGGCCAGCGATTTCCTTTTTCTTCTCTTCTGGGGAAAAAACCCGGGGAACAAGAAGAGCAGTGGATCTTCTTTGCTGGCAGTTGAGTCCGGCTGGTTTGGCTGATTGCTTGATTGCTTGATTGATTGATTCTTCCTCTTCTTCTCGCTCTTCGTCTTGCGACCTTCTTCTTTCTCCAAGATGGAGTGGGGGGGGGACAGAGACCGACATCGGCTGGTCTGGACTGATCCTTTCTCCTCCTTCTCCTTCTTCTTCTTCTCCTTTTTGCCATCGCGGGTTATCTGACATCTCGATGACAGTCAAGTCGAATTGCTATAGCAGTTAACTACTGTTAACTCAGTCATTAGTTAGCTAGCTACTTAGTTAGTTAATTATGACTGCTGCTGCTGCTGCTGCTCACATTCCTGGCTTGAGAGAAGATCGTCTCATACTGTTTCTTCGGTCAGACACGGCTGGGGATAACTAATACTGGACTGGTGAGCTGATGGCGAGCTTCCAAGAATCCGTTCTTCGTCTCCCAAAATCTCTAACTAACTAAACTAGTTAGTTAAACTAGTCAGCTGCGGGTCAAGCATTGCCTTCGAGAACTTACTCGCTGAAGAATCCCATCAGGCCATCATCGCACTGACCATCTCTCCCGCTGGCTGGCTGGATGCTCAATAGCCCGCCTTCAACTACTAATCAGTTCTCTCTCTTCAATGCCTAACTACCTACTTAGTTGACTAACTATATGTGCAAATGTGAGATAACCAACGCTCTCCGTAGCTGACATCTTGTTTGCTCCAGCTTTCTCACCAATGCCCTTCAGAAGTAACTTTCCTCTCGAAACGCCAAGTTTCTTTACTCTTAGCAAGGCGAAGAAGCAAACGCCACCCCAACGACTTAACCCACCCACCCTTTTCTCCCTTTTACTTTCTGCGGAGCCGTTGAGACCAGGCGGGCGGGGGCGGCATGATTGAAAAGAAGCACAAAAAATTGCCCGTCGGCGAAAAATATCAAATCAGAGCGGGAGAATTGCCCCCATTATTCTACTGATATCGGCGTGTTGATCCTCCCTTCTGTCTTCTCGATCGTCTATCTCTCTTTTTCAATCACGTTCTTGATACGAGACAAGAGGCACTCACACAAGATAAACACGGCTTGCTTCTGAACTTGCGCGGCTCATTTTGAATTGACCGAGGTAAATTGATTAACTAACTAGTCATCACATACAGCTTTTCCTCACTACGGAGTACATACATGTTACATGATAATATATACGTCCACCTGTTCTTTTTCTTCTAGCCATCGTATTTACATACAAAAATTGCCCTTTCAGCCTCCCTTTTCGGTCTCGGACGTCCGATGTGCGATGGCGCTGCCGACCACCCGCAAGGCGTGATTTCTCGAGACCCAATCAGGCCAGAAGTGAGATAAGGGAAAAAAGACAGAGAGAACGGGTGGAGAACGCCCGGGTTTGACCTTGGTGCGCATTTCCACGGTTCCGGATAAACTAGAACCAAACCCAAACCCAACTTTACTAGTGGATCCATAGAAGAAAAAAAGAAGGGGATGAGAGAGAGAGAGCTTTCTCAACTTTTGCTCGACAACCTTGCCAGAAAATTGTTATGCTGGTTGCTTAATCGCTGTTGCTTGTTGCGCCTCGGCTGGCCCCGATGCCAAGCCACCGTCGTAGTTATCTTGATAACTAACTAACGCACTGAGTCAACTAAATACAAGATTCTTGCCTCCCTCCCTCATAGACGCAACGGTCACACATAGGCTGTCGCTTGATGTCACGGCTAGGTACGGCGGTACTATCTATGGAGAATGGGAGGATCCGTGAAAACTCCGTATCCACTCGCTGTCTACCATCTCGCCGGTGTCGGCAGGGTCCTAACTAATCCTTGCTCTCCATGTTGCACCCTTGCCAGAAGCCCATGCCCATTGCGGAGATTTTGAACCCCGGAAAAGCTCTTCCACCCTCCACACTTTCTTGCTTATCACCCGATAGTATGGTCTCTGCTTAGAGAAGTTCCGTCGAGGAAGTGCCGATACCCTTTCATACGTTATGCAGGTGCATGAACCCTCCTCCACGTGGAGGTATCCTTATTCTGGGGAGAACCCCAGCTTGTTGCCGCTGTTGCCGAAACGACGCTGTCAAGGAGATTTTTGTTTTTCTGCTTGACAATCTCTTCTCTTTGTGTTTGTTTCTATCACAGTAATCATCCCCCCTTGAGGAATTGCAGAGCACCTTTTTTTTTTTGTTTGTCTTTGACCCCACGTTAGATAACCATGGCCAAAGGCCTTTGGGAGAACATCAGCGCCGCAAAGCGCGCAGCTTTACTCTCCTCCATACCCCCCGAATGGATAATCCCTGCAGATATCTTTCCCCCAGAATCTCAAAACGACGTGACTTCTTTCCCTGAGACTTCGGGCTGGTTCACTCCTGAAGAACTAAAGATCACAAACACCCCTGCCCAAGACATTATTGACAAGACCACTTCTGGCGTCTGGACCGCCGAAGCTGTCACTCGTGCTTTTTGCAAAAGAGCAGCGGCAGCACACCAATTGGTAATTGATCCCTTCACGAAGTTGGCCCTCCAGCTATATATATATGCAGCGGTCGACTTGGTGGTTAACTTGGATTAGACCAACTGCCTTTCAGAAACTCTATTCCCAGAAGCCATAGAGACAGCGAAAGCGCTAGACGCTCATCTTGCCTCTACCGGAAAGCCCATCGGGCCCCTTCATGGCCTCCCTATCTCCCTAAAAGACAATTTCAACATCATTGGCAAGGACTCTACCGTTGGCTTCAGTGCCTTCGTGAATGACCCGGCAACCTACAACAGCACCCTCACCGATCTTCTCCGCAATGCCGGAGCTATCCTGTATGTCAAGACGAATGTTCCAACAGCGATGATGATCGCAGAGACGGTAAACAATGTTTTTGGACGGACAACAAACCCACGGAACAGGCTTCTCACCTCCGGTGGCTCATCAGGGGGTGAATCCGCTCTAATTGCTTTCGGTGGAAGTCCATTGGGTGTCGGAACAGATATTGGTATGTAAATTCCTTCACGCGGCGCTATATCATATTACCTACAATCCAATCTTAACCCACCTCCTCCTCCCCTTTGGCAGGCGGCTCGCTTCGTATCCCCGCCGCCGTAACCGGCATTTTCACCCTCCGTCCATCGTTTGGACGATTCCCAAATTTCCAAACAAGACCCGGGCTTGGTGGTCAAGAATCAGTTCTCAGCGTCAACGGGCCCATGGGTCCCTCGCTCGCTTCCCTTGCCCTCTTTGCTTCCACAGTTACAAATTCCCAACCCTGGCTCACAGACCCCAAATGTATCCCAATTCCATGGAGAGCGGTCGAGCCTAAGAAGAAGCTCAAGATCGGAATTATGTGGGACGATGGCATGGTCCGACCCACGCCTCCCGTGCGTCGAGCATTAAAGGAGTCTGTAGAGAAACTACGCAAAGCAGGCCATGAGGTTGTCGACTGGGCCCCGACCGGACACGACAAAGCAGTCGATCTCCTAGTAAGCCCGTTTCTCAAACCTCAATTTCGGAAAAGAAAAAATTACTGCAATCGAAAGAATTAACCAGTAACCCTTCTCACCTCCTGCCTAGGATCGTTTCTTTCTCTCTGACGGTGGAAAATCCGTACAAAAGCTCCTTTCCCTATCCGACGAGCCTATGAGACCGGAAATGGAACGCTACGGCCGCGCCGTCGATCACGGCGTCTACGCTCTATGGCAATTGCACGTTGAGCGAAATACACTGCAGAAAGAGTACATGGACCGATGGAACGCCTTGGACTTGGACGCTATCCTTTGTCTGTTTTCCCCCCTCCAAAACCCTTTGTTTAAACCCTTATGGAAGGGAGGGAAAAAAAAAAAAAAGGCTAACTGGATATAACAATAAATAGGCCCAACATGTCCCTTCGCTGCCGTCGAACACTCCAAATTCAAACACGTCGGCTACACCGGCGTATATAATATTCTCGACTACTCATGCCTCTCCTTCCCATGCAGCGTATCTGTCGACCAGGAGATTGACCTTGCTAGGTCCGACGAGACGCCATTAAGTGATGTAGATGACCAGGTTCAGAAAGAATGTAGGTTGCCACCTCCCTTAAACTTCTAACCACATGTTTCTTTTCTTTTCTTTTGGTCTGTGTTAGATTCAAGGAAAAAATTTCTCTGAATTCAATAGTCTAACTTGGGTGATAATAGACAACGCATCAGCCATACATGGCATGCCCGTTAGTTTGCAACTCGTTGGCCGGAGATTAGAAGAGGAAAAGGTGATCATGATGGGCCAGGTTATTATTGATGCACTATAATAATGGTTAAAGAGGATCATTTGAGATGTATTGCCCGGAGCGTCCAAATCTTCAGTTAGGGTGGGATATTGATAGATATTGCATAGCGCAAAATTGATGAATTTGGGCGACCAATTTTACGCCAAGTTGCTCAGTTTTGGAAAACTTTTTCATGTGTATTGCACTAGCCTCTACCAGGAACATTGGGAACGGGACTGGGGAAAAGAGGTTGGAAAAAACAATGGAAATCGCTCCAGGTAGATAGCGAAACAAGAAGGGAAAACCGTAATAACGTAAAAAGAAACCATATTAAATTCCCAAATTCAAACCAAATAAGCCTGCAAACATAGGGAAATTACGGGGGCCGACTCTCCGGATTAACCGATGATTTCTGGGCTATGTGATCGAAGGATGGCGGGGGTAGGAAAGAAATCTCACTGAGAAGAGATTTGGGGGATATGGTAGAAATGAAATTTGCGCCGGTGTCTGGTGTAATAAGAAAGGACAAAAATGTGTGTGGGGGGAGGTACATGACGGTGCATCCTGTATATCATGAAAATTCATCACAAAACGGTAACTGGGGTTGATAACATTTAACTGGCCGTATTGAGAGATTGTTTGACAGCTAGGGCCATCACAATATAGATCATCTGAGCTGACCAGTCATAAGGCGCTGGGGTGGCGAAGCGACGGCATTGGAGGATGCTCCATTTGGACGGTAAGAGTCATTACATATCAAAGCCATCCTCGAATTAATCTACGAGGTGCGGCCGCGACCCAGATGCCTAGCGCCATCGCGGCCAACCTCCGCTTAATAGTGCGGAAGCGGTTCAAAATAAAGGCCACTCTTTACATATCCATCGAATCGCCGTTGGCGAAGTTGAAGGCCGCAGTCTGCGGTTGGTTAGTTCCCAAAGTAAATCCAGCCTGTGTTTGCTCGGGAGCGAGTTCATCAATATCGGCAGCCGCTTCATCATCATCAGAAAAATATCTTTCAATGATGTTATACGCTTTCATATAAATCTCCTCATTCGCATTGTTCTGGCATTCATGGATCTTCTCCATACCCCCAGCTTCTTCGATGAACAAAGCATAACGGTTGACTTTCGAATCTCCCATCTCTCCAGACTCTTTATCCAGTTCGCCGACCTTGAGGATGTTTTCGAGTCCATCAAGGGCTACTTGGATAATTTTGTTGTCAGGACATGCAAGAAGGTCACATAATGGCTTAATACATCCCCGAGAGACGAGGTAGCGAATCTGATCGGGCTTTTGAAGACCACCAGATGTAGCATTTGAGATGGCCCAGCAAGCCTCCTTTCTAGTTTTGAAATCTCCGTTAGACAGGAGGTCGATCAACGGGGGAATGATGTTAGCGTCGATTACGGCTTGGATTTGGGTGGAATTTCCAGCAGTTATGTTAGAAATAGTCCAGCAAGCTTCTTTCCGGATACCATCTTTGGTAGAACTAAGGAGAGAAAGCAGTGCAGGCAGAGCACCGCAGTTGATGATCACCTGAGTCTGAATATCATCACCGGTGACAATGTTGCCAACAGAGCGAAGAGCGGGAGTTTGTACCGCAGTAGACGCATGATTCAAGAGTTCTACTAGACGGCGTGGGATGCTTGCTTCAATAACGGCTTGGATTTTATCATTTGAACCATCAGATAGATAAGAAATAGCCCAGCAAGCGTCAATGAGAACTTCGTCGTCAAACATATAGACAAGCTTGGCCAAGACGGGCAAAGCAGGTAGGATCTATGTCATGTCAGCGCAATCCTGTATAGAAAAAAGAGAAGCATACCGTTGGCCAGTCAGGTTGTGGAGACTTTCCGCGGCAGAAATTGCTGAGGGTCCAGGTGGCGTTTCGTAACATGCTGAGTTTACGACCGTCACTGATCAAAGCCAAGAGTGGGCGGAGAGCTCCAGCACCCAAGACGTAGTCACGGCATTGAGGGCTGTCACCAGCGATATTGCCCAGCGCCCAAACAGCTTGTTCACGGACGTCGGGCTCAGGACTGCTTAAGAGCTCAACAAAAATAGGGACTGCACCGGCTTCAATAACAACTTGGGTTTGCTGGGCTGAACCGGACGCGATGTTGGTCAAGGCCCAAGCAGCTTCAAATTGGACCAGGGTGTGAGGGGATCGCAGGAATTCAACAAAACGGCTCACGACACCAGTTTCAATCACACGTTCGATTGGGGGGTTTCTCTCTTTGGAAAGTAGCTTTCTAAATTTGGTCGTAGCTTGAATTTGTTCTTCAATCTTGTCTGAGAAAACACCCTTGACCATCTCTGGGAGCTCCGAATCGAGCTAAGCGAGCCACATACGTCAGTCATTTCTAAAGAAAGATGTAATAGGAAGCAGATACAAAGAGTTGCTGCTGGATAGTGCGTACTCCACACCCCGCACTGCTGAAACGCTACCTTTGCTGCGAGGGGTAGGAGGGTGAAAACGGCTAAGCGGTCAATGAAGCGAACGGAGCAGAAGGTACACACCTCAGTTTCAATGGGAGCACCCTCCTCGTCGCTATCTACGCCCATACCGGGCTCAACGCCGACCTGCCCATCACGGGTCTGAATACCTCGACGCTTGGCAAGATTTTCTTCTCTTCTTTGCTTCCGAATCTCGATCTGCTGCTCTCCACGACGGCGACGGAGATCCTCTGGCTTGAAGGAGCTCTTGGCTTTGAATTGAGTACGACGGTGCTCCGGAATGTATCGGTCAGCCATGGTGAGTAGGTACGATAGGTCTTGGAGATGGGGGGTAATAAGGTGGTAAAAAAGCTTAAGTCCCAAGACTAGGGCACTTGAATGTCCTGGCTCTAAGCTGAGAGTGTAAAAGAAGAGCTATGCAAGAGTAAATAAGTCCCGAGAAGGTCGGGATAGGAGAAGAGCAAAGCGTGAGGGTGTCTAGAGAGCGAAGAAGCAAAAGGAAGAGGAAGAAGAAGAAGAGAAGATGTTTTTGTTTCCTTCTTCTGGCAAGTGGGTTGGGGGCCCTGCCTCCCCTCGTCCGCTAAGCCTATCCTGGTAAGCGCTGCTTGGCGGCTGTTTATGTCATCTTCTCATCCTTGACCTCTGATGTTGCGCCAACTCTAGCGAGAGACGACGACGACGGCGAGGCGAGAGGATGGATATCAGGGGTGCAGTGGATAAACAAGTATGACCTGTAAAAGCTATATATTACGCGCTTTTGCGTACTAACCTTCCCTTAGATACTAACCAACGTGTCTCACTATCCTGACGCGTGCCTTCAATCACCCTCAAGTCCACTCAGGCTTTGCTGCTGGTTAAACAAAATATCATGCATAGGATTGCATTGATGCGTTGCCAAATTGCGAGTGGATCCTGATTGACTGCTTAAATAGTCCTTTGGAAAATCTTTCAGTATGGCGGTTCCAATTCCGCCCAAGTTTATAGATATCCCAACCGCGAAATCCATGAGCCAGGGTGCTGTCAATGTAATTGGGGTGGTGGTAGATTTTCTATCGCCAAAGAAATCTGTGGGAGCATCTTGGATCTCCACCTTCACATTGAAATCATCTGATTTCAACAAAGATTCCTGGTTTGGATTGAAAATCAGATACTTCCATGACGAACAGACCTACCTCCCAGCGCCCTGCCTTGGCGATGTACTACTTCTACGCAATCTGAATGTATAGGCCCTTGTGCTCTACTTCCTGCTAGTACTTTGCTGACGCAGTGGGCTCTACAGCTCAGTTCATATAATGGCCAGGTCGTTGGACTTTCAACCCGAACACAAGTGACCCCTTGGGTTACATTTAGCAAGAACTCCGCTCAGCGTCCAAAATCCACAATACTGGTTTGTCCCAGCACAGACGTACCATCACCCTCTGAAAGAGCGTATGCCCGATTTCTTTTCGACCTTTCCGATAGAGAATGCATCCCAATCATCAGTCCTTCGTCGACAATTAGTGCCGGTCGATCAATGTCATTCCCCGGTCCTATCGGTTCAACAACAACTAGAGCCGACAAATTCAAACTTATTAAAGATGCAGAATACGGCAGGTTCATGGATATTATCGCTCAGGTCGTGAAAACATTTTCCGAATATGAAAGATTTCTTCTTTACGTTACTGACTACACTCAGAACAAAAATCTATTTGATTACTCTTTAGGTGCCAACGGTGGCCGGGACGGAGATAAATTCAACTACACGTCTCGTTCCAATAGAAAATGGCCGGGTCCATACGGGCGTATGACTCTCCAAGTTACTCTGTGGGAGCCGCACTCGCATTTTGCTCGAAACAGTGTTAAGGAAAATGATTTCATTTTCCTGCGTAATGTCCAAATCAAGCTCGGACACAACAGCGGGGTTATGGAAGGTGCACTTCATACAGACCGCCGGTTCCCTACGAAAATTGACGTCAAGCTCATTGACGGCAGTAAGCCGGATGTTCGGCTAAAGGGATTAGTACAACGCAAATTGGAGTATTGGAAGAGGATGAGAAGCCATTTTTCAAGTGAAACCGGCAAACACCAACTGTCTGATGGGGATGAAACGAAAAACAAAATGCAAAAAGAGAATAAACCTCAGAATGAAACCAACCGGATCGAAACTCCTACGACTTCCATACGTCCGAAACGAGACGAATTAAATCCATACAGTAAGTCTGCTTACCTGCGTACAATTCGTCCTAAGCTGACGTGTTAGTCCGTTCAAACTATCTTGCAACGCCGACCAGAACAATTAGGCAGATCCTTGAGAATGAATCTCACTGGAACAATGGCCCTGGCGGAATAGAATACATGCTGCCGTTTCAAAATCTAAAATACCGTGCATCGGTTCGAGTTGTCGATTATTTTCCTCCCAACCTAGAGGACTTTGCCGTTCCCTGTAATCCCGAATATGCCATACTTGAAGATGACATCGACAGTATCGATCTAATCGATAGTGACGAAACACCAGCTACTGGTCCCTTAAGGTGGGAATGGAGATTCTGTCTGCTAGTTGAGGATGGAGGTCCAGGCGTGCATCATGCTCGAGGCCAAAACCGTGAGCGATTAAAGCTCTTCGTAACTGACCTTGATGCGGAATTTTTACTTTCTATTGATCCTGTTGAGTATGTCGTGTTAACCCTTCCAATAGCATGTGCTCCAACTAACAGGTACCTTGGCCAGCCTTCGCAAGAATCCTGAGGTTCTCGCCAAACTACGTGAGAAGCTCTTTATACTTTGGGGTGATTTAGAGGAACGCAAGACCTCAGCCTCTGCAAAGTTTAATCCCAATGACACCGCATCTATAAACGCTAAGCCGTTCACATGCTGTATAAAGGAATATGGTGTCCCTGTCACCCCCGAATCAGGAAATGTAAGTGACAAGAATGGAGAAACCCCCAATGCCTTTGGGTGGGAAAGACGATTCCGCATGTTCGATACAGGAATCATGTAATCTAGTTTAGGACTTTTCCTGGAATTTGTTGAGTACATACATAGTCCAAAAATACCCTTAGAGTTGGTTTAAAATCAATATGAAGTAGTTTATGGGTATAATTTATCAGCAGAGCCAAATGTATTATGCAGTATGCAACTTAAGGAAAAATGCACAAAGCGTGTTATCTTGCTGAGTCCAAGCGGCGGACAGGGAAGGCCAATTTTCCAACAATAAACGTGCAGAAGGCTGGTTATAAAAAATTTCTTCGATATATAGTAGTATATCATATAAAAACAGCAAATGCAAACCCAGGAATGAATCACGGGTCATCACACCTTCATGATCTTTACAATATTGGTGTCAATCCCGTGCTCTGAAACATCAAATCGACAATTTTCACCCCAGTAGCAATCCTTTTTTCCTACCTCACTCTGGGGACACCGGTGTCCATATATGCACCCCGGATCATCGCAATCAGTGCCAAAATGGCAAGGCGTCATTCTTGCTACCGCTTGCAAGATTACACGCTCATTTTTTGTAAGCTTATAGTCGTGCGTGTGATAGCAACTTGAATTCGGGCATTCGCCCAGCAAGAAATATTGATTGCATAATTTCAACTTCTTAACGCGTTTCAATTCGTCTTTGGGTATTGTCTTGAAGTCCAGGCGATCAACCCGCTGGCCGTATTTATTGCGTTCAACAACACGCGGGGCTGGTGTGCCGGGTTTTGAAGATGGGTTTAAATCTGTCAATGGTGCCGATGCAGCTGCCGCAGTGGTGGCAGCCCACGTCTGAGGGCTTGGTGCCCCAGTTGAATTTGAATTAACTCTGGCCAGTCCATTACTAGAGGGATGAGGGGAGATTGGGCGGGATTGAGAGAGGACGGGGAGGGATCTGACGGTGTTAGTCCAAGTCTCCAAAGAAGAAGAAGTATTGTTTGATGGAATTTTCGAATCTCTAAAAACCGTATCAAATTTGGTCACTCGGTACGAAGATTTTATAGAAGCAAGTTCCTTTTCAAATGGGACTCCTTCGATCAGCGATATTCGACCGACAAGTTCTCGATCCGCTAATAAATCTTCAAGAATACGGGCATATCCATTGTCGTGTGAACAGCCGAGGAAGATCTGGTGACAGTGGCAATTGTATAAATTCAGTTTAAAATATTCTAATACAGACAGACGATGGGTTAGTTAAAGTGGAAAAAGAATTAGGGCCTGAAGCATAATTCCAAGACGGCTTACCTGCAATCTTATCATCCGCTCTGTCCTTTCCGCTACCAACGTCCACAAAATCAAAAAGCAGTCTGCTTCCATTAAATCCACGAACAAAGTCCTCTACAAGTGACGGCCGCTCAACAATCCCGGCTTTATAGCATGCCTCAGCTAAACCTCTGACGTTGGCATATATTCTGGAAACTATTTTAGGGGATTGTACGTTCGGGAAATTGCGGGAGGAGAATTCGCGAATTGCAACCCAGAGCTGATTTGCCGCTTCTTTGCCGCCTTGTTCACCCTGCTTCAGAAATGAGTCTTGAAACACCATGCTGTCGCCGTCAATCATAACCAGGAGGAAAGGCTCGTGGTCCTTCGATAACGACGCCATGTTAGCTCGAATCTCACTGCATTCAAACGCAAAACACGTACCATAACTGCCTTAATTCTAGTTATCTGTTCCATAAGCTCAATTTCATGCATCTGCACCTCCCGATTAAATCGGGTTTCTCGGTCATGATCGAGTTTCGTCTGTTGATAAGCGTCTTCTAGTTCGGTAACTCGACGGAGGAGGTCCTTGAGAATAGAATCAGAAGGAATCTAACAGGGCATCATCTTGATCACAGGCATAGAAACCTCAATGAGCGCATCTTTGGTCTGTTCTAAGGCTTTCAGTTGTTCATAGCGCTGAAACAGGTCTGTAACGGTGCTGGCAGTCATTGTTACGGTGTTGAAAGAGTCATCAGCAGCCGAACTAGAATATATATAGATCTCGGAAGTAGAGAGATAGCTAAACCACCTACTTAGGGGTGAGAACAAAGTGAGTTGTCCTCAGCCACTCAGCTCTCCTCTGGGGTGCCGCGAGCGCGCCTCGCGGCTAAGTTGCTTAGCTAATACCGCGGTTCAGCCACGTGATAGCGAATCCAGGAATTGGAGTGACTAAGCAGCTGGTTCTGATATACGTGGAGAATGAACTCGGCTCCCCTTTACTCCCATCAACCTCTTGTCACTCCGACTCCGTTCTTTCACGCTTGTTTTGTGCCTTTCTTTTCTTCTTCTTTCGCAATTAAACCGTTGTTAGGATGGGCAAATTGGCTTTTCTTTCCCTTGCTCTCCTGTCCGTGCAAGCGCTTCTTGCGCGAGCCGAAGATGCTCCGGTCAGTACAAATTCAAGCCCACAAGACTAGCCGATTTGGCGAGGAAAGAATACTAACCGTTTTTGAATCAAAAAGGCGGATTCTGGGGAAACAGTGGTTGAGGATACCCTCAAGGACGTCCCGAAGCTCAGCGTCGACATATCGACCACATTCCCTAACTCCGAGATTTTTGGCGTGAAGCTTGTTAACGGCCTGCCCACCAATGCGCAGGTCAAGTTCACAAACAATGAACCTGACCCAGTTACCGTTAACGTTATTGGAGGCAGTCTCTGGACCTTGTCGGAGCCAAGCCAGAATGTTCGCAACCTTACCATGACGCGGTATGGCGTTGAGGTGGCCGCAAACTCTGAGAAAACTGTTACCTATGACATCTCTACCGAGCTACTTCCCCAAGATCTGAATTTGAATTTGGCAGCGATGGTTGTGAAGAAAGATGGACTTATCTTTACGGTCCCTGCATACAACGGGACCGTCAGTGTTGTGGAACCTGAGATGAGCATTTTTGACCCCAAAGTGTTAGTTTTTCTCTTCCCGATGCTCTTGAATTTATGCATTTTAACATATCGTGTGCAGAATTTTCCTCTACTTAGTCGTGCTGGCAACGTTTGTTGGAGCCAGTTACTTCTGCTACTCCCTGTGGATCGTTCCTTACTTCCCTCAAAAGCGCAAGCCAGCCAAAGCTCACGATCGTGCAAAGAAATTCTCCCGTCAACAAAGCGGCGTCGACTCCGGCGATCAGGCCTCTGATACACCAATCGTTGCGAAAACATACGATGCTGAGTGGATTTCTGCCGATCATATCAATCCGCCAAAAGCCCGAAAGGTCAAGAGCGGTAGAGGCAGGGCTAAGAACCGGGGCTAAACCAGAATTCTCGCGAAA
The DNA here is from genome assembly GCA_001430935.1 of Amauroascus verrucosus. NCBI lineage: Eukaryota > Fungi > Ascomycota > Eurotiomycetes > Onygenales > Onygenaceae > Amauroascus > Amauroascus verrucosus. The sequence continues at coordinate 173,815 of LJPJ01000408.1, forward strand.
GCAATTTAATTCAACAATTCTTTCGTATTTTTTTTTTACCTTATAAATGATGGAATGTATGGCTCATTGGTAGAAGGGTAATTGAAAAGTCACCAATAATAGCTTTTGAAGAGAGTTACCGCCGACACTGCCTCGCATTCAAATCACTCTGGATATCCACTTGACTGGAAGAAAAGGGATGTTTCTGAATATTATACTTCACGGGAGATATCAATGTACTTTCAAGCCTGTATTCCTAAGAGAGATTTTATTAGATTGTATATCCAGCTTCAAAAATTTTTCTTTCCACACCCAATATTTACTCTCACATTGCTCTCAATAAATTAAATATGACCACTACGACCGTGTCAATAAACTATTCGCTAGTAGTTCGACATATATAATGGTTTAGAAGACGAAAGAAATCACCCTATCACATCACATCTTAAAAGATCGACGCTACCACGATCGTAGCTGCCAAAATCAAGGGAATCTTAGCGGACTGCCAGCAAATTTGAGCTGCCCGTCCTTCAAAGGCTGGAGGGTATGCTGGCGGTGTCCCTGGAACCTCGGGTGCATTGCTGGGATTCGGTGATGTTGAAGTTACAAAGCTTGTATCCTGCGGAACTGGTGCTTGGGTGTTTTGACCAGAAGCTGGCTCAGATGGAAGAGAGTGGCTGTCATCGACTGATGGTGCAGGGATTATTGTTGTTCCAACTGGAACGACGCTGATAACGGTGTACGGTTGCTTGGCAGATTCAGGACACTCAGACACAGCAGCTGGGCAAGCTGTGATAGTGACAATCCCGGTGGTGTAAATTGTCGATACGGAACCAGACTCCGCAGGTGGCGAAGGAGAGTGGACTGTTGGCCGAGGGCTTTCGGTAATAGGGCAGATAGTTGTAGATACCGCAATTGTCTTGGTAGTAACATAGGTGGTCTGTTGAGATGCAGGACAATCAGGAACAGTGGACGGGCAAGCGGTGACCGTCACAGTTTGAGTGGAATACACGGTGGAAGTGGTGAATTGAGTAACGGTCGTCCTGGTTGTGGTGTCCGAGGCTGTCACTGACCCAGCCGGCAAAGTTTCAGTGCTCTCGATGGTTGGAGAAACGCCCGTTGTAGAGCCGGTGCTAACGTCGCAAGGAGTAGTTTCTACCGTGGTTACGGTGGTAGAGACATCTGTTGTGGAGGGCGTAGTCTGTATTATAGACGTAGTAGAGTCGCTCACAGTATCACAAGGCACTGTCTCCACTGAGGATGCAGTCCCAGAGGGCAATGTTGCAGAGTCAGTAGGAGTGTCGCATGGAGTAGTTTCCCCCGTTGGTGAGACTGTCTCTGAGGCGGAGAGCGTAGGCTCCATAGTCTCGGACTCTGAAGTGACAGAATTTGTGGGAGTATCACACGGAGTGGTCTCCCCTGTTACTGAAGCCGTCACGGAGACTGAGGTGGCAGAATCGGTGGGCGTATCACAGGGGCTGGTTTCCGCTGTGGATGAAGTAGTTTCAGTTGTTGAAGTCACAGAATCAGTTGGAGTATCACATGGGGTTGTTTCCACTGTGGATGAAGTAGTATCAGTTGTTGAAGTTGCAGAATCAGTTAGAGTATCAGAGGGAGTAGTTTCCACTGCGGATGAGGTGGTTTCAGTTGTTGAAGTCACAGAATCAGTTGGAGTATCACATGGGGTTGTTTCCACTGTGGATGAAGTAGTATCAGTTGTTGAAGTTGCAGAATCAGTTAGAGTATCAGAGGGAGTAGTTTCCACTGCGGATGAGGTGGTTTCAGTTGTTGAAGTCACAGAATCAGTTGGAGTATCACATGGGGTTGTTTCCACTGTGGATGAAGTAGTATCAGTTGTTGAAGTTGCAGAATCAGTTAGAGTATCAGAGGGAGTAGTTTCCACTGCGGATGAGGTGGTTTCAGTTGTTGAAGTCACAGAATCAGTTGGAGTATCACATGGGGTTGTTTCCACTGTGGATGAAGTGGTCTCAGACGCCGATGTGATGGAATCTGTGGGAGTGATGGATGAGGTCGTTTCCATAGTCTCTGAGACAGTTGCCGAAGACTCAGTTTCTGTGACAGAAGAGGAAGCCGTAGTAGATGCTGTGTCAGAGGGCGTGGGCGTGGGCGTGGGCGTCTCGGTCATGGAGAAGGTGGTAGTTGTGCAAGATTGGGTCATCGGCCCCAAAAGCTGAATATTATCAAAATCCACAGTACCGCCATGGGTATTGGAACAGTACCATCGGAAGATAAGACTATGCTGTGCTTGCTGTGGAGTCCATTGTGTCGCAACAGGTTGCCAGCCAGACGAAGTCTCTCCCGACCAGAGTTCTATTATATCATTATGAAGGTAATTCTGCTCATGGACTGCGTCCTTATAGATACTGATAAAGCAATCTTGTCGTCCTAGTTGCGCCGGAGTGAAACGCCATTTTAAAGCAATCGCGTAGGAAAAAGTTGTGTCAAGCCCGGTTAGCACAGTGCTCAGCTCAAATTTCTCTCCATCCGAGGAGAATTCGCGATGACTATACCATATTAGTCAAGCAGCTTACTGGAGTCTCTAACCTGGAATAAAACAAACTTACTAGAAATAGTCACCATCTGCGGCATAGCCAAAAGAGACTTCCCCCCCCGCCGGTGACGACGCCCAACCCGTAAATCCATGTTCGAACGACGGATTTTGCACCAGGTTCGGGCGAATTTCCTGGCAGCTGACTGAAGTTGATGGCGAGGCAGCAGGAGTTGTCTGTGTCACGGATTCGGAGGCAGTCTGTGATGAGCCGCTCTCAGTTGCAGTTGACGTTGGGTCTGGGCAAGTAGATTCGGGGGGTTCAAGAATTAGAATATCATCGATATCCACCTTTGCCTGTTCGTTTGTTGGACACCCAAATGACACGAAGATTTTGTTAGATGATTTAGAAGGCGTCCATTGCTGGGTGACAAGGGTCCAGGATGGATCAACGCCGTCGGGTTTGACGGCACGATCAGTGACTTTGACAAGGTTTGCCTGGCCTATGCCATCCATATAGATTTTGAGCGAGCAGATTTGCTCGTAAAAGCCACTCACGCGCCAATTAAACGAAATGGTATGGGGAGTGCCCACTTTGTCGACAGTAAAGTCTTGTGCAATAAAAGGGTCGAGGTGATCGCCATCAACAACGCTGCGGCTATAATAAGGGCGATCAGTATTCTGAACAAGCCAGTTTGAGACTGCACTACTTACAGGAGGTAATCACCGGTAGGTGGATCTCCGGCAATAACACCTGGTACGATTGCAGCTGTTTCCCAAGAACTAATACCGTTCTCAAAAGAAGGGTTAAACAACAGTTGTCGTTGGATTGTAGTGCATTCATCATCTGGTGGCTCCTCTGCGACGACAGATCCCACGATCACCAGGAGTGGCAGAAATCCCCGTAAAAGAAGCTCCATTATATGACAAGCTCAGATCAGCGCTTGAGAATCGAATGAAAGGAGTTTCACGGCATAAAAGCAGAAGTACAAACGAATGAATAGCACATACAGAGAGTATATGCGGGCAGCGAAAAAAAAAAATAAACAGTGAAAAGTAAAAAAGAAAGAGGGACGAGAATGCCATTTATTAAACGACAGCACATCATCAAAACACCTGATCGGAGACACCGCGTTCATAGTGAGTTGGTGGAATGGGGCTCGTCAAGTCTCTCCCAAAACAGTTAATTCGCCATGTGGCAAACGAACAAGTTTCCACCGATGCCATGAGGCTTTTCGCTTAATACGCACTCGTGGATACATAGACCGACCTGGACGATGTTGACGAGGCGAGACCATCCTAAGCGAAGGGAAACATACAAAAAGGGGCAAGGCTGATTAGTCATAACGTTAATTAAGCTTGATTAACACAACTATGAAACCTTAAATCATAGTAAAGTCGGTCGTCATGTTTGTGATGTTTACTAGTTTCTAGTAGATTAAACTTAGAGACACAGCCGTCATATAAAGAAGCCTTGTGAAAACGGCAGCTTTATTAGAACCCCGTAAGATTAGTCAAACATAATATAGTTGAAGGAACTGAAGAGCGGGAGTTTTATTCTCATCGCATGTCAGAAACTATGGGGCTGCATATGACCAAGATTGAAAGTGCCAGGAATCTAGAGTATTATTCATATATACCATCTAGTGGTCACTAGTCATTAGAGGACGCTCTATTTTGCCCGAGCGGTTTAATGGTATTATCTTGACATTGACGCCGATTTAATACAGAACTAACTAGAAATGTACTGATACGTAAATTGGGACATAAGAAATTGAATGGCTTATCTAGTATGCATAGATTAGATTCAACAGAATAATTTGAGGCACAACAATTCACAGCAGAACAGATTCAAGGCAAAACAATTCAACATGGGAACCCAAGGCAACGCACTAGCAAGAATAAGGCGCGGAATTTGCTTAGGTCAACGCATTCGCCTAGAAGGCAATCTTCCACTGCTATCACTCCGCTCATTTCCACCGCTCTCTCCTTCGCTTCCACTACTTTGCCGACTATCATGTCGCTCTGGAACCAAGGCTATCTGCCCCCCAGCGCCCAGCTCAGCTCGAAATGTCGTAGAGTCGTGATGCCTCAAGAGTAGGGCTCCCCGAGGAAAATGGCCACTACTTCCGCTCCGTGTCCGAAACCGAAACTGGCCAACATTTTGATCCCAAATTATGCGCTCCATTTCCTCCAAAGTTGGAACTCCTCCATGAGAGCTCGCCATCGAAATATCGCTGGGGGGACGCGCGTGCGGGGAAGACGTAATATGTTGAGCTTAGGGCGATCGCGATGATGGCATATTACTACGACGACCCGATAAAGGAGAGGATGCAGCAGGTCCATAAGGACTTCGTGGTAAAGGGGATGATGGTGGATTGCTAGGGAGAGAAGATAGGGGAGAGGATGAAAGTTGTCGACTTCCGCGTTGCGATGGTGGCGTAACTGGAGGCTGAGAGCGCTGTCTTTCACCTATGCGGCCGCTTCGGGGCTTATCTTTCGAAAGAAACCCAGTTGAGATGTGGTGATAATACCCGTCCATTGGGATCCAGGTATCAAGATACTGATAATCATGACTGATGAATATATCGCAGCCAGGCGCAGCAGCTAGCATGTGGATCCACCACAAAGCAAGCTTAACCGTAAGTTTTCCAGGCCCGTGGTTTTCCCAAGGAATGCTTTTCATCTTTAGAGGTCTCATCTCACCGCCATTCCCAGGATCGTAATATGAGGAAGTCGGCACATTGCCTGAACTAGAAGTCTGTCGTGAAAAGGGACGATCAAGCGACATTGCACTAACTGACGATGTGAGTGAAGCAATTGAATCCTCGCGCTGGTCCCGCGTCTGTGCCAGTCCGGAGCCAATTCTTTCTCTGAAAAAGCGCACAACAACAAGCTCGGATTGGGTAATTATATAGCCATACCGGGTGCCCCAGTTTTTTCTATAACTTAAAACTTGAGCAAGAGGCCATTCGTATTGCGGTTCTTGTTTACGTTCCCAAGATTTCCACTTGGATGCAAGCTTCGTTTCCCCAGGGCAGCGATTGACATAGCCATCGGGTCCACATTGTTTCTGGACGCGCGCGACTAGACAGGGAGATGGCAGGTCTGGATCGGGTGCCGAGATCCAGTGAACCTAGTTAGTCAATAACTAAGTTAGTTAACTAGTCAGTTGTGTCACGACTCAGGAATCTCGGGGATGTCATACTATCTAACTAGTGGGCTCACCACTAGAGGACGTTCTCTTTTGGTGGATTGGTTTCTCTCGACGCGATAAGTTGTACTCCGTACTAGTTAGCGTAGGAATGAACCTGCTCCAAACGTGCTTCGCATCAGAATGCTAACACTGGTTAGAATTTCGGTATCCAATAATTCTGTAAATCAGTGCCCAGCCGAACATCGTCCACAGTCTGCTTTGTTGGCATTGAAGCATCAAAATTTCGCCTGAGAACTGGGAAAAGGTACGTGTATGCTTACATTGATTCAACGAGCAGAGTCTAGAAAAATGTCGAGCCTGCCTCTTGACACGGAATTACTCTGTTAATCCGACTAAATCCAGCAAAATAGCCTTCTGTACGTAGCTTCAAAAACCCACTTAGCATAAAATTAACCCTGTGGGACTTTGTAATAATAGCCTAAAGAATTCATCTCGAGCTTAAGGGTGCTTTGTTGTGGCTTTTCTGCTATCCGCTTCCTCTGCTCTTCTAGCTCTGGTATCGTACGCTTCAACTGTTTATTTATCCAACCTTCAATCAACTCTCCAGTCTGTACCGACTCCTGCCAGTTGGCTACGTCCTCGTCAAAATGTTTGTAATATTGCCTCCGCCGAGTGTTTGACCACAGCCGTTGGGGATATGGGTAAGTTCGCACTCTGCCCAAATCAACAAGGAAGGAGCCACGAAAATTTCTTGGTTGGGTGTCTTGAGGGAATAGAAGAGCCTTGCGCGCGATGCCCATTTTGCGTCGGATTTCAGGGATATCGGCAAGGGAAACCTCGTCTGGGATATATTCCTTGACGATTGCCCAGCGTGAAAGCTTGTCATACTTTCGAAGAGGTTTGAATTGCTCGTCAGAGAGTTTGATCCAGCCATAGCATTTGACAGCCCATGTACCGTTCTCACCAAGACTATCGAGGCGAGCAAACGCACGGCATTCATGAGAGAAAGGGGATGTGTAAGGCTGTTGGCGTTCAGGCAGGCGTATATTCGAAATGAATTTCCAATTCAAGAACTAGAGAACAACAATGAGATATTAATCAACCATGTGATTCGGATAGTCGGCGGTACACCCACCGTAATGTATTTACGATTCCCATTTCTGATGTTGGAGAAGGGAGAAAGAAAGCATCAATATACAACTTTCATGGCGTATTGCTTGCCTGCGACTTCAATTAGATAAACCTTTCCTTCAGCTCCTTCACCAATCCGCCTTTTGAATTTTATGGGTCCGGCATAGTCGTTGAAACGTCCCAGCAATGGTTTTGAGGTCGATTTGCGAGTTGGATCAGCCATGGGGAGCTCCGAGAGCCAGCGTCCTATCATGGAGTCGTCCATGGTCAGAATAACAGCAGGCCAAACCGAGTTGCCTGAGCGGTTTTCTGCACATCGCAATAGAGAGGCCCTTTGTTCGGTCGGGGTGGACGATGACCGGGACGCGGTCTGTTTGTTTGTTTTCTGTAGTAGTTAGGTAGCTGCCTGTGCCAAGAGAGCAATTCAGGGAGTGACGCCTGGTGTCTTGGCGTGGCGGTCCAGCGGTTGTTGCCTCTTAACTTGAAAGCGTTTAGGGAGAGCCAGGGGGTTGTCTTGGGGGTTAGGCGGATGGAGAGTTGCAATGGATGCCCGGAATAGCCCCATTCGTTGCCAAGAGCAGCCCCCAAGCCGGTCGCTCGGGCCGATATAAGCCGCGACTGTGAGTTAGTCATCGCTGGTTTGGAAAGTGTAACGAGGACTGCCAGAACAGCGGAGAAGAGACTTGGATAGACTCATATCAGCCCTATGAGGTCGTTTACTCTTGCATTGTTGGCATTGTTGCCATTAGCTATCGCCAGACCTCAGGCTGGCTCTCAGCAGCGGTTGTACCCTGTCCAGGAATCTGTCATCATGGCTGACGATGGAGACCTTGCTACAATACCCCAACGCAGTGGAAATAACAAATTGGAGGATATTATCGCTCATTCGAAGCTGCTATCTCTTCATCGGTCCCTATCGGAGATCGAATCAATCTCCAACGACGAGGACCATGTAGGAGATTTCTTGGTTGACTATCTCCAAAACCATGGCTTTACCGTGGAAAAACAATACGTTCCTCTAGATGGAGAGGAAGATGACGGGGACGAAAAGGAATTGACTAGATTTAATGTCTACGCATATCCTTCCTCCTCACCAAAGCCCGAAGTCATCCTCACCAGCCATATTGACACCGTGCCTCCATTCATACCCTACTCCCTCTCACTCCCACAGACCAACTCCACCGATTCATCATCACCAGTTGACCGCAGAGCCATTCATATCGCCGGCCGCGGCACTGTCGACGCCAAAGCCAGCGTGGCCTGCCAAATCATCGCCACTCTATCTCACCTCAAATCCAACCCCGACGCCCCTCTAGGTCTACTCTTCGTCGTCAGCGAAGAAACAGGCGGCCAGGGCATGAAACATTTCTCCACCTCACCACTAAACACCAACCCACCAACTTTCCACACCGTAATTTTTGGCGAACCGACTGAAAGCAAGCTTGTGGCGGGCCACAAGGGCATGCTCCATTTCAACCTACACGTGAACGGGAAGCCTGCGCACTCCGGGTATCCATGGCTTGGCCGCAGCGCTGTCTCCGAGATACTTCCTATTCTTTCGAAAATTGATAGACTTGGTGACATTCCGGAGTCCGAAGGTGGATTGCCCTCGAGTAAGAAATATGGCAAGACTACTCTCAACATCGGTGTCATGGAAGGTGGGGTCGCAACGAATGTGGTTCCTGCGCATGCATCTGCCAATGTTGCCGTGCGTCTGGCGGGTGGTACGGTGGCCCACGCCAAAGAAATAGTTCTTGCCGCGGTGCGCTCGACGGCTCGTAACAAGCAGGACGTGCATCTGGATTTTTCCGCTGGTGGTTACTCCCCTGTTGATTTAGATACTGATGTTGAAGGATTTGATGTTATCACGGTGAATTATGGAACAGATGTGCCGAACTTGGTCATTCATGACCGTGACCTACCAAGAGAAAAGAAGGTTAAGCGGTATTTATACGGTCCCGGAAGTATCTTTGTCGCGCACGGGGAGAATGAAGGCTTGAGTGTCGGAGACATGGAGGATGCTGTGGAGGGATATGAGAAGTTGATTCGGGCCGCTATCGAGCGAAATCAACAAAAGTGAAATATCCAAATCTAATAACGTGCCATCTATTTAAAATGGCCTCACGCAATGTACATTTCGGGAACATATACATTTGAAGACACTAATAAAGATGCGTCAGTATCCATTTTTCAATGTGGCGATGGGATCAAAAGGCGGCATGGACAACAACTAGTGAGTTGAATGGACATACCGTATTATATCTGACAGCGTAGATTTACCAATACGATGGTTTTGTCCCTGGTAGTGTTAGAATGGAGCGTTGGACATACCAACTTTGGCCCTTTTTCGTGCTTTCGAGTGTGGGTTCAAGGCAAAGAAAAGTCAGTTAACTCTTCCATGTTGTCGGCTGCCTATTCGTGTATAGAGTTACCGGAATCCTGTTGAAAATCTCAATGCAGTCGGCACGGTCGGTACAAGCATATCAAATTGCCATTTCATTAAGTTAAAAAGGCAAAATACAGTAGAAAGCACTCGATGTTCATGTTTGATGCGTTGCGATGAAGTTACATCTTCATTGCCACGATGCGTAGGCGTTGCTTGTTCCGTCTGCTAAGTTGTGAAATAAAAATGGAATGGAATATAGCATGATACTCAAGACAGATCATTCTATCATAGTTTACATAGCAAAACGTAACCAACGCCATTCATTGATCGGCAACAAGACTGAATTATGCTAAAATAAATTGTGGCTAGTCCTAGAGCTTTTGATACTCGAGCTTGCCTTCAAGCTTCTTTGCCTCGGCTACTTTTCGGACAGCCTTATTGAAGTCATCTTGGTTGATAGCGTCGCGGTAGTCTTTGATGGCAAACAAGCCTCTAAATTAAAGTTAGAATGTCTTGTAATTATAGCAAGAAAATGGCGGAGTTGCTTTTGACTTACGCTTCTGTTACCACATTTCGTAGGTCAGCGCCATTCAAGCCATCACTCATTTTGACAACAGTTTCAAAGTCAATTTCACCCTCAATGGCAACTCCGCTAGAATGGATTTTCAAGATCTCAAGTCTCCCTACTTCATTGGGTAGGGGAATTTCAATTTTCCGATCTAGACGTCCCGCACGGAGAAGGGCTGGGTCCAGAGTATCTGGTCTGTTTGTAGCCATGATAATCTTTGTTTTCCCAAGATAGTCGAATCCGTCCAACTGGTTGAGGAGTTCCATCAATGTACGTTGGATTTCTCTATCGGCCGAGGTTCCCTCAGAAAACCTTCGACCGCCGATGGCATCAATTTCGTCCATGAAGATAATACACGGTTCGTGCTCTTTGGCGTATCCGAACATCTCTCTGATCAGGCGGGCGGATTCGCCAATATATTTATCAACGATAGCAGAGGAGACAACTAAGATAAAGTTAGACTGGACAATGGGCAACTAAACCAGATAAGCGCGGATGGCGCCGCACCTTTTAAAAAGTTGGTCTCGAGGGAACTAGCCACGGCTCTAGCAAGAAGTGTCTTTCCTGTTCCTGGAGGCCCATACAATAAAACACCCTTTGGAGGTTTTATTCCGACTCTCATAAAAAGCTCTGGATTCTTGAGCGGTAGCTCGATGACCTCTCTCAGCTCTCGGATCTGGTCGTTCAAGCCACCAATCCCAGCAAAGTTGACCTGGCCGGGGTCTTCCAAAGACATGTTGTAGACGAGGGGGTCGACTTCACGAGGCAGCATGCGCATGATTGTCAAAGTGGTCATGTCAAGCGCGACGCGGGTGCCTTGCTTGAGCTTTGACTTGTCGACTTTGGATCGGCATCCGACAACATATCTGGGGCCGGATGACGCCTTGACGATGACTGCACCAAGCGTTAGCCGTTTAACTTAGTGACAGCCTGCAAGGCGGAAACAGGGGCAGAGGAAACTGGATGGTAGACTCACATCTCTCCTCGTCTAATTGCTTGAGGACCTCTCCAATAATCTGACCGACGCTCTGTAAGGCCTTGATGTTTTCCTCAGTCTGATCAAATTCCTTTTGTAGGTCCTTGATGCCTAATCGAAGGGCCTTTAATTTTGCTTCCCATTCTCTTGATTCTAATAAGGCTTTCTTGTAATCGTCGAGGGCCTGCTGGCGCTCTGGGTCAATGGCGCCGGCCATTGTTGTAGCGTACGAAAAGAGAACAGAAACGGTGCGAGGAGGAGTCAGCGATTAAAGGAAGCAGGGATAAGTCGTGAATGTCGCGGGTGAAGAGGTTTACAGGCGTCGAATAGGGCAATTTCTAGAGGTTTCGTGCGAAGGTTGTTCCAGCTTGCCAGAGCTTCAAGCCTCAGGGTTACCTAACTGGGTGAGGTAGTTAGTTCAACTACCAAACTCGCTGGCTGAACAGCTCCATCATGCAAACAAAACAAACACAACTTGGGTCACATGATAAGATATTACATACTGTTAGTACCGACGGTTCA